>JAJPUD010000683.1:120320-137861 GCA_023553655.1 Myrmecobius fasciatus | reverse complement strand
AAAAAAAAAAAAAAGAAGGGGAAGGGAATAAGGGAGAAACTCTTAGAAAGATAGATAAATTAAGATTGAGGGGGTAAGGGGAGAAAATAAGGGATGAGCTCTTCGAGGTATGCAAATTAAGGAAAAAAGAGGGCAAGGTAGCAGACAGAAGTAAATTACACAAGTGAGGAGGGCTAGCAAAAGGACAAAGAGGAAATATAGGATAAAGGGAAATACATAACAAGGAATTATAATGTACTATGTGAATTTACCTATAAAACAGAAACAAATAGCAGAATGGATTAAAAAATCTGAATTCAACATTTTATGCTTTTAAGAAACAGGATACAAAAGAGAGATATGCACAGAGATAAAAATAAAAGGCTAAAACAGAATTTACTATGTAAAAAAAGCAGGGAGAGTAAACATAATATGTTCAAGTTAAAGCTAAAATAAATTAAAAGTACACAGCAGAGAAAAAAATAAAACCTAGAAGGAAGCATAGAAAAGCTGGGTTGCCTTGAAAACAATGTGTAGGATTTATTACATAGTTTTTTTATGAAATGGAAATTTATCGTTTTATATTAAATCCTCTCGTGTTCTGCTGTGTACATAACATTTTTTCCTCTTTTCTCACTTTGTATTTAAGCTTAAAATGAATAAAAATTTTTAAAAAAACACAAAAAATTGCTTTAGATAAAAAGTATGGAACCTATAGAAAAATAAAAGCCCCAACCAAAGATACTACGAGTCTTTTGGAATTAATAGAATTATGCTTTCTTTTTCTGAAAGCCGAATTCAAATGAAACACCACTAAACATAACACAGACATAATTACAGAATCTTCCAATTAAAATATATTATAAGAGTTCATTGCTGTTTGTTATATAGTACTAAGTCAAGAAAAATTCTTACCAGAACTGGTGTGTTGAATCTTTTATATAAACAAAACTCAGCAAAAAAGGTAAGCAATTAAGTATTGACACTTCAGCCCTTGCAGCAAGTTCTTGTTGGTTACGCTTTCTTAAAATGCAATACCTTAAAAAAAGGGGGGGGGGAATTAAAGAGTTAATATTTGTCTCTCCTTTTTTTTTAAGCATATATAAGATAGTTAATTTTCTACTTTCCAAAATAAGGCCCATTTAAAAGACATTAAAAACAAAAAATTTGAGCCAACTGAATATGGATATGTACAACATTTGATAATTTCACTCCAGAAAAACTTATTATAATTTTGTATGTGAGATCTGAAATATTAAATGAATATGTCATTTGAATACAATTGTCTAATAGAATTCTACTGTCAGTGAAAGCTCTATTGTAAGTCCTTTCTTTTTTGTAATCCACATTTTAAGAATTTTGTGTTTTTAAAAGCACACTTTTAGAGCTGCTCTATGATTTGCATCACTACTATTTGCATCACTATTATAGCTAAATAAAGCATATTTAAATTAAAAATTACTTTTTTTATCTTGATACACATGAGAAATTCAGAAGTAGAGAACCATAAAACAGTCAAGATTCAAACATAGCAATACCACTATTTTGGAGTCTCTATCTATACCCAAAGAAATCAAATGGAGGAAAAGATTCCTCTGTAAAAATATATATATATATTTATAGCAGCTCTTTGTAGTGATTTTTAAAAAAGGAAATTGAAGGACTATCCATTAATTAATTGAAGGAATGGCTAAATTGGTTCTATTATATGAATATTATAGAATAGTATTGTACTATGTGAAATGAAGGGGACAGCTTGAGAGAATTTTGGAAAGACCTATATAAAGAACTACTGTAGAATAATGTGAACAAAACCAGGAAAATATTGTTTAAAAGATTTCTGAACAATTTAAGAACTCTAATCAACACAATGACCAAAAACAATTCCCTAGGACTCAACTTGAAACATAACACACACTTCCTGAAAGTGCTGGACCCAGAAAGCAAAATGAGACATGCATATGTATGTGTGTGTGTGTATGCATACATATACACACACACATATATCTATGCGTGTGTGTATGTATGCATGTACACATATATACATATACATGGCCAAAGCAAGAAGTCGCTTGACTTAACTATATATATTTGTGACAAGGACTTTTCCTTTTTCAGTTGTACAAGGAGGTAAAAAAAAAAAAAAATACAGGTATCTTGTGATGGTGGAGCCACGATGGCAGAGTATTGCCTGAACTCTTCTCCAAAACCCTCCAAATATCTTTAAATAATGACTCTAAACAAATTCTATTACAGCAGAATATACAAAAAAACAAACATTTTTCCAGCCAAAGACAATTATGGTCTACATCAAAGATCTCCACTAGGGAAAGAAAGAAGTGCTGTCCGGTGCATGCAGTGCCAGCCAAGATCAGGTCCCAGCAAACAAGAAGCAGGCCAGCAGGTGACTTAACCAGTGGTAATAGTGGCAGTTTCCAGACGTTTCAGCCCACAGATGGTAAAGGAATAGGATAACGGGTCAGAGGGAGATTTATATAGGTCCCCTTTGATGGCACCAGGGGCACGACTCTTTTTTACTGCCTATACTTGGATCAGGTAACAGTTCTAGATCTTAATGACAGTACAAGAAAGAGCACTACCATAGCAAAGTTTACCCCAGTCACAGTTCAAGAGCTGAAAAGAGTGCTTGTGGTCAATCACAAAGCAGTGCACAAGACAGGAAAGTAGTGTGTTTACTATTACCCTAGATGCCAGCTTTTAAACTGTGGTTCATGACCCCATATGGTGACTCGTAAGAATGTGTAAGTTTAAAATTATGATTTTTTTATTAGTAAATATTTGATTCATTCATTTTTTATATACCTATATCCAGGGTCATATAAAAATTTCTTGGGGAAAAAAAATCTGATTTAAATCACACAGCACTTTGAAAGAGTCAAAAACTTACAAATTCCAAGAACTCCCTCTAAAAACAGCTGCATAAAAAATGTGAAGCTCAAGACAGTGTTCCTTTCCACTTGGTAAGCAGAGCCCTACTTTAGCATAGAGGTAAAAATCAAGAAACAAACTGAAAAATGAGCAAACAACAGAAAAAATTCTTACTATAAAAAGTTACTACGGTGACAAGGAAGAACACACTCAGAAAAAAGATAAAGAAAGTCAAAGCTCCTACATCCAAAGCCTCCAAGAAAAATACAAATTGGTCTCAGGACAGGAAAGAGTTCAAAAAGGATTTTGAAAATCAAGTAAGAGAGGTAGAAGAAAAATTGTGAAGGAAAATGAAAGGGATGAGAGAAAATCACGTGGAAAAGTTTCGATAGCTTGATAAAAGAGGCACAAAAAATACTAAAGAAAATAACACCTTAAAAACCAGAATAGGGCAAATGAAAAAGGAGTTACAAAAGCTCACTAAAGAAAGTAATTCTTTAAAAGATAAATAAAATGAAGATAATGGTCAAAATGTGAGCAGAATGGTTTGAAAATAGGGATGAAGAAGTGCCAGGGAGTCACTTTTTGCTTACATTTATATCAATAATATGATATCAAAATAAACACACTTACATTCAAAGAGCTGAAAATGGAACTTATAGCCCATGAAGCCCAAGCTTCTCATTTTAAAGATAAGGAAATGAAAGCCCAAATAGGTGAGTTGCTCAAGATCACATATCTATTAAATATCTAAAGACAAACATTATGGAAGTATTTGAAAAAAAACTTGTGATGAAAATATTTTATCATCATTTATTCAGTGTGTGCTGGAAGAAAGGTCAGTGGCATTAATGTAAATTTATTTTTGGTAATATTCTCTTGTAATTCTAAAAAGTTAACTAACACTAAATTTCAGTTTCCCATGATAATTAATGGGTATGAGGAAACTCATGAATAGTGTTCTACAGATCATAAATTCAGCCAAATTACAAAATTTCTCCTAAAAACTATTATAAAAATTTCAAGCACACAAAAAAAGCAGAAAGATATGAATGCTTCATAGCGTCTGGTACATTCTCCACTAGAGAAACTGATGAGTAATTTGAGGAAGCATAATGTAGTGTATAGAGAGCTGATCTCAGGGTCAGGAAGCATTTTGAATGCACACTGATAATCCTATGTGAGAAGTTGCTATACAGATGGCACAGTGATAGAGAGAGTTCCTTAAAGGGAACTTCCTATAAGAGAGCTGGTTAATCCAAAAAGGGTTATCTTATACTCCTGATTGCTATCTTTTGCATATGGTGGCAACCAATAACTTTTTATTACATTCCCTTCTGCAGCAGAAGGAAAATTAGGTCACCAATTAGCACTTTGTATCTGCTACACACTGGTGCTAACTGCTGGGAATACAAAAAGAGGCTTTTCTTCAAAAAAGCTCACAATCTAATAACTCTAAGAAGGCATTAGGAATGCAAAAACAAAATATGGCCATGATCTGACACATTCATTTAAAAAATAAAATTACTCTCAAGTAAAACTGAGTGTTAATATAAGGTCATCTACAATAAAGATTCTAATTCAACCACAAATTAGACACCTGCTGTATATAAGACATAACAAGCACTAGAGATAAAACAATAAAGCTTAAGATACTGAAAGATTATAATACAAAAAAGGAGAAAAGCTAGATGCACTAATATATATAATTAACATTAAAATTATAAGTAGCAAACTTCCAGGAGCCAAGATGGATAAGTAAAAAGTAAATCACTACAACTTTTCCCATATTCCCATCTTCACCTCCAAACACCAAAACAAATCCCAGAACAACAGAATCAGCAAAAAGAAAGATGAAGCAATCTTTTACCTTAAGAAACTCAGAAGATTAGCAAGAAAGGTCCGTCTTGAGGGCTGCTAGATGGTGCAGCAGATAGAGTGCCGGCCTTGAAGTCAGAAGGACCTGAATTCAAATTTGTCCTCAGATAGTACTACTGCTAGGTGTGTGACCCTGGGCAAGTCACTTAACTCCAACTGCCTGAGGGAGGAAGAAAAGTCCATCTTACTCAGGTAAGTAAAAATGGAACTTAACCCAGGAAAGAAAGCCCCACCTCAACAAACAAGGGGGAGAGTCTGACCTACAGAGTAGTATAGCAGGCAAACACCAACACCAGGACCCCCCCACCCACCTCAGCATAGCCAGGGGAGCTGGTAGACTCTTGCTTTGGGAACCACCACATGCTTCAGCATAGCCCCCACATGAACAGGCAACCTCCAGCAACTAGACCTCCATGTGCTTTAATGTAGCTCCAGATAAACAGGTAGCCTCCAGCTTGCTATAGTGTAGCCCTGAGGAAACACACAAATGTTCCAACTGGCCTCAGCAACATCAGACACCAACACTAGGAACACTGACTCAATACTAGGCAAGCTGCCAGAACCCTATACAACCTGGCAGCACTAGACATGAGGGTCTCCCATGGGCCTCACAGCAACATCAGGGCAGTACCAGGTAAACATCCTTGACCTGCAGGCCCTGGTAGTGCCCCTTCCACCCCAGGAGCACAGCTCATTTAAAAGGAAAAAAGAACAAAAAAGATGAGCAAAAAACAATATGAAAGAATGTGAATGGTATTATGGTGATAGAGAAGATAAAGACAAACTCTGAAGACAACAATGTCAAAACACATAGAAAGTTATATCAAGCCCTGGCGGGGGGGGGGGGAGGAACTCTTGGAAAAGCTCAAAAAAGAGCTTAAAAAGGTAGAAGAAATGGAAAAATAAAACCAATAGTGATGTAAGAAAACTATGGGGGGGGATATCAATAGCTTGAGAAAAGAAAAGAGAGTTGGCCAAATAGAAAAGGAGGATACAAAGATCTACTAAATCTACTACAGAAAGCAACTCTTTTAAAAAGTACAACTGAAGGTGGAGCCAAGTTGGCGGAGTAAAAGAAAGAACTTGCCCAATCTCTCCCCAAACTGCTCCAAATTTAAATAATGACTCTAAACAAATTTTAAAGTGTCAGAACATCCAAACACAGATTAGAACATTTTTCAGTCAAAAAGAATTTAGAAGGTCAGAAGGAAAGATCTGTTACACCAGGGTGGAAGTCCAGCAAGGAGTCCCTGCACAGGCCACACCAGGACAGTGCTGGCCCCAACTCCAGGGCTCCAGAATCAGCAAATCAGGGATCTTGTTGATTCAGCACACAAGATCTTACAGCTACAGTGGGGCAAAGATACATCTAATAGCTCCAGGGCAGAAAAGAGGCCTTACAGTTAGGTTCCTGGAAAGATCTCTGAAAACAGCTGCACAAAACCCCTGAAGCTTGGGAGAGTTCACCCTCCACCCTGGAAATAGAGCCCTTCTTTAACAGAGTTAAAAGCCAAATAACAGGCTAGAAAAGTGAGCAGAAAACAAAACAAGCTTCTGACCACTAAATTTATGATGATGACAAGGAAGATAAAAACACATTCAGAAGATGAAAACAAAGTCAAAGCTGTTACATCCAAAGCCTCCAAGAAAAATAAGAATTGGACTCAGGCCATGGAAGAGCTCAAAAGAAATTTTGATAATCAAGCAGGAGAGAGAAAGAGGAAAAATTAGAAGAAAAAAAATTGAGAATGGTACAAAAGGAAATGCAAAAAGCTAATAAGAATGTCTTAAAAAGCAAAATTGGCCAATTGGGAAAGGAGGTACAAAAGGTCACTGAGGAAAATAATTCATTAAAAATTAGAATTGAGAAAAATGGAAGCTAATTTGAAGAAATTCAGATAAAATTAAGCAAAACCTTAAAAAAAAATGCTACGCTCAAAAAGTTATCAAACTGTGCATACCCTTTGACCCAGCAGTGTTTCTATTGGGCTTATATCCCAAAGAGATCTTTAAGGAGGAAAGGGACCCGCATGTGCAAAAATGTTTGTGGCAGTCCTTTTTGTAGTTGCTAGAAACTGGAAACTGAATGGATGCCCATCAATTGGAGAATGGCTAAATAAATTATGGTATATGAATGTTATGGAATATTATTGTTCTGTGAGAAACGACCAGCAGGATGATTTCAGAGAGGCCTGGAGAGACTTGCATGAACTGATGCTAAGTGAAATGAGCAGAACCAGGAGATCAATCAATATACACGGCAACAACAAGACTATATCATGATCAATTCTTATGGACATGGTTCTCTTCAACAATGAGATGA
Source organism: Myrmecobius fasciatus (assembly GCA_023553655.1). NCBI lineage: Eukaryota > Metazoa > Chordata > Mammalia > Dasyuromorphia > Myrmecobiidae > Myrmecobius > Myrmecobius fasciatus. Next base: position 130,792 of record JAJPUD010000683.1, on the reverse strand, counting down.
TTCAAACCAGTTCCAGTTGTTCAGTATTGAAGAACGCCATCTACACCCAGGAAGATGCCTGTGGGATCTGAGAGTGGACCACAACATAGCATCTTCATGCTCTCTAATGATGTCTGCTTGCATTATGTTTCCCTTCTCAGATTTTTTTTTCTTGTAGATCCGATTTTTCTTGTACAGCAAGATAATTGTACAAATATGTATACACATATTCAATTTGTCAAGTATTTTAACATAATTAACATGTATTGGACTTCCTGTCATCTAGGGGAGAGGGTGGAAGGAAGAAGGGAAAAATTTGTAACAGAAAACTTTGCAAGGGTCAATGATGAAAGATTACCCATGCATATGTTTTGCAAATAAAAAGCTTTAATAAAAATAAAAAATAAAATAAAAGTGAGCTAAGCATTCATTAAAAAAAAAGACTGGATTATCTGAATTTTGTTCTCTTCACAGTTGTTTTATATTTTTACAAATATCATTTCATTTATCAGCTTTGACAGTCAAAGCATATACTTTGTAATAATTTTAATTTAATTTTAAACGAATGCTTTAATTTTTATTTTGTAATTTAATTTTGACCAAATTAGAGAGAAATCTGTATGCTTTATTAGCTTTTTTTAAAATTCCTTGATTTATGATGTCATTTTTTTGTTTTCTGTATTATTTTACTTATCTCTTCTTTATTTTTCCATATTTCTGTTTTAATTTTTCATTGGAATTTTTGATTTGTTGCTTTCCTACCTTTTTTTTAGTAGCACATCTAATTCATTATTCTGTTTTTTCCTTCTTTTCTGCAATGAAAACATAAAAATATTTCTATTTTCTAAGGATTGATTTGGGTCTATGCCTAAAATTCTAGCATGTTGTTTCCTTGTCTCTTTGATGAAATTATCTACTGTTTATGATTTGTTCTTTGACCTGTACATTATTTAAGATCAAATTATTTAATCTGTTGAGGTTGGAATACTTTCTCCAAATGCTGTTTATTAAATTCCTTGTTTTAATTGTGTTATAGTCATTAAAAGAAAAAAGAAAATTGTCCTTGAGTGATAGAATACGAGGAGAAAATAGAAACAGAAAAGAATCCACTAATCACCACCTCAGAGAGATTCTTTGTGGAAAACACATAGGAATATTACTGCCAAATTTCAAAAACCCCAGACTGAAGAAAAAATTTTGCAAGATTTTGTTTTCTTTTTCATTTTTTCCTTTTTGGTATAATTATTTTTTTGTGCAGCATGATAATTGTAGAAATATGTATAGAAGAACTGTACATGTTTAACACTGGATTATGTGCCATCTAGGGGAAGGAGTAGGGGAAGGGAGAAAAAAAAAATTTGTAACACAAGGTTTTACAAAGGTGAATGCTGAAAATTATCTATACATATGTTTTGAAGAAAAAAAAATTTAATTAAAAAGAGAAAATTAAAGAAACAAAAAAAAAAGTAAAACATGCTAGAGCTACAATTAGAATGGTCTAGAAATTAGCAGGAGCCACAATAAAGGACCACTGGTCTTGGAATCATATATACAGGCAATCAAAAGAACTAGGCCTGCAGTCAAAAATATCATATCCAGCAAAATTATTCATAATATTGAATGAAAAAAAGATGGATGAAGTTACAGATTTTCAAGGTATTAAATCAAATCCAAACTCAATAGAAAATTTTAACATATAAAAGCCAATATCCAAGATTAATTCCAAGGAACTTAACATGGACAAATTATTTATGTTTTTTTACATAGAAATGTACCTCATACATATGTTTAAGATTGACATCAGTAATTGGGTAGTTCAAAAGAGATATTTATACAAATGAAGTACAGAGGAAGGCACAAGAAGTATTAGAGGGGGAAGGATGGCTCATAGTTCTGAAAACCTACTCATATCAGGAATAGGTTAAATAGGCAACACCACACATATATCCATGAAGGGTATAGCATCCTCCAAATCTATTAAGAAATAAATAAATAAAGGATGGGTGGAGGGGGAAGGAAAGGGTGGGAGATCCATGGATAAGGGAGATTCCATGGGCAAGGAACAGAATTAAAGTAGAAGAGTTAGGGATAGGAAAGAAGATATATATTCTCATCAGTATTGGCTCAATGAGGGAATAATATACACAAATACACACAAGGATTAGGAATCGAATTTATTAGGGAAAAAAAAAGTACAACTAGTAATCTGGATGGGTGTGAATGTATATGGAGGGGTGTGTATATATCTCTTAAATATATCAGTTCCTGAAAGTCATAATCAAAACGAGGAACTGAGACAGCATCTTTCAAGAAATTGTCAAGAAATACTGACTTGATATCCTAGAACCAGAGGGCAAAATAAGTGTTGAAAGAATTTCATCAACTTGGCTTTTATGGAAACGTTTTGCATAACTTTAAATGTGGTTTCTTAATTGTGAATGAGGATATGGGAGAGAGCCTAGAACTCAAAAATCTTAAAAACAAAAGTTTAAAAAAAAATTGTTTTGAATCTAACTGGACAAAAAAAAAATTGGATCACCTCAGGAAAGAGATACCAAATTAAAAACTCAAAGGACCATTAGAGACAATTTCTAGAACTATCAAGTCAAGGAAAAAATATTGCAAGTGGCCAGAAAGAAACAATTTAAACATTAGGGAGCAAAAAGCAGGATTTCACAGGATTTAGCAGTTTCAACAATAAAGGATAAGAGGTTATGGAACATGATATTCTGGAAAATTAAAGAATTAGGATCACAATCAAGAATCACCTACTTCAAGGAAGAAAACTGTCATTCAATGAAACAGAAAGATTTCAAGCTTTTTCATAAGGAGAAGGACAAAACTGAACAAAAAAATATGATCTCCAATATCAAGAGAAGCCTAAAAAGGAAAAAGGGAAAAGGGAAAACAGAAAGGATTAAATGGAACTCAAAGTTTACATCCCTACATGGGAAACTGACACTTGTAATTTTTTAAAAGTGGATCACTAATAGTATACCTAAAAGGAATATTAAGGGGACAGAGAATATGAGGAGTATGAAGTGAATTTGAGGGAATGACATAAAAAATAAGATGAGAAAGAAGAGAAGGGAGAGGTAAAATGGGGTAAATTATTTCACATGAAGAAGTACAAAAAATCTAAAAATTGTGGAGAGAAAGATGAGAGAGTGGGCAAAGAGAACTGCTGGAACCTTACTCTCATCAGTATTGACTCAATGAGGGAATAGCATACACAATTAGTTGAATATAAAAATCTATCTTACCTGACAGTAAAGTAGGAGGGGAGGAGATTAAGTAAATGAAAGGGTGTGGGAACTGACAGAAAGAAATAAAACACTGGTGAGGAGCAAAAGGGTAAAGAGAAGGCAAATAGAGAAAAAATAAGGAGATAAATACAAAGTTAGTAATCATAACTGAATGTGAATAGGATGAATTCTCCCATAAAACAGAAGCAGAGAACACATTGGATCAAAAAACAATCCTAATCTGAGAAAAAGCAAAAGCAAAAAGAGACCCACTTAATAGAGACAAGAAAGGAAACTACATCTTGCTTAAAAAAAAAAAATATATATATATATATATATATATATATATGTAACAAGTGGTAAAGCATCCAAACTCTTAAAGAAGTTACATAAGTTACAAGTTCATGACTAAATAAAGAACATTATAAAATATAAAATAGATAATTTTGACTATATTAAATTTAAAAGTTTTTATACAAACAAAACCATTCCAACCAAGATTAGAAGAAAAGCTGGGAAATAATCTTTATAGTAAATTATCTCTGATAAAGACCTCATTTCTCAAATATATAGAGAACTAAATCAATTTATAAGAATACAAGCCATTTCCCAATTGGAAAATGGTCAAAGGTTATGAACTGGCAGTTTTTAAAGGAATCAAAGCTACCTACAGTATATGAAAAAGTGCTCTAAATCACTTTTCATTTTTCATTAATTGGACAACAAAAAGTCCCAGGCCAACCAAGCCCCACTCAGTCTTTGTTTGGGCCATTATTGCCACTGAGTGAATATAAGCAGAAAATATAGCTGTACTTTTCAGAATGGCAAAATATTGAAAATTGAGAGACACTTATCAGTTAGGGAATGGCTGAACAAGCTATGATATATGAATGTAATGGAATGCTATTGTGTAATAAGAAATCATAAGCAGGTAGACTTCAGAAAAATCCTAGAAAGACTTACATGAATTGATACAAAGTGAAATGAACAGAACCAGAAAAACAACTGTACACAATATTTGCTACACTGAGACTCATCTCTTCTCAGAAACATGAAATTCCAAGACAAGTACAAAAAGAGTTGAAAAATGTTCAGGTAAAGAATTGAAATTCTCTGAATTCAGATCAAAACATACTTTTTTCACTTTATTCTTTTTTATTTTTTTTTTCCTTTTAATCTGGTTCTTCTTTCACTGTGACTAATATGAAAATAGATTTTACATGAGAGCATATATACAACTCTAAATTAAGTTACCTATTATTTTAGGAAGAGGGAAGGGGAGAGTGAAAAATTTAGAACTCAAAATCTTGTAAAAATTAATGATAAAAATTGTCTTGGCATGTAATTGAGAGAAAAATTAAATAGTATTAAAAAAAATCTCCAAAAAAAAAAAAACATTAAAAAGAATTGTAAGTAGCTAGTATGACATGAGACTAGCTACAGCAGATAACACTCCTAAGCTGAGGATCGGTAAGCACTAAGTAAGGAAGACAAAGTGACATTAAGATAGGACTTCATAAATTTAATCTTGTAATGACCTGAAAGACCTCCCATGTATAAGGAACAGACTAAGCAATACAGTATGGAGAGTAATCAAGTATGAATGAACTTAGAGCATATAAGGAATATAAACTGTCTGCAAGGAAGAATTATTTATTATATTTGTATTTTCAGACATAATATCTGTCATATAGTAAATACTCAATAAATGCTTACTATATTATAAAGCAAAAGTTACATCTTTCTTTCCCAATCTCTCCTCCTTTTAACTGCTAAAATTCTAGGAAGAATAGTCTACATTTATTGTCTTTTTTTTCCTCACCATACACTCCATCCCCTATGACTTGGCTTATGTTCCTCACCTTGATGCTTACTGAAATCCTTGCTTTTTTTTTTCAAAGACAGATGAAATAATCATGTTGTTGTTGAGTCCTTTTCCAGTCATGTCCAAATCTTCATAATCTCATTTGAGGTTTTCTTGGCAAAGATATTAGAAAGATTTACCATTTCCTTCTCTAGCTCATTTTAGATTGAAATGAACTGAAGCAATGAAGCAAATAGAGTTAAGTGTCTTGCCCAGGGTAATACAGTCAACGAGTTTTTGAGGACAAATTTGAATTCAGGAAAATAAGTCTTCCTGACTTCAGGCCCAGTACTCTATCCACTCCACCACCTAGCTGCCCTTACAAGTAAAGAATAAATTTTAGCTACTCAGGAAGAAGGCACTAGCATGAAGGGGGATGAAGTATGATTTCTTGCAGAAACTAGATTTTTAGCTGAAATTCAAAGGAAACCAGGAGGTGGAAATGAGGAGAGAATTTCAGGCATAGAACATATTCCAGAGAATAAAAATACCTGTTTTAAAGATAGAGTGTCTTGTGCAAGGAACAGCAAGCAGAATAGTGTCACTGATCAAAGTAGAGGAAAGTAAAAATACTGGAATGGTAGGAAAGGGCCATTTTATGGAGAGATTCTGAAGATGAGAGGGAGCCACAGGAGTTTAATGAATAGGGAAGGCAACAAGGTCAAATCTGTATTTTAGCAAAATTACTTGAAATCTGAGTAGTAGAAGTTGGAAAAAAATATGAAGCAGAGGCTAACCAGCAGGCTCTTGCAATAGTATCTATCCATGATTTAATGATAATGACCTAGATTAGGGTAGTGGCAATATTAAAGAAGAGAAGTGGTCAAATGGAAGATATGCTACAAAGTGTGATTTGAAGGTCTCAATAAGAGATTATATATGAGGGAGGAAGTACATGATAAGAATAAGGAGTTGAGGATGACAGCCAAGTTATTAGTCTGAGTGACTGAGAGTACAGTAGTACCCTTGACAATAATAGGAAGGTGAGCAAAAAGGGAGGCCTTAGAGGAAGATAATGAGTTCAGGTTTGAACAAGTTTTTAAGAAAACTATGACCAAAAGAAGAGTGTAGACATATTTCAAGAAATCACATAGCTGCCCAGATCTTTCGGAAATAGAAGGCAAAATTAAAAAAAAAAAAAAATAGTATCTACTAGGATAGCTAGGTGGCCTAGTAGTTAGATCACGAATCCTCGAGTTAGGAGGATCTGAGTTCAAATCTATTCCCAGGAATGTACTAGCATATGATCCTGGTCCTCCTCCCTCCCACCCCCAACAAAGAAAAAAAAAAAAAAAATCCACTGGCATTGGACAAAGATAAGGCAGTAGACATAGCAATCTACAAGACAACAAAAAAACTAAATTGATTCTATTTTGGCAAGAACTACTATTCTGTAGGATTTACTCCTAAATATCAGACTACCAAAATTGTAGGACACAGCTCAAATCTAATGCAAAACTAATAAAATTAAAATTGAGGAAAAGATAAGGCATGAAGTTAAAACAACTCAATCCTGACCTGTTTAAAGAAGTTATAGGTAAAGAAAAATAGAATATGGATGCAGAAAAAAAGGTGAACCTCAACTACATTAATTTCATATAGAAATTTAATTGATATAAATCAATCACTTACAGCAAAGACTAAAAGTGCCTAAATCAACAATTAACTTATTTGTCAAGAAGAATGAAAGTGTCCACCAGTTTAGAACGTAAACTCTTTCACAAAAGACTTATGAATAAGGATACTAGAAGATGAACAGCATCAGCATAAAATAGAAAGAGTACAGGTTAAAAACATTTCATAAGAAGCATATGATGAAAGATCCGACTAAGCAAAGTTATCCTGAAAGTACTAAAGGACTAAATTGGGTAATAAACATTAAAAAAAAATTTAAACAAACATCACTTTCAAGGACAGTGCAGTCACCACATAGAGCAGTTCCAGATGTGCTTACAGCAAAGGAAGAAATGATATTAAAAAGAGCAAACACAGGAAAAGAATCTAGATTAGGTCAAGTGTACATAAAAGATACTCACTAGAAGCAATGCAAATGTGAAGACATTGAGGGCTAGACTAATGAGGTTTCTTAAAATGGGGGGAGAGGGGAATAGCAAAGGGTGAAATTAAAACACAAAAATTTGACACCTAATAGTACTGAAATTAGACAACCAAGAGAACAAACAAGAGTCTCTATGTCTACTTTTTCAGTATAAAAATTTTTTGATGAAAATAGTCTACTGGGAAAGAATACTCATTGATGGTATTTATGGGAAATAAACATTGTTTCATAAGTTTTTTTTTTACAGTAAACAACATCAATCACTCAACTGAAAGATATAGAATATATAGTAGCTTCATTGTTACTTGAACACACAATAGCCATGAGGAGTTTCTAGTGCTCTTGGCTATTTTGCTAGCAGACTATTATGGGCAACTCAGAGGAGCATCACAGTTGAATCAACTCATGATGTCCCTAATGTATATACTTGTTAAATATCCTTCTCCTACTAGAACTAATTAAAATTCCCTTTGTTAATTATTAAAAGATGTTGAACATCTTATTTCATTCCAATATCTTTAACATAAACTACCAAGAAATTGGCCTCCATCAATCCCAAGATACATTCATTAATCTCAGAGTTTCACTTTTCTTTTACTAAATGCTCTCTTCCAGATCTAAATTTGAGAATCTATGATCATAATTCAATATAAACTAAAGTTAACTGGAATACAGATCTTCCAATACTTCTTTCAACACTAAGAACCTATGAAAAGTATTTCAGAATAAAACGAATTAACAAGCATTTATTAAGAAGTTTAAAATGTGCCAAGTACTATGCTAAAGATGGGAACACAAAGAAAAATGTGGAAGTCTTAATGTGAAAAGCCTACAAAATGCAGAAGATATATATACATATCTGATAGATACATACATATATATATATATATATATAGGTACACAGACACATTTAAAGCTGAGGGGAGAATTTACACATGCAGATGGGAGGATCAGAAGAGTGTGACAGGCCAAAATCTACTAGTATTCCCTTTTCCTCCTGTAACAGGGATTAATTTTCTTTAAAAGACAGCAAAGTCCTACCCATGATTCACTCCTAACTCCTCTAAAATAGCGTCCTGGGGAACTAAGTGCATGACAAATCCAATGCACCTGAAGTCTGACATCCCATCCCACCCCAACCCTTTCTTATCCCATTCCTCTTGGTGGAACCCTCAAGACTACACAACATCTCTCCTGCTGATCAGATTAAAGGCAGCTATACATTTAGAAGCCAATTGTCATTGTATCCTTATTGCATATTCTTGCTAAGTCAGGGTAAAGGAAACCTTTTATTAATTGTTCATGATAGGTGACTTAAGAGTGTCTTGTTACATATCAAAATCAAGTCTAAACTAAAAAGTGTTGGTTATGTAGCACTCTTCTCACAGAGAGGTACTAGAAGATTGGAGCAGGGCAAATAACTTCAATTATCCAAAAAAATGAAAGGTAACAGTCTGCAAACTGGGTAAGAGACAGTCTGGCCAATTCTGATCTACCAGAAGTCACTTGATGCAAAGACCAGAGTCATGAAAAATGAATTCCCCAGCATAGTAAGAAACTGAGATAACTTCTGAGTTCTAGTTAGTAAAAAATTATCATCAAGAGAGAAAGAGTAAAAAAAAAAGTGATCAACAGAGGATTAAAAATGGAAAAGACTAAAAGATATAAAAAATTTTCAAGAGAAAACTGAAAGAACTTTAAAAGAAGAATATAAACTGATGCAGAAATATGTCCTCCAGATCACCTTAATAATCCAGACATCCATGAATAAATACTGCAAAACAAAGGAAAATGAATCAACAACTGTTAAGGCAAAGGATCTTCTAGATTCTCAAAAGAGCATGAAACCATAAAATAATGTTCCCAAATGGCTTAAAATAAGAATTGTGAAAGCAGAATTCAAGGCTTGCATAGCAGAAAGAACTGACAGAATACTAAAACCTGAAACATCACCACAAAAACAATTGAGAGAATTGACTGGGATTTGGGAAGACACAAAGAAGTGAAAAACAAACTAAAAAAGAAAGAAAAGCAATAATGTTAAATAACACACACACACAGAAACACACCACACATACAAACACACTTTCCAGAAAAGAAAACATGCTAATCTCTTAGACAGGATGCAAAGACAAGTTAAACATTATGGATCTCCCAAAATACATCAAAAAACCTTTAATACCATAATGCAACAAATGTAAAAAAACTTCCCAGAACTTCTGAACACAGAAAACAAAGTTCCAATCAAAGTATCATTGAGTATCTGAGAGATCATAAGTGAGGGGAATTACTCTATGCTACAAACTCCAAGGATGCATAGTAATTAAATCTCACAATTTCAATGACAAATTCTGCAAGAGACAAAAAGACTAAATATAAGTAATGTAAATTTGGGGAACACAAGATATTCTGAACCCAAGAGAAATTTCAGGGGGATTGTGATAGTGTGTTCTGAAAATATAATAAACTAAGACACAAGCCAAGGTTGTCACTGAAAAATTAAACCTAATAATCAATGAAAAGAGATGTTCAGTAAAATAGATATTTGAAGTATTCCAACCAAGAAAAAACACACCTGAGCATATATCATTTGCTTTGCAAACACTCCAGACAATAGAAATACAAGAAAACTAAACAAACTTGAGCAACCAAGGAGGAAAGAGTAATGAAATAAATTACCTCAGGAAAAACGGAAAAAGATATCCCAAAGCTATGCCCAAAGTATGCAAAACTGTGCATACCCTTTGATCAAACAGAGATCATAAAAAAGAGGGAAAGGGACCTAACTTGTACCAAGGGGGGGGGGGGGGGGGAGGAGACACCAATTTGCCAAAGGAAAGGGCTACTTACTTATACTTATATGCCTGAATCAACAGATAATACAGATCACAATCACATCCAGATTCAATGGTCAAGGACTTATTTGCATGATTAGACAGATGCTCATGGGCTTATTTGTATGATTTATTTGCTGAATTATATTATCTGTCACTTGGAAAAGGTTCACTTTCTTAGTATAGCTTTTCTTGACTTGGATTTGATCTTTTGTTCCAAATGTATTTATGCAGAGGAGTGCTTTTTTATATCCACTGAATGGGGCCAGGTGAAAATTTCTCAGAAGTCTATGAGATGGAATGGGTCAGACCCTAGGCCCAAGTTTCAGGAAGTCACATGATCCCTATTCTCACAGGCCTGCAAGGCAGAGAAGATAAGACCCTAGGTCTAAGCTTCAGATAGTTACATGACCCAAAGGAAGTAGACAGCATTGTTAACCATTGGTCAATGGTTACTTCCTTTTCAATCCATCCAATGAACCCCAGCCTTT
>JAJPUD010000683.1:12402-120310 GCA_023553655.1 Myrmecobius fasciatus | reverse complement strand
TAGCACCTGTCCCACACAATTTATGGGAGTTCATTCTGGGATCTGTGACTTTTCAGAGAGAGATGGCTGGGATTCTGATTCAAGACAAGAGCCAGCTTGGGTTTTCTCTAATCATCCCTGAAATCAGACCCTCAGCCTCCCTCTCTGTGAAGTATAGGAATGAAGAGGGGAATCCAAATACATAAGTCTCCAAAGAAGAAGAAGCCCAATGGCAAGTGACCAATCAGTTAATTTATGCATGCATAATCCAAGGATAAAGGGGAAGAAGTAGTCCAAAGATTGGAGCTGCTCTCCCCAGGGCACTACCTGTACCCTTGGGCTGCTCTTAGGCAGAAAGGGACCCTGGTATCAGGCTTGGTGATCCAAGGTTAAGGGATGTTGCCTCCTTAAGTCAGAAGGAAGTCTTGATAAATGGAACAGAGCCAGAGGTGCTCTGGATGACTGCTGGATGGAAAAGACTCCTCTAGGCTTGGGGGTCCAAGTCAAGAAGTCAGTTCTTTGTATTATAGGATCTCAAGCCATGACACTGGAGCTACTCTCCACAGAGGAAAAGGGGAAGGAGCAGTCCAAATCAAACCTTTGGAACAAAAGTGTACTTGATGAGATGTTGCTGTTTTGTGTAGGGAAGGGACAGTTCTCTTCCATATAATTTTCATCTGTATCTGTGCCTTTGTGTAGAATGTCTGTGTCATGTCTGTTCTGTGAGCTAGATTTTGTTTAAAAAAAAAAAAAAAAGTTTGACTTTTTCCTGTGAACTTCAGCTATGGCCAAGCTGGGGATGACAGAAAAAGTTAGCTAATTTTTGAGAGCAATGATTGGGGAGTTTGGCAATTGGTCATTTCAAGATTGCAAAAGTGCTTAGCATAAAACAAATGCTACTTTATTGGATTTAATTGTTTCATATTTGGAAACTTTATATGGGTTTTTAGATGTCACCAAGATACAAAACCAATGTTGAGACAAATGAATTTTGTGTGTGTAAAGTAATTTGGAAGCAAATCCAACTAAATTAAGGCCTCCATGAGGCTAGTGCATAGGATAAAGGGACATGTAGGAGGAGGGATGGATGAGTGAGAGAGAAAATATGCTCAATCAGTTCAGTGAAATTTGTTACTTGATGGTCAAAAGATATGAACAGACAATTTTCAGATGAAGAAATTGAAACTATTTCTAGTCACATGAAAAGATGGTCCAAATCACTATTGATCAGAGAAATGCAAATTAAGACAACTCTGAGATACCACTACATGCCTGTCAGATTGGCTAAGATGACAGGAAAAGATAATGACGAATGTTGGAGGGAGTGTGGGAAAATTGGGACACTGATGCATTGTTGGTGGAACTGTGAACGGATTCAGCCATTCTGGAGAGCAATTTGGAACTATGCTCCAAAAGTTATCAAACTGTGCATACCATTTGACCCAGCAGTGTTTCTACTAGGCCTATATCCCAAAGAGATCTTAAAGGAGGGAAAGGGACCCACATGTGCAAAAATGTTTGTGGCAGCCCTTTTTGTAGTGGCAAGAAACTGGAAATTGAAAGGATGCCCATCAATTGAAGAATGGCTGAATAAATCATGGTATATGAATGTCATGGAATATTATTGTTCTGTGAGAAACGACCAGCAGGATGATTTCAGAGAGGCCTGGAGAGACCTGCATAAACTGATGCTGAGTGAAATCAGCAGAACCAGGAGAACATTATACACAGCAACAAGACTATATGATGATCAATTCTGATGGACATGATTCTCTTCAACAATGATGCGATTCAAACCAGTTCCTATTGTTCAGCGATGAAGATAGTCATATACATTCAGAGAGAAGCCTGAGGGAACTGAGTGTGAACCACAACACAGCATTTTAACGCTTTCTGTGAATATTTCCATGAATTTTGTTTTCCTTCTTAGGTTGTTTTTTTTTTTTTTTTCTCTTTCTAGATCTGATGTTTCTTGTGCAGTAAGATAACTGTATAGATATGTATACATATATTGGATTTGTCATATAATTTAACATATTTAGCATGTATTAGATTACCTGTCATCTAGGGGTGGGGGATGGAGGGAAAGGGGGGGAAAAGCTTGGAACAAAAAAAAAAGTTTTGCAAAGGTCAATGTAGAAAAATCACTCATGTTTTGTAAATAAAAAGCTTTTAATAAAAAAAAGAAATGAGTTGAGATATTGTAATCTCTTTGCACTAAAAAAAAAGAAGGAATGAGTGTACTGATAATATACAACTTTGTTACGTAGGAACAACTTGTAAGGATTGGCTTTGTTTACATGATATCAAGATGTTTATGTGATGAAATCTCTTATTATTAAAATTATGTGAGACGATCACTATTAAATGGTATGTTAGAATTGTGAGTTTGTTTACTTTGAGTTTACTTTGTGATCTTAGAAATTTGTGTGCCAATACTGAAACACTACTGGAAATTTAAATCTGTATTTGACTTTAAGTTAAAAAAAAAATTAGGTTGTTAAAACAAAGTTCTGGTAACTTACCTTAGGGGATCACATGTTTGTATCCCCTAATTAGATAAGGTATGTTGCTTTCTAAAATATATATTGGGTAATTTGTAAAAATTATGAGCTATGCTTTAAAATTTTGTCAGCTCTGTTAGACATATTTTATAAAACATAAGTTTTATAAAATGTTGTCCAAAGTTATTTAGATATCAGTATATTGTAAATTAGTTTTTTTAAGTGATTTTAAAAACAAGGAACAAGATTGATTTGCAAAAGCAATTGATAGTTTGAGTGGAACATTTAGTTAGGTAAAGGTAAGTATTGGTAAAAGTAAGTAAGGTAAAGTATTGACTTTTAGAATAACTTTTTAATTTGTATGTATGTTAAAATTAGAAAATGAATGTAAATTACATGAGATTTCTGTCCATTTTTGTGATAGATTATATTGTTTATTTGCCTATCACTTATGAAAATTATGAAATTGCTAATTAAATTATGTTATTAGCTATTATATAGGGAGTTCACATTGGCCATTGTCTTTGGCAAAAAGTAGATTTATTATGGAAAGGGCAAGCTCTTAGTGAAACTTGCCATTTGCCAGGGGAAAGAAAACACCCTATGAGATTTGGGGTATGTCCTTGGCTGATGGACTGGGTCCTGGGTGGGGACTTGGCACATTAAAAAAGTTAGAATAAGGAGAAGTGGGATCGAGAATCATAGTGGAGTTAGGAGAGACACCATGTGGAGTGGGGGAAGGGGAAAGGGAAAGATCTGTAGATTTGGAAAGGTGAAGATTTAACCCATGCTTCTCCCACTAGGTATGGCTGTTTCTTAGGAGTGAGAGAAAAAACCCACTCACTGGAGCTGAGCCCACACCCACCCTCCCTTTGCTGGTTAAATAAAATTACTTTAACATTGATTTTATTGTTTAAAGGAATAGCTTACATTTACATGATGTTAATAACTGAATATTTGTTTTTATTTTTCAAGTCTATAGCTGTTTTAAAGCAAAGTCATTTTTTTGTGATGCTACATCAAAGGTTCTACCACTTAGCAATGCAAAGAACTTCTAAAAGAAGTTTGTTAGATTTCTGGTTAACTGCAAATTCTCTGCAAGTGGTTATTTCAAAACCCATTTATCAAATTATATAATATTTAAGTGCATAAAGGTCTCTTTGTTTAATAAATATGATAAAAAATATGCTTGAAATATCCAGAGCAGAATTTTAACCTGATAGCCCTGCACCAGTTTTGACTGTCTTGCAGGAGCATTTGATAGATGACACACAATGATTTGTAAGATTTTTAATTTTGTTTTTATATAGACCTGAAGCCCCTGCTTGGTGAAACTTGCTAGTGAGATGAAAACTCTTGGTACTGTAACTAATATTATTTTGAATTTCAAATTTGAATATGATTGCCTGATGGATCATTAAGTCAGTAACCCACCATTCCAGAGAAATGCCATAACTTACTCAGAGGGATGGCATCCTGAACTATTACAAGTGGATATCTTATCTGGGCAAGAGCTAGGAGGACAACCTTAGCCTCTGCTTAAGGTGGGATTCTTCTGACTCAGTTTCCTAGTTCTGCTTCTTTGCTTCCCACCTGATTATTCCTGAGTCTGGCTAAGAGGTGGAATTGTTACTGCATGGTTGATTGTAAGAGCTATGGATGCTTTATCCTGTCATGTATGTGCTCTTAGATTGAGGTCCTGAAGAATCAGTTTTGACTAATTATATTATAATCATGTCCCTGCTTTTTCTCTTATAGCAAATTTCTGTAATCAGAGCAAGTGGTATACAATCCAAGGCACAATACAAGTATGTATATATCTTGATATGTAGCCCAGCCCTGAAGGCTTCTCTGGCTGTTGCCATAAAACCCTTAACTTTCTTGCTTTCTGGGTATCAGAAGGCCCACTTTGCCCAAGTATTTGGGCCTCCCACCTCCCTTTTGCTCACTGACAGGAGGAAACAGACAATCTTATCACACCCTGATTAGGCCAAGGTTTTTAAGATCTTGAAAGCTCAACTGACCTCTCCCCTGCCTTAGCCCTACCTTTTACAGTGTACATAAATGGAAAGTGGGGCCAGGTCCTAGGGGTCTCAACCCAGTCTCTGGAATCCCATCCTAAATCCCTTGCCTACTTCTCAAAGAAATTTTGTGTCTTTGGGGTGATCCTCCTGCCTTAGAGTTAATTGCCACAGCCCTTCTAATTGAGGAAACTTAGAAGCTCACCCTGGGCCAGCTGTTGGAGACTCTGATTTCCCCACAAATGTTTCAGAGCATTTTTGCCTATATCAGCTTTAGAATTTGGGAAAGAAATGAGAATGAATATCTATACTGACTTCAAATAAATTTTTCATGTTTTGCATGATCATGAGGACTATATGGAAAGAAAGAGGATTTTTGATAGCCAAACATTTCCCCATTAAGTTCACAGGGAAACAATTATTGCAAACTGTCCATGGACCTAGAAAGTTTTCTGCTGTTTTGTAAAGGAAGGGGGATTCACTTCAAGCCAAGGGAAACAAGGCTTGTGGATTTAGCTGCCTGTGCTGTTGCCCCATTTGCCTCTGACCATGGCATTTTTAATTCCCCAACTAATGACTCCTGCATTCCTTCATATATCTCCCAGGCAAGTAAATTGTTAAAGGACTGTGTTTAAAAGGCCTACATATATGCCCCCTGGCAGGGGCTTCAAACTACTTTTGGTTTTAACACCTGTACTGAGTAAAAGCCTTCCCTTGTAAGCAAAGTTTTTGCTAAAGGAGATCACATTCACTTAAGGCCACATTGTTCCACCCATTGGCCCTATACCTTTGAGGAAACAAAAGCAGGAATTTGGGGGAAATATTCTTTGATATTTATCACAGGAAAAGCTCTATGGATGAGAATCATTCATGACATATTCTAATCTTTCGCCCCAGTTTTCCTCTGGGTGAGGTTCCTGGTTACTGTCCCTAGGAATCTCCATATTAACTCTACTTTTGTTTATTCTTTTCCTTTTGCTCATATTCATTCCTTGCATTTTTAAAGTACTTGTGAGAGTTGTTTCTTCCAGACTCCAAGTCATGAAATTCCAACTATTTGATCAACCTAAATCATCTGATGTCTGATTCTGTAATTCAGCACTGGATGCTGCTGATGACACTTACAAGTCACTTGTCTTTCCTTCTTTGTCTGGACCCCACTATGCAGGGCCAATTCTATGCCCCTTATCAGCCTGAAGCAGCTCCAGAAGATGAGACCTTTGTCCCAAAGGAATCTGGGTCTGGACTGCTTGAGGTGAGCCTGATAGGATAATGGCCCTGATGCCACCAGGCCTCAACAGTGCTGTAGTTCCACAGATAACAATGGCTGCCAAATGCCAATCTATTGGTCTATGATGACAGGATTTCCAAGACAGATAGTGGAAGATGATTCCTGCCTACTGCTTTAAGCATCATTATCCTATCACCTGCTTGCTTATACCCTTAATTACTAGAATAGTTCAAGATTTCTTAGCTAAAATGGTTCCTGAAAACTTCCACTGATGTGCAGGTGTTGGTTATAAATGGTAGAGGG
Source organism: Myrmecobius fasciatus (assembly GCA_023553655.1). Taxonomy (NCBI): domain Eukaryota; kingdom Metazoa; phylum Chordata; class Mammalia; order Dasyuromorphia; family Myrmecobiidae; genus Myrmecobius; species Myrmecobius fasciatus. Next base: position 114,272 of record JAJPUD010000683.1, on the reverse strand, counting down.
TGGGTTACAGTTGATACTGAAGAGAGAGATGGGGCCGAAGGCTTAGATAACAAAGATGTCCTAGTGGAAGAAATGTATCAGGACTGGTGTAAGAAATCTTCAAACATATGAAATAGAGAAGGGAGTAAAGGGACCAGAGGAAGATTTCTCAAAAAGTCTATGAGATGGAACAGGTCAGACCCTAGGCTTAAGTTTCAGGAAGTCATGTGATCTCTATTCTCAGAGGGCTGTAGGGCAGAAAAGGTCCGACCTTAGGGTTAAGGTTCAGGAAGTTACCTGACCCACAGAAAGTAGAAAGCATTGCTGACCATTGGTCAATGGTTACTTCCTTTTCAGTTCATCTACAAACCCAAGTCTTTTGCTATTTAACTAACTCACTATTTCCAGTTCGACAGTTCAAGCATACCATGCTGGGAGATGGAAGCTGAAAAGCTCTATGTCTGCTCAGCTGGTATGTATGGACCTCTTCTTGCAAGATCCAAATAAATGCTTCAGTCTAACACCTATTCCGTATCTCCAATAATTTTCCCACATAGTTTCACTCCCTCCTTTACTACCATTCCCTACTTCACCCTTAAGTGAAGTCTGCCCCTATTTTTGAACTGTAAGCTACAACTTTTATTCCTTAACTAGAAAGATGACACAAATTTGACTGGGGGGGGGAAGCAAAGGTTAAAGTAGGATATAAGATGAAATGAAGAGTCAAATGGGCAGAACATAGTTGTGTAGTCTTTAAAAAGAGGGCCCAATGCTTGAATTTAACATGAAAGCAAACAAAAAGTCTTTAAATTCAGATAACTGACTAAATAGATTACAGCATAATTTGGACTCCCTGTGAGAAAGAAGTTTAAGAAAGTTTACCTAAGATAGACTATACCTTTCCATCTTATCAAGCCCCCTAATTTCTTTTTTTTAATTTTATTTTTTTATTTTATTTGCATAACATATGTGTGGGTAATTCTTCAACAACAACCCCTACATAGCTTTCCGCTACAAACTTTTCCCCCAACTCCCCACCCCTCCCCTAGATGGCAGGATATCCACTACATGTTAATCATGTTAAAATATTGGCAAATCGAATATATGTATACATATTTCCAAACTTGTCATTGTTGTGCAAGAAAAATCTTGTCTACACAAACGATATATCAGATAAAGGAAACACAATGTAAGCAAACATCAATCAAGGAGTATGAGAATGTTATGTTGTGGTCCACATTTCACATCCCTCTCTCTGGGTGTATATGGCTTTCTTCAGTGAACAATTGGAGGTGGTTTGAAACATTTCATTGTTGAAGAGAGCCATGTCCATCAGAATTGATCGTCATATAGTACTGTTGTTGCCGTGTATAATGATCTCCTGGTTCTGCTCATTTCACTCAGCATCAGTTCATGTAAGTCTCTCCAAGCCTCTCTGAAATCGTCCTGCTGGTCATTTCTTACAGAACAATAATATTCAATAATATTCATATACCATAATTTATTCAGCCATTCTCCAATTGAAGGGCATCTATTCAATTTCCAGTTTCTAGCCACTACAAAAAGGGCTGCCACGAACATTCTTGCACATGTGGGACCTTTTCCTTCCTTTATGATTTCTTTGGGATATAAGCCCAATAGAAACGCTGCTGGGTCAAAGGGTATGCACAGTTTGATAACTTTTTGACCATAGCTCCAAATTGTTCTCCAGAATAAGCCCCCTAATTTCTGCAGAAAATCAAAAAGAAATAATGAACAAAAGCCAATGAAAAAAGAGGCTCTCTCCTGAAAAAAAAAGATTTAAAAAGAAAGTCATCGTTTAAGAATATGTGCCAAGCTACTTATTTCACATTTCTCTAACAGAGAATAAAGTATAATAAATCTTATGTAGCCCACTGGTAGATCCCAACAAGATTTCCACACAGGGAAAAACAATTCTGACACTGCTTCTGTTTGATCTTCAATAACTGAAGGTAAACAGGGTTTAACTATGAAGACGACAATGTTTTGCTATGCTGCTTCCAATTTTCTAGGCACCTAGGATGTACTAGTTTTCTTCCCCAAATTGTAACAAGGAAAAAACTTTACACCAATCATTTATACTTCCTGATTATATTCAAGGAAATAGTTAAGAGGATTTAATAAGTCATCCTTACAGATGTACAGTGGAGGAAAGAAAGCTAGAAAGAATGGCACTGTAATATAGTATAGGAGAGGGGGTTTGCACCAGACAGAATGGCATAGATTGGTCTATATATGACTTCTATACATGAATGCTAAATTGCTGCTGAAAGATAAAAGGGTCATAAACTGCTTTCAGTAATAACTTACAGCCCATCCTGATTTAAATTTGGATAGTTACTTTTTACATTTTTCCTCCTATCTTTTACCATTCTAAAAACATGCTTACTTCTTCCAACTAAACCTTAAAGTTTCTCTTTCCACAGTCATTAGGCTATAAAATACAGGGAAAATAAAATCCATTTCTACTTCAGTCTTTCCCCATTTTTACATCATAGTATCCACCCTGCATCTTGAGCACTTCAAACTAGTAACATAGCTCTTCACACAAGTCAGAAAATGCAGGATCCAGAGTGACTTTACTCCCTGGAATAAGAAGAGAGCAAAGTCAGAGGATCTGCTGAAGAATCAATCTGGTAGCAGAGGAATCAAACATGAGAAAAAATACAATGTGACTCAGCTCTGGTATATAGAAATAAGACTAAAAGGAACTCATTTGTTTGGCAGTCAAGATACAGCATTTTGTGCCAGTGGGAGAATATGAGTCTACTGTGTTCAGGATCCAGAACTTTGATTTAATATGTGATAATGGAATATGTGCATAGGATGGAATATGTGTTTATGAGAATTAAATTACCAAAAGGAAACATGTCACAAACCATGCATGCCTCATTTTATACTCCAAGTATCAGGAGGTGTGTAGCAGATTCCATCATTAATGCTCTGTACACATTATTGGTCAGAGTTCCAAATTCTTTCAAAGATTTTTGTTTTTACTATATTGTTGTCACAGAATAAACTGTTCTCCTGGTTCTGTTCACTTCATTCTGCATCAATTCATATAAATCTTCCAAGTTTCTTAGAAACCATCTTCTTTCATAATTTCTTACAGCACTGTATTTCATCACATTTATATTTTTAATTTGTTCAGTAATTGCCCAATTTATGGATTCTCCCTCAAATTCCCATTCTCTGCCATTTCATGAATGAATATGAATGAATGAAATATGAATATTCTTGTCCGTTCTTTAATTTGTTTTGCTGAGGATTAATTCCTTCTTAAATCTACCTTTCTTTTAACTCTTCTTTTTGCTTTTCTCTTTTCTTATTTCTCTGCTGAATGAAATGTATTCCTGTAACCAACAATGTGTGCATATTCTTTCCTCTTTTGATCAGTCTAGATAAGTGAAGTTCAATTGTTAGCAGCTCCCCATCACCTCTTTTCATTTGTAGAGATTTCTATTTGTACACCTCTGTTATATAAAAGAATTTTCCTCAACTTTCCTTCCTTTATTCACTTCCCTTTCTCTTCCTCTCTCTTTACATTATTCTCTTAAAATCATCAGGTCTCATGTAAAAATACAAAACACATAGTATTTAAAAACATTCCATAAATCCTCGTTGACCAACCCTTTTTAAGTCCTAGGATAGCAAAGTACAAATGTAGGAAATATATGAAGCCAAAACAACTCACAGCTTTTAAAACCTAGTATGCTCTTTCTTTATCAGGATATGTCCATAAATGTTCCTTAAGAATATACCTACTGTATGAACAATGTTTCTTTCCATTGTTAAGCTTATCCATTCTTTGTGGCACTGATACTTCATTCACTAGGCATGACAATTCAGCTGAACAAGTCAATCTATTGATCTGCTTCTCTAATGCTCTAATTCTATGATGTTTCTCTGCTCAGCTGGGCTTCCTCCTTGACAGCAACTATATTCACTGCTTCCAATCTCAGGCTTAGCTGATTGCAGGGCTTTAATGTAGGAATAATATATAAAATGATGTATGTTATAATACATATATAAAATAATAACATAATATATAATAGTATATAATAAAACAAAGGAATAAAAAAGCATTCCCTTTTAGGAAAAGTCAATATCTTTATCCCAAATTGTCAAAAGCCAATACCAACTCTTCTCCATTCTCAGCAACAGGTGATAACACCCACAAGTATTTTCTGTCTTTTCTTCAGCAACAAATGGCAAAAGAATAAAGTATATTCCCTTCATTCTTTTTCTTATCAGCACTTCATATTTAAAATTTATTGCATTGTCATATGCAAATACCAGAACTCTGAAGCAGAATTATACTTCAAAGAAGTGAACTGTCAAGGGTCATTCCCCTAAAATATATATTGTCATGGTACCTTGCATTATCCCTCACTATGATCTCTTAACAAAATCAAATTCAACGTTTACAAAATATCCAGGGCAAAAGACTGAAATAAAGCTAGTATAGTTAAAATATCAAAGATAAAATAAATTTTAAGTCAAATTATTTTCTATCCAAAAAATTTTCATCAGTTTAATATTATCTGGGATTGTTACCCAGAAACTTTTCAGTAAAATTAATGAATATGTACACAATGTTGGTATTTGGGCAGAAACAAATACAAATACTGGTATCCTTTGATATTGTGAATGAATAGAGCTGGAAAAACAACAACAGTTAGCCAATTGGTCAAACCTTCCCACATTTTCTCTGGATTTATTTCTCCTGGCCTACACCCATGCTATCTGGTTGGAGTTCCCCAAAGAACTACTACAATTATTATAGCTTCTGAGCTCCCATCAAGTGTGTCTTTCTTAATAAGTCAGCCAGCTGACTAAATGAATTCTCTTTTTTTTTTAACTTTTTATTTGCAAAACATATGTATGGGTAATTCTTCAACATTAACCCTTACAAAGCTTTCTGTTACAAATTTTTCCTTCCTACTCCCCACCCCTCCCCTAGATGACAGGATATCCACTACATATTAATTATGTTAAAATACTTGAAAAATCGAATATATGTATACATATTTCCATACATCATTTTTGTGCAAGAAAAATCATATCTACAAGAAAGAAAAATCAGAGAAAGTTAACACAATGCAAGCAAACATCAATCGAGAGCATGAAAATGTTATGTTGTGGTCCACATTTCACATCCCTCTCTCTGGGTGTATATGGCTTTCTTCATTGAACAATTTGAACTGGTTTGAAATATTTCATTGTTGAAGAGAGTCATGTCCATCAGAATTGATCATCACATAGTATTGTTGTTGCCGTGTATAATGATCTCCTGGTTCTGCTCATTTCACTCAGCATCAGTTCATGCAAGTCTCTCCAGGTCTCTCTGAAATCATCCTGCTAGTCATTTCTCACAGAACAATAATATTCCATAACATTTATATACCATAATTTATTCAGCCACTCTCCAACTGATGGGCATCTATTCAGTTTCCAGTTCTAGCCACTACAAAAAGGGCTGCCACGAACATTCTTGCACATGTGGGGCCCTTTCCTTCCTTTATGATTTCTTTGGGATATAGGCCCAATAAAAACACTGCTGGGTCAAAGGGTATGCACAGTTTGATAACTTTTTGAGCATAGTTCCAAATTGCTCTCCAGAATGGCTAGATCTGTTCACAGTTCCACCCACAATGCATCAGTGTCCCAGCCTTCCCACATCCCTTCCAACATTAGTCATTATCTTTTCCTGTCATTTTAGCCAACCTGACAGGTGTGTAGTGGTACCTCAGAGTTGTCTTAATTTGCATTTCTCTGATCAATAGTGATTTGGAGCAACTTTTCATATGACTAGAAATGATTTTAATTTCATCATCTGAAAATTGTCTGTTCATAACCTTTGACCATTTATCGATTGGAGAATGGCTTGAATTCTTATAAATATGAGACAATTCTCTATATATTTTAGAGATAAGACCTTTATCAGAACCCTTAAATGTAAAGATGATTTCCCAATTTATTGCTTCCCTCTAATCTTGACTGCATTGGTTTTGTTTGTACAAAAACTTTTTAACTTAATATAGTCAAAATTATCTATCTGGTGTTCAATTAAGAGTTCCAGTTCTTCTTTGGACATAAATTTATTCCATCTCCACAGGCCTGAGAGATAAACTATATTACATTCCTTTAATTTATTTATAATATCACTCTTTATATTCAGATCATGAACCCATTTAGATCTTATCTTGGTATGTGGTGTTAGATGTGGATCAAACCCTAATTTCTTCCACACTAGTTTCCAATTTTCCTAGCAGTTTTTTTCAAATAGTGAGTACTTATCCCAGAAGCTGGGGTCTTTGGGTTTATCAAAGACTAAATTGCTATAGTTATTGCCTAGTTTGTCCTGTAATTCTATCCTATGCCACTGATCTGCTACTCTATTTCTTAGCCAGTACCAAATGGTTTTGATGACCGCTGCTTTATAATATAGTTTTAGATCTGGTACAGTAAGTCCACCATCATCAGCTTTTTTTTTTTCATTAATTCCCTTGAAACTCTTGATCTTTCGTTCTTCCAAATGAATTTTGCTACTATTTTTTCTAGAGGTGTAAGATGATTTCTTGGGAGTTTGATTGGTATGGCACTAAAAAAGTAGATTAGTTTGGGTAGTATTGTCATTTTTATTATATTCGCTCGGCCTACCCATTAAATGAATTCTTAAAAAAGGAATTTACAAAGTAAAAACAAGAATAAATTCCCAACATTCTATACATAAATTGAAGTGCACTTTCCTAACCAACACACATAATGTCTACGGTCAAGAGTGGTTACAAATTTAAAGTATCACAATTATGAGGCCTGCATGTGGGGAAACTATGTGGCCAGGGCAACTCATAACTATAAAAATGACTCAATTCTCTTTTTGGGAACTATCTTTACAAAGTTCACGGATAGTGAAGTGTATTTATTGGGCTAACTGCTCTGCTGCTAAGCTAGACTGTTCCTTGGCTATGATTAGCTACTCTGGTACAAGGCTGGTATCGATGTGCTGGGCCAGGCTGCTTTTCCACCACCAGGGTAGTGATATTCTCTTTTAGAAAGAGCAGAAAGCCTATGATTGTAAAAACTCCTCCAGTTCTGCTTCCTTGCCTGGGCTCCAAGGTCTTCCCACCTTCCAGGCAGCAGGATATAGTTCAAATAAGTATTACTCTTTTACCAACCAACTCTTTTAAGTAACAGGTGGCAGAGAAGAAAGCCTTTTTTCTACATAACAAAAAATATTTTCTTGGATCAACCCTTCTTGGTTCTGGGCTGAATCCTCCCAATAAGGACCATCATTCTTACTCAAGGATAACTAACCTGGATAACTTACTCAAGGATAACAAAGATAACTAAATATGAATTTTTCAAAACATATTTTGATAACTATTTCAATATAATTGGTTTCCTTTGTAACTTTATGTATTTTATTTTATGAGTCTGAAACATTATTCTGAGGGGTCAAGAGGCTTTATCAGACTGCCTTCCTGATTGCTCCATGGCACACACACCCCAAAAAAAAGGTTAAGGATCCCTGTTTTTTGCTTTTTTGATGAGTAACCAAATCCTCATCTCAGCCGGCTAGACCATAACCAAGCAATGTACATTTGACAAATAATCTTAAAACAGTTTAAAAATTCAAAATTTCCACATACCTCTAAAGTTTTCATGTTGCTCATATACAAAGCAGTATATGGAAAATAAGGCACTATGGCCAATCTCTGTTCTGGATCTATACAATACCATGGCAGGCTGTTTTCTTAGCATTTTATTGTTGTTGCCTTTGTTTATAAACAAGTCTCATATACATCTTTGTCTTTTGCCCCTTTTGATCAGCAAAAATGTCCAAATTTGAAAGAAGCCTACTATTATAAATATTTCCTAATAAATTCCAAAATGCTGACTGTTTTTCTCATTGGCTCTCTCTATATATACATGTAAATGTATAATTATTAAATATACTATATATTATACATACTATAGATAAGATTTTTTTTTTACATTTTATACATGTTTTATAAATGTATCAGCTTTTATAACTGCAATCCATATACACTCACACTGCTTTTCAGTCAACCCCAAATAAAGTATTTCTCTAGTTCTAACTTTTACTGCTTTACCCAGCTTCTGAAATCAGGTAATTGAATCTAACCTATATGGAAATAATGACAAGTCAGGTCAGTAACTAAGACTCAATTTAATGCTTTGAAATACTTCAAACTTTCTGCCTTCAGAGATTACTTCAGCAAAGAAAAATCATCACTAACTTTATCCAACTATATTTGTCAATCAGAGAATCTTCAACACAACAAAATATAGCACCATTGTGAATAAAACAATGAATGATATTGTAAATTAATTCTTATCAAAACTAAAAAGTATAAATGATATCATACTATAAATTTCAATAATACAAAGGCCTCAAGAAAGTCACATTAGAAGAACATTAACAGATACCTTATCATCTTCATCAAAGATTTTATTACTTCCCTATCACTGTCAAGGATTCCATACTGCCAGTCACCTATGTTCACAACCTCAGAATCACATTCAATTTCTTCCTATCCCCTCACACCATATATCCAATCAATATCCAAATCTTGTCCTTCTTTTAACCTCTATAACATTGACTGCTGATGCAAATCAATATCTAGTTTATTCTCTCATTACCTCTCTCAGTCTTCAAATTTGCCTGCCTGTCTCAAATTCTTTTCCTCTCTAATCTATCCTCCAAACTGTTGCCAAAATATCTTAAAATGCAATTCTAACCTCTTCACTCACTCCTAACTCACTGACTCCAGTAGTTCCTTACTGATTCTGGAATCAAATATAATTTCATTTTTATCTTTTCTTTCAATTTCTATTTTCTAAGCTTTAATAATGAATACAATTATTAGTACAGTGATATATGTATATAACAAATAAAAAAACTATTGAGGTATTTGCTCTTTTTTAACCTATTAATATGGGTGTGTGATCAAAAAATTTGGTCATCTGACTCTTCACAATGCTTTCAAAATAGTCTGTTGATTATATTCTTAGAACCATGTTTTGAAGCTTGTATCAGTTTATTGACTGCTTGCTTGGTTTCTTACAGTTTATTATTTATTACTATTTTATAGCTTTTTATTTTTTAAAATACATGCAAAGATAGTTTTCAACATTCACCCCTGCAAAACCTTGTGTTCCCAATTTTTCTCCCTCCTTCCTTCCCTCCCCCCTCCCCTAGATAGCAAGCAATCCAATATAGGTTAAACATGTCCAATTCTTCTAAACATATTTCCACATTTAGCATGCTGCACAAGAAAAATCAGATCAAAAAGGAAAAAAATGAGGAAAAAAAATAAGCAAGTAAACAACAACAAAGGTTAAAATACTATAATGTGATCCACAATTAGTCCCCATAGTCCTCTTCCTGGATACAGATGGCTCTCTCCATCACAAGTTTATTGGAATAGCCTGAATCACTTCATTGTTGAAAAGAGCCACATCCATCAGAATGGAACAACACATTATCTTGTGCTGTGTACAATATGCTCTTGATTCTATTCACTTCACTTAGCCTCAATTCATGTCTCTCCAGCTCTTTCTGAAATCATCCTGCTGATCATTTCTTATTGAACAGTAATATTCTAAAACATTCATATATCATAATTTATTCATCCATTCCCCAACTGATGAACATCCACTCAGTTTCCAGTTCCTTGCCACTACAAAAAGAGTTGCTACAAACATTTTTGCACATATGGGTCCTTTTCCCTTTTTTATGATCTCTTTGGGATACAGGCCCAGTAGTCACACTACCGAATCAAAGGGTATGTACAGTTTGATAGCCCTTTAAGCATAGTTCTATATTGCTCTCCAGAATGGTTTGATAAGTTCACAACTCCACCAGAAATATATTAGTGTCTCACTTTTCCCACATCCTCTCCAACATTTATCGTTAGCTTTTCCTATCATCTTAGCCAATCTGAGAGGTGTATAGTGGTACCTCAGAGTTGTCTTAATTTGCATTTCTCTAATCAATAGTGATTTAGAGCACTTTTTCATATGACTAGAAATGGCTTTAATTTCTTTGTCTGAAAATTATCTGTTCATATTCTTTGATCATTTACCAACTGGAGAATGGCTTGGTTTCTTACAATTTATACAAGCAAAAGTAAAGAATCTAGAAGATATGCCAATAATATAAATTTTTTAAAACCTATTACCAGTGTGTTTGTGGGCAAATCACTCAACCCTGTTTACCTCAGTTCCCAAAAAAGATACAGTCTCAAGGTTAAATAAGCATTAATTTCATACTTTTAAAATTTCATAGTCATATATTGAAAGAACCTTAAAAGTCATCTATTCCAATAGCCTCATTTTATAAAAGAAGAAACTGAAGCCAGAGAGATTGAATGACTTGACTGAGGTCACAAAAATAATAAATACCAGAGTAAGAATTTGAACCCTGCTTATCTAGCAGGATAGCTATCTAGCTCCAAACACAGGGCTCTTTCCCACTGTATTTCATTATCCTAACACATATATCCAACTGAATCCCTAGTTTATAAATTAAATATTTTATTATCATATATTCTAAGAATCATAAGGACAGAATCGGAAGGCATGAGACAGACATTGAGCTGCCTGATACAAAGCAAACTATGCCTTCAAAAGCCCCTATTATTGAGAGACTCTTAGATATATTAGTGTGCATTTTAGGTTTGTTTGTTTTTTAAGTCTTTGTGTTAATAAACTTGCTTGAAAGAACATTTCTCAGACTTCTCCGGTATCTCAGAAGTCACATAAACACATCAACAGAATGAAATGATATCACTTCAGTTGGTCAAGTTCTCCTTTATTCAACTTTCTAAGTGTCTTTAGCTCATTGGTGGATTAAGGTGGCACCCTATTTTCCTTATAAGTAATTTTCTGCACTGGCACAGAACAAGAAAAAGGAGTTTTCTGCTGTTGGCTTAATTATGAGAACACTAATATGTGTTCTATGTATGAGGAAAGCCAAGGAGGAAGACAATCACAGGAAGGGGCAGTCAGTAATAAAGTGAAAAGAAACGAAAAAGAAATTAGGAGAGACAAAAAACCATTTCATTTAACAAGCTGAAAAACTTCACTCTATGGCAAAAGTAAATGACTAGAAAAATATAAGAGCCTGCGATTCTGAATCCACTAACACAAGGGCCCTTAATCCTTCTTTTTCAAAATGTTAGTATGTTATACTGAATAGTAGGAAATAATGTTTATGCCACACCTCTTCTCTTTGGGTAGAGATCAGCTTTGAAGTCAAATAATGATGTGAAAGATGACAGAGATGCATTAATAATGTTCTTCACAGCATTAAGAGTTGAAACAAACCTCAAAGATCATCTGGTTCAAATCATGAACAAATTATGAATTCTACCTATGAAATCTTCAAAAAGTTGTCATCCCATCCCCATTTAAAGACTTCATTAATCTGTAAAGGGGAATTCACTACCCCCCACCAGTTCAGAAAAATACAAGATGAACTAAGTTAGAAAATACACCTCAAATGTTCATAAGGACATAGGTCTGACCTGTGGCAGAGCATTCCGAGCTTATATTGGTCTGATCAACCACAGTTGGACACATTATGATTCAAATCTTAATACAGTGATATCACTTTGGTCCTCTTTGAGAAGGACAACCACCATCAATCAGTAAGAAGGAACTCATCCACTTTTTAGTTGTTGTTGAATTGTTTCAGATGTGTCCCACTCTTTGTGACCCCCATTTGGAGATTTTCTAGCAAAGATATTGGAGTGCCATTTCCTTGTTCAGCTCATTTTATAGATGAGGAACTGAGGTAAACAGCGTTAAGTGATTTGCCCACAACCACACTGATGATAGGTATTTGATATCGGATTTGAGTTTAGGAAGATGAATCTTCTTGACTCCAGGCCTCGCACTCTTCTCTATTCCAAAACTTCTTAATCTATGAGTTGTGACCCCCATAACGTAGCTCGCAAAAAAAAAAAAAGGCAAAAATAAATAGTTTATAAACATCAAAAACTAATTCAAAATCAAATGCATAATGAATCTGAGTTGTTTCTGGCAAGGTTTGCCCATGTTATATTCTACAATTTCACTGCAGCCTTGGCTTTGAACACTCAACACGCACATTTCGTACTACGCATGTCATCATTACAACACAACATCAATGAATGCTGCCAGAAATACCTCAGTTCAGATTTGAGGGTATTGTTATGAATGACAGTGTTTTTATTTACATACAAAGTTTTCTGCCCTTACAGAAATATAATAGTTTAATTACAGAAAATAAAGACTTTTGATATTTCCTATAATCATTTCGTAGAATGTAAGTATCAAATTAGTATATTTTTGGATTGCACTGTCTTAGAATTTTGATTTTTAAAATTGTTCCTTCTTTTACAGAAACACGTTTATTTGCAAAAAGTAAAGATAAAAGCTCTTTAATAATATTTCTCTATCATCACCATTTATGTCTATGTAAGTATAAACATCAATATTTTAAATTAAGCACAAATGAAATTTCATAAATTAATGCTACTATTTATTTGAGAAAGTATTAGCAATATTTATTTCCATTTTAGACAATTTTTTTTTAAATTTTGGTTGTAGACAAGTGGCTAACTTTAGACAGAAGAGGTAAAAATATTAATGACAAGACAGCAGAGTCTTCACTATCAGGTTGTAATACTGACAAGAAAAAGAAATATGTAGAATCATTTTTGCAACATGGATTTACTTCTAATAAATATGAAGATGTGGAAGTTTTGGTAAAGAAGTTTTGGCTGCAGAGAACATGAAACCAGCCAAAGCACTGTACTGCAATAAACCAAATAAACATTTTGAATGACTTTTGAAATCTTCAAATAAAGAAAAACAATGTTTTGAGAAATTTGTTCCTGTCAACAAAAAGTTTTTACTTCCATCATATGAAACTTCTTATTTAATTACAAAAACTAAGAAGTCCTATGCAATAGAAGATCTTATGTTACCTACTGCTATTAAAATGTCAGAAATAGTTCATGGGAAAAAGTATGGAGATAAAATTCATAAAGTTTCTTTATCAAATGATACTGTTTCCAAAAGAATTTCTGTAATTAGTAATGACCAATTCTGGCAGCTTATTGTCAGGCAACTCAGGTTGCAATTCAGTTAGATGAAACAACTGATATTTCTAACGTGGCACATTTATTACTGTATGTAAGATAAGTTTATGAAGAAAACATACAAGACAAATTGCTACATTGTTGCCCCTTAGAAGGGTGCACAAGATGGGAAGCTACGTATCTTAATTGATTAATTTTTTTAAGTGAAGGATTATGGTAGAAAAATTGTACTGGAGTCTATGCAGACATGCTAAAGCAATGATGGGCAAGAATGTTGGATTTGTAGCAAAAATCAAAGCTGATGGCAATGAACACATCACTTGTACTCACTGCATGATCCATTGGGAAGTACTTGTAGCCAATAAAAAAATCACCAATTTTTTTTTAATTTTTATTTATATTTACTTATTTATATTTATTTTTAAAAATCATTAATTTCATTAAAAGTCAAATCTTTAATACTTGTTTGTTTCCAAATCTTTGCAAAGATATGGACTCCAATCAAAAAAGGGGGTTACTACATGCAGAGATAAGGTGGCTTTCAAGAGGGCTAAGTTTAAACAAATGATTGAAATTCAAAGATGAATGGTATTTTTGACTGAGCAGAAATTTGATTTTGTTCATTTTTTAAAATAATGACTTACGGCTTCTAAACTGTGTTATTTGTTGTATTTTTCAAAAAACTATTAAATATATCATTTAAAAGAAAAATTATGATATATTTATATTAAAAGATAAAATTAAAAGTTTTACTAAAAATGTTCACATATGGAAGAGGATGGAAAATAGTTCTTTAAGAAATGTTTATACTGGGGCAGCTAGGTAGCCCAGTGGATAGAGTCCTGAAGTCAAGAGGACCTGAGTTCAAATCTGGACTCAGACACTTAACACTTCCTAGCTGTGTAACCCTGGGCAAGTCACTTAACCCCAATTGCCTCCACACACCAAAAAAAAAAAAAAAAAAAAAAAAAAAAAAAGGAAAGAAAGAAATGTTTATACCACTGCCCAAAAGGCTATAAAACTGTTTATATCCTTTGATCCATCAATATTAATGTTAGCTCTATATTCCAAAAGATTAAAAAAGAGAGAAAGAAAAGGAATCATATGTACAAAAAGATTTACAGCAATATTTTTTTTGAATTGGCAACTGAAGGGGATGCTCATAAATTGGGGAATAGCTAAACAAATGATGGCATAGAAATGTGAAGGAATACATTGTGCTGTGACAAATGATAAAAAAGATTGTTTCAGAAAAATGTGGAAAGACATAAATTGATGGTACAAAGTCAAGAAAGAACTAGGAGAACAAACTACACATTAATAACAATACAGTAAACTTTTATAATCAACTGTAAAAGAGTAGCAACTCTGATCAATACAATGATCCACCACAACTCCAAAAGACTCAGGCTATAAAATGATATCTATCACTAAATAGGGAACTGATGACTCAACAGTGCAGAATTTTTTCCCTTTATTTTTCTTACTTTAGTCAAGGGTGGAGAGAGGGCATGGCTAATGTGGAAATGTTTTGCATGACTTCTTATGGATGAAGGGTGGCATATTGTTTTTGCCTACTCATTGAGTAGAGAACTGAAAAATAAAAATTAAATTTAAAGAATTATTTTGGTGGCAGTTTGCAACGATCTAGGCAAGAGGTGATGAGGTGCCACATTAGAAATATCAGTTGTTTCATCTAACTGAATTGCAAACTGAGTTGCCTGACAATAAGCTGAATTAAATTAGTGGTCATGTGAGTAAAGAAAAGGGGTTTGGAAGAGATGTTGTGGAGGTAGAAATTTCATATGATAGGATATCTATCTGCCCCTCTAATTAAAGGAAGAAGTCTTGCATTCCAAAACCTCAACTTAAGAAGAGGGCCCAGTACAAATCTCATTTCCCATCTGACAGAACGACTTTGGAATTTCTCTGACTTTTCCAACATGTCCCAAGTGTCAGGTAGGTACCTTCTCTCCCCTTTCAGCTTCTCTAGGTGTATAGTCTTTTCCTAAGAGATTAAAAGGATAATCTTAGAGGAGGTTGGGGAGATCCGGAGTTGCCTCACTTAGTAGGTACTTTATCAACTATAGATTGATACAGATGCACATTAAGTATAGACATACAAATGTATAATAAGTGTCATGTTTAGTTTTAAATGTGTATGTTTATTCTGAAAATGTTATAACACGGTACTAACTAGGTCAAAATTGAAACTTGATGCCTGTAACAATAAGATTCAGCATGTTCCACAAGCCTATCTTACCCATAGCTCCAAGGTCTGTCCTGTCTGCATGTACCATTAGTCACAAAAAAAGACCAGGTGAGAAAATAAAAGTAAAAGGATCTACATAAACCTTTAACATCAATCACATGGAAAAGCTCATTATGTAATTATGGTGCATTAGCAAAATTATGCTCATGTGTCGGCAGCACATCTTAAAAATTTGAGGTACGGCATGCTCAGTTTCTCTGAAAAATAATGTTAGTAAATATAAGATATCAGGAAAGTGAGAAAAGATGTTTTTACCAAATTTATTAAAACATACAATACAAAAATCAAATTTAACAGGGCAGATTTCTTAACTGGAAAGTATAGCTTCTTCACTTTTAATTGAAAGGTATACCTAGTTAGAGTTCTGGAAAAATTTAACATAAATGTTTTAAACTGGCTGATGTTTAAAGAATGTAACAATTTATTACTTTATTTTATTTATGCTTTAAGTACTGAAAACTATTCAAATAAATTATTTAGCATATAGTCAATATAACTTTCTTGTTGTTGGATTGTTCTAATTCCTTTTAACACAGAAACAAAACTTCAATGTTATATTAAAGATTAACTTTTTTTTTTTTTAACCAGGATGGAGTAGCCTAATTTCTCTCCCATCCTCCTCCTCCTCATCTTGGGAAATGTATTTTTCAAATTAAGCCAAAAGTCTTGTCTTGTTTCAAACTTTTTATTTATATTTTGCAATATTTAGAATAGCAAAACCTCATCATCTGGTCTAGTCCAATGTCTATGAAAGGTATTTCCATTCTGCAAAAGCAACTAAAACCTAAGGAAGTTAAAAGAAATTGTCCAAAATTACCCTGTGATTATGACATGACTACTAGTTCTCAAAATCTCATCTCCCATAACAGAGTGCTTTTCTTCCATATTTTATGGCGTTTTTAATCAAAATTTTAAAAATCACAAGTAAAAATAATTGAGTCATAAAGTTAGAAACATCCTTTAAGGTACCTAATCTAACATTGTAATTTATAAAAGATGAGGACAAAAGCCCAGAGAGGACATACCTGAAATCAAAGATTAACATTATGAAAATGTCAGAACTTGAACATTTTGATGCATTTTCATTAAACAGTTAAATGTTATAGACAGCTCTGATTTTAAAAGTACATTTTCCCCAGTTTTTTAGAGGCTTTAAATCATATACAACTGCCAGATCCTATATATAAGAAAATATAGGACTAAAAAATATAACTTAGACCCTTTTCCATAAATATGTATTACAAATATTTATTACAAATATGCTATATTCAAAGCACTATACTCAATACCTAAAAAGAAGGATTTAATCATCTAGTTAGAACACAAAACACTTAAAAGAATAGACTTTCAGTCAGGAAGTCAGGAAGACAAATTCCAAGTCACTTAGCTATGTGAATTTGGGTATGTTTAACCTCTCGTATTAACTATCTCATCTTTAATGCATAACACTGTTGGACTGAAATATAAACAGATATAGAGCATTCTACAAACATTAAAGTACTATAAAAATTTGAGCTATCATCAATATTGGCAGCACTATATCCTTCATGTTTTTGAATGTTGTGATTTTAGTAATAGTCCAAGCCTCCCTCCATCAATTAAGATAAGCAATTGTTCTATGACTCAGTTTTAGACTTGCCTAAGGTCTGAGAAGTTAAATGTTTTTGCAAAGTTCATAGTCAGTATATATTAATTAGAACTAGAACTCAGGTCTTCTTTATCCTTATTTGGTTCTGCACATTTCATCTCAAATGTAAATATTAAATAAACGGTTGTTGAAATTAACTCAATATTCAAAAAAAAAATAGAAACAGTAAATTACACACTACCTGCATTTCTAAAAGGACAAAAACCACCTTTTTCTTTATCAGTTTTATGTAAAAGTGATATCTTCCTAACAAAAAAAAAATGTAAAACCTTCACCTAATTGTAAGTTTTACATTTTAGGAAATTAAAGAACAAAAGTTTGCACAGGAAGCTTACTTCTATCCTTAACCTCTCTCCTCCAGACACAAAAGCATAAAGTTGTCTTTGCATAACAATTATTGTTTCAACTTCCTCAGAATCCCCAGACCTACAGCTGGGATCTTAAGAAATCTTCTAGCTCAACCCAGTTGTTTTACAGATAGAAAAAGTGAAACTCAAAAAAAAGTCTACAAGAGATACATAAGAGGCAGGATTTGAACCCAAATCAGCAGATTTAAATCCACCTCTTCTTTTCAATGCATGACCCAACTATTTGGCCAAGCTCCTAAAAACTACATTAATGTCCCATTCATATCAGATGAATAATGATAAATGTCACCTAAATGCCAATAGCCATCAATTTACAAATGGGTTAGCTTCCAAAAGTCATTTTAATCAATTTTTTTCTTTAGAATTCATTTTCTTATAGAACCAATGGTATCATAATGATTTAAATTTACAGACTAATTCACAAAAGTCCATGGTTCTCAGAATTAGTGCTGAAATTCATATCAAGTTTTGAGTTAGAGACATGCTCATGGGTAGTGTAGGAACTAAATTACAAGGCCTGACACCTATAAAGAAGATGCATTTCCATAAGAGTTAAAAAGTTTGCCTACTCAATTTCCCAACCACATTCACTGGTTGTTTGGGGGAAAAAATGTAAATCATTCTCCCAAATTCCATAGCCACTAGTTAGCTAGAAAAAAAAGATTCAGTTCTGGAAATATTTCCTACTCTCCAGTACTCAATGTGCCCACCTCCCACAACCTCCTCAGAATGGCATTGGTTAGCATTCATTCATATGTAAAAGATATTCTAAATCCATATTATTTCACAGACTTTCATAGTATGAAGGACCTTAAGATATAATTAAGACCAAAGGATAGTGAGGTCCTAAGAGATTAAGTGACTTTGTCTATTGTCGAGATGAACAAACATTTCTTTTGTCTTTCACAAGAATTGTTTCATTTGGAAAAGGTGCTCCAAATCACTACTGATCAGAGAAATACAAATTAAGACAACCCTGAGGTACCACTACACACCTGTCAGATTGGCTAAAATGACAGGAAAAGATAATGATGACTGTTGGAGGGGATGTGGGAAGGCTGGGACACTGATGCATTGCTGGTGGAGCTGTGAACAGATCCAGCCATTCTGGAGAGCAATTTGGAGCTATGCTCAAAAAGTTATCAAACTGTGCATACCCTTTGACCCAGCAGTGTTTCTACTGGGCTTATATCCCAAAGAAATCATAAAGGAAGGAAAGGGCCCCACATGTACAAGAATGTTTGTGGCAGCGCTTTTGTAGTGGCTAGAAACTGGAAACTGAATAGATGCCCATCAATTGGAGAATGGCTGAATAAATTATGGTATATGAATATTATGGAATATTATTGTTCTGTAAGAAACGACAAGCAGGACAATTTCAGAGAGGCCTGGAGAGACTTACATGAACTGATGCTGAGTGAAATGAGCAGAACCAGGAGATCATTATATCCGGCAACAACAATACTATATGATGATCAATTCTGATGGACATGGCTCTCTTCAACAATGGAATGTTTCAAACCACTTCCAATTGTTCACTGAAGAAAGCCATATACACCCAGAGAGAGGGATGTGAAAGGTGGACCACAACATAACATTTTCATGCTATCGATTGATGTTTGCTTGCATTGTGTTTCCTTTATCTGATATGTCTTTCTTATAGATAGGATTTTTCTTGCACAACAATGATAAGTGTGGAAATATGTATACATATATTCAATTTGTCAAGTATTTTAACATAATTAACATGTAGTGGATATCCTGCCATCTAGGGGAGGGGTGGGAAGTAGGGAGGAAAAATTTGTAACAGAAAGCTTTGTAAGGGTTAATGCTGAAGAATTACTCATACATATGTTTTGCAAATTAAAAAGAAAGAAAGAATTGTTTCATTTGGTTCTATTGTAATGACAAAGTAATAGTTTTATTTCTAGCAGAAATGAAATGATTATAATTATACAACCTCCTTCAAATGCCTTACCATCTGTCCCATTTTCTCACTAATTTTAATCTCTGTGATTTACACACTAATAAATCAAACTTTCATTACAATCATGATTCAGATTTCACATCTCCAGTAAATAACCAAAAGAAATCAGTCTGTAAAAAGTTTATTGAATACAAGTCAACAAATACAACACACAATACCTAAGATTTCTGTATCTTTATAAATGTTATCTGAATAGCAAGACTGATTTGAGGTTGCTGAACTAAAGTCATTGTGTTTCATACCTAAAGTAACATGAAAATTTAAAACTCAAAAGTTAACTTCAGAAAACTTTTTTAAAATTATATTTATTCCTAGTATGTAAATACTAAGTTGCAAATGCCATCTTAAATTCTACACACTGCCTACAACTTTCAAAATTACTCCCTAAATGGAATATTTTACTCATGAATTAGTAAAAATGCTTTCATTCTATCTGCGTAGATAACACAGGAGTTTTGATGTTTTTTTTAATGTAAATAGTCTTAAGCAGTCAAAAATTGCTTTAGAAAATAACTAAATATTTCATACACAATCTGATAATAAAATTAGTACTATACACCATTTTCTCAAACACCCCTAACTTCAAAATCCTGTATTACTCAAATTTAAGATTTTTTTTCATTTTAAGAACTTAAATCATCACATTAAGAACATATAACTTTTTTAACCTCTACCTTGTAGTTTATGAATTAAATGCAAGAAGACAAAAGAGGTACATAACATAGATTGAAGCAAAATGAAATTATTCACAACGTAAATGGCAAATGGTTGAATTTTCCCTAATTAAAAAAAAAAACTGTCAGCATAATCTAGAAGGTTTGTTGTTGCTGTCCTTGTTTTTGTTGTATATTATTGGGGTTTTTGGGGGGAGGGGATGTCTTTAAATGAATTTTAGGATTCCTTATATGATTCCTTATATGAAAAGATAGATTCCTTATATGAAAAGATGCAAAGTAGATTGCTAACAATAAAAAATAAATGCTCTCCAAGCAAGGTTTAGAAAATCCAGCTGCCAGATTAATGGAGAAAGGAAGATGTCAAATATGCTTGGGTACCTAGTAAAATAATGCAAATTCTTTCACTGGGATCTTAAGTAAAGGTGACCTGGTTCTAAATATATGTTAGAGCTTGAAAGGGTCTCAGAAATAATAGGATTTAGATTGGGAAAAGATTTAGTAGTTGGAAAGATCTCAGTTCAAATCTCACCTCAAACATTTACTAGATACATGGCAAACCCATTATCTCTCTGTGCCTCAGTTTCTTCATCTGTAAAATGAAGGTTGAATTCAAAGAACCTCTAAAGTCACTTCCAAATCTAAAACTATGATCTTATTACCTTAGTGATCTAATAATTGAAAGGATGTTAACTATTTTTGTGCATGTGGTGAAAACTATGGACCTCTTCTCGAAAAATTTTTATTTCAATGGCATAAATGGGATAGAACTACAAGAAGCAAATTATATACCTTTCACAGCTATAGGAAGGAGATGTATTCTTAACCAAACAAGAAATGAAGATAATTACAAATTATGAAACAGATAACTCTGATTACATGAAATTTAAAAAGCTTTTTGTACAGATAAAACTGATATACCTAGAATAGGAAGGGAAGCAGTCAAATTAAAAAAAAACTTTGCATTTATTTTCTCTTGTGAGATTCTGGTATCCAAGATATATAAACAATTAACAGGAAAACCACACACACACACACACACACACACACACACACACTCTCCCAAGCACACATGCAAACAGACACAATTGGCAAAGACTAAATACCCAAAACCATTTCTAAACAGGTAAGTGGTGAAAGGAAAAGAATTGCAAATAATTAACAACCACATTAAAAACTATCCCAACTAATGCTAAGTGAAATGAGCAGAACCAGATCATTATACATGGCAACAAGACTATACGATGATTAATTCTGATGGACATGGCTCTCTTCAACAATGTGATGTTTCAAACCAGTTCCAATTGTTCAGTTCCAATTGAAGAAAGCCATCTACACCTGAAGAGAGGCCTGTGGGATCTGAGTGTGGACCACAACATAGTATTTTCACGCTTTTGTTGATGTTTGCTTGCATTTTGTTTTCCTTCTCAGGTATTTTTTTTCCTTGTAGATCCGATTTTTCTTGTACAGCAAGGTAACTGTATAAATATGTATACATATATTGGATTTGTCATATATTTTAACACTGTTAACATGTACTGGACTACCTGTCATCTAGGAGAGGGAGTGGTGGGAAGGAGGGAAAAATTTGGAACAGAAGACTTTGCAAGGGTCAATGTTGAAAAATTACCCATGCATGTTTTGCAAATAAAAAGCTTTAATAAAATAAACAAACAAATAAATAAAGGGGGGGAAAAAGACCATCCTAAATCACTAACTAGAAGAAA
This sequence comes from Myrmecobius fasciatus, assembly GCA_023553655.1. Taxonomy (NCBI): domain Eukaryota; kingdom Metazoa; phylum Chordata; class Mammalia; order Dasyuromorphia; family Myrmecobiidae; genus Myrmecobius; species Myrmecobius fasciatus. The sequence goes on along the minus strand of JAJPUD010000683.1, from coordinate 92,478 downwards.
AATGCAAATCAAAATAACCCTGAGGTGTTGTTACACAATGAAAATTGTCAAAGATCACAACAGTCACCTTACACAGGTTTGCAGGAAGATAGGCTCACTGGTGCATTACCGGTAAGGCTGTAAGGCTGTAAAACAGTGGCCGCAATTTGGAATAATACCAAAAAAGTGACCAAAATGTAGATATACTTGTCCCAGATACTCCACTGCTAGCCCAAATCCCTAATAAGACTAGTTGTTGTCCTTCATTCTCAAAGAGGACCAAAAAGACATCACTATATTAGAATGAAATTAGTGTGTTCAACTGTGGCTGATCAGACCAACACAAGCTTGGAATGGTCTGCCACAGGTCGAACACAGTTCCTATGAAAATTTGGGATAAACTTTGCATATCTTAAATTTCTTCTGAGATCATTCAATTCTGCTTTGGTCATAGAACACAAAGTGACACCATGTTGAGCAGTCCTGTGCCAGTGTCTCCCATATCATACAATCTATTTCTAAAATTCTTAAGTGACACCTTGAGAGTATCCTTGAATTGCTTTTTCTGACTATCCAATGAGTGCTTGCCCTTTGCAAGTTTTCTAGAAAATAATCTTTTTGGCAAGTGTAAATTTGGTATTAGAATACTATGGACAGCTCAATGGAGTTGCACTCTGTTTGCAATAGAGTTTGAATGCTTAGCAGTTTAGTCTGAGAAAGGATCTCAGAGTCTGGTATCTTATCCTTCCAGGTGATCTTCAGTATGTTCCTAAAACAATTCAAATGGAAGCGATTCAATTTCTGGCAAGGTGCTGGTATACTGTCCAGGTTTCACAGGCATACACTAATGAGTTCAGCACAATGACTCTATAAGAAGAAAGAGCTTAAAAATACTAAAATATATGTTCCAGCATTTTTTTAAAATAGAATCAGAAACAAAGTAGCTCCCCATAGATTGTAGAACAGCTCAACAAACTGAGGTCCATGAATGCAGGTAAGAAATGATGAATGTGATAAATACAAAGAAGCACAGAAAGATCTACATGAACTGATGGAGAAGTAAACAGAATCAAGAAAACATTATACACAACTACAACAATGTAAATGGAAAAAACAGTCACACACTCATATGCATACACACAAATAGGTGAATGTTCACAAAATTACAGAAAATTTAAACATGGCTTGACAGAAGAGATAAAACACTCCCAAATCACCCCTTTGCATTGGTGAGAGATTCACAAGCATTGTATACATATTTTCAGACTTTTCCAATGTGTTGATAAGTTATACTGATTTTCTCTCTCCTCTTTTTTTTTTTTTGGTTACATTTAAAAATACTATCTATTATATGGGATACACTGGGTGGAGAAGAAAGAAAGATAACTGGGGGAAACTATGGTGATTTAAAAAAAATCAAATAACTTTTACTTTTAAAAAGTCATTTGAAGGCCTGAGACTGGAGAAGAGGTTAGAACCATTCAAATAAATTTGAGAAACATCCACACAGAGATAATTTCTGATGGAATTGACAAAATAATATAGTATTGAGGGAGAAGTACATCCAGGAGAAAAGCTGTGTCACATTCATGATAAGTGCCTGAAAGGATCAAGAGCCAGTAAAAGAAACAAGAAGAAAGTTAAAAGGAGAACTAGCAAAGAACAGTGTCACTAAAATTTAAAGAATATCAGGAGAAAAGGCTGACAATGTAGAAGATTGCAGAGCTCAAGAAGGATAAGCTTTGAGAAAGGGTCATTAGATTTAGCAATTAATGAACACCAGGACAGATAACTTTGACTATATTAAGTTAAAAAGTGTTTGTACAAACAAAACCAATGCAGTCAAGATTAGGAGGGAAGCAATAAATTGGGAAAATCATCTTTACATTTAAGGGTTCTGATAAAGGTCTCCTCTCGAAAATATATAGAGAATTGTCTCATATTTATAAGAATTCAAGCCATTCTCCAATCGATAAATGGTCAAAGGATATGAACAGACAATTTTCAGAGGATGAAATTAAAACTATTTGTAGTCATATGAAAAGGTGCTCCAGGGGCAGCTAGGTGGCGCAGTGGTTAGAGCACCAGCCCTGAAGTCAGGAGGACCTGAGTTCAATTCTGGTCTCAGACACTTAACATTCCCTAGCTGTGTGACCCTGGGCAAGTCACTTAACCCCAATTGCCTCAGCAAAAAGCAAAAAAAAAAAACATCTTTGAACCACAGACATGTGAAAAAAATAACTAAAAATAAAAGAAAAGCAAATTAAGACAACTCTGAGGTACCACTACACACCTGTCAGATTGGCTAAAATGACAGGAAAAGTTAATGATGAATGCTGGAGAGGATGTGGGAAGGCTGGGACACTGATGCATTGTTGGTGGAGCTGTGAATGGATACAGCCATTCTGGAGAACAATTTGGAGCTATGCTCAGAAAGTTATCAAACTGTGCATACCCTTTGACCCAGCAGCATTTCTATTGGGCCTATATCCTAAAGAAATCATAAAGGAAGGAAAGGGCCCCATATGTGCAAGAATGTTTGTGGCAGCCCTTTTTGTAGTGGCTAGAAACTGGAAACTGAATAGATGCCCTTCAATTGGAGAATGGCTGAATAAATTATGGTATATGAATATTAAGGAATATTATTGTTCTGTAAGAAATGACCAGCAGGACGATTTCAGAGAGGCCTGGAGAGACTTACATGAACTGATGCTGAGTGAAATGAGCAGAACCAGGAGATCATTATACACGGCAACAACAATACTATATGATGATCAATTCTGATGGACATGGCTCTCTTCAACAATGGAATGTTTCAAACCACTTCCAATTGTTCACTGAAGAAAGCCGTATATACCCAGAGAGAGGGATGTGAAATGTGGACTACAACATAACATTTTTATACTCTCGATTGATGTTTGCTTACATTGTGTTTCCTTTATCTGATATGTCTTTCTTGTAGATATGATTTTTCTTGCACAACAATGATAAGTGTGGAAATATGTATACATATATTCGATTTGTCAAGTATTTTAACATAATTAACATGTAGTGGATATCCTGCCATCTAGGGGAGGGGTGAGGAGTAGGAAGGAAAAACTTGTAACAGAAAGCTTTGTAAGGGTTAATGTTGAAGAATTACCCATACATATGTTTTGCAAATAAAATAAAATAAAATTTAAAAAATAAAAAATAAAGGAAAAAAATTTAGTAATTAAGAGGTCATTAGTAATTTTGGAGAGAGCAGTTTAGGTTGAAAGCCAAACTGCAAAGACTTAAGAACAATGTGAGAAGAAAGGAAATAAGAGACATCTGTTATAGATTTCCTTCTCAAAAAAGAATAGCCACAAAAGAGAAAAAAGATAAGGGATTCTAGGTAACAAGATCAAATGAGGTTTTTGTTTTTTTTTTTTTTTGAGAATGGGAAGATAGGAACATATTTATAGGTAGTAGAGAAAAAAGCTAGTAGACAGAAAAAGATTTAAGAAAATCAGGGATGAGAGACAGGGTGATCTGCTGGAGAAGACAAGATGGAATAGGAATCAGTAAAGGTCTAATATAGGAGGGGAGTCCTTGAAACTAAGCTCTAGAGGAAACTTGGGATTTTAAAAAGTAAAGATGAACAGTGCAACCTTTATGTCAACTTATCTCTTATAATGGCCTAGTAGCTGATATTTTGAGAAGTAATACAAATGTAATAATAGGTAACATTTACATGACATTTTAAAATTTGCAAAGTACATCCACATGTATTTCATATGTTATCTTGGATGTTAATATTATCTAGATACTATTATCTCATTTTCTAGATGAATAAACTGAAGTACAGAGTGGTTGAGTGACTTACCTAGGATCACACTGCTTATAAATATCTGAAGCAAGATTCAGATTCAGATCTTCCTGACTCCATGTCAAGCACTGTACCCACTAAACCTCACAAATTATTTAAGACCAAAAGACACAGCAGAAAAGTGTCAAAATATATGGACAGTTCTCAAAAGAAGAGAATTACAAACTATCAACAACTATTTGAAAGATTGTTCTCAAATTTCACTGAAAAATTAAGGCCATTAAAAAAGGTCATTAGAATTCACTCTATTCTTCATCCTATCAAATCGTCCATGTCCCCTCAAAAAACACTTATTTGCCAACATTCCATATCTCTTTTCTCCCTTTTGTGCCTAACTTCCAGAAAGGGTATATACAATCAATTCCTCCATTTCCTTTCCTCTCATCTTCAGTTTGGCTTCCATCCTCATCATTCAATCCAGATTGCTCTCTCCAAAGGTACTCATGATCTCTTAATTGCCAAATCTAATGACCTTTTCTCAAACCTCATTCTTCTTGAATCTGCAAGCTTTCACATTGTTGATAAACCTCTTGACATTCTTTTTTTCTCTAGATTTTCACAACACTGCTTTCTCTTGATTCTCCTACCTGTCTGACTACTCCTCAGTCTCCTTTAGAGGCTCTTGATCCTAGTCATATCCATTAACTGTTGGTATGTCACAGAGCTCTTGCCCTGGACCCTTGTGTCTTCTTTTTCTACACCATTTTACTTGGTGATATCAAGAGTCAATTACCATCTCAACAATGAAGATTCTCAAATCTACTTCTCCAGCCTTAAACTTTCTGCTGATCTCCAGTCTCAAAATGAGGATATCTTCAACTCAATGCCTCACAGACAATCTACTCTCAACATGTCCAAAGTTAAATTCATTAACTCCTCAAAAAAAAAAAAAATCCAAACTCCTATCCATGAAAGATACCACCATCCTCCTAGAATTTAGCTCACAATCTAGATGTCATCCTTAATTCCTCACTCACATCCTACCCCATTCCCTCATAACTAATTTGTTGTCAAGGCCTAATGATTTTACCATCATAACACAAAATTATGTTCAGCTTTCAAAGCCCTTCATAATCTGCTTCCTTCCTACTTTTCCAGTCTTCATATATCCAACTCCCCCATATCATATATTATGAGATCTTGTTTTTAATACTATTTATGCATAGTTGTTTACAGATTGTTTTCTGCATTAAGCTGTGAATTCCTTGAGAAAAGAGAGCCGTCTTTTGTTTTTCATTGTATCACCAGGCCTTTACTATAGTGTTTAGCATGCAGAAAATGCTTCATAAATGCTAGGTGACAGACACCAAATCATTAATAATGAAAAATTTTATAAATTAAACCACTTAAGTTTCACTTCACACCTCACAAATTGGAAAACATGAAAATACTTAACTGTAGAGGGACTATAGAAATATGAATTCAGTAATACACTATTGGTAGAATTGTGAATTGATCAACCATTTCTAAAAAGATTTATAAGTATGCTTTAAAAAAAAGGTCATTAAAATGATCTTTATCTTTGACACACAAATCTGACTGCAAAGGAAATGATTTTTAAAATGATATCATCTTGAATGTTGGAGGGCATGTGGGAAGACTGGGACACTGATGCATTGTTGGTGGAGCTGTGAACAGATCCAACCATTCTGGAGAGCAATTTGGAGCTATGCTCAAAAAGTTATCAAACTGTGCATACCCTTTGACCCAGCAGTGTTTCTGTTGGGCTTATATCCCAAAGAAATCATAAAAGAAGGAAAGGGCCCCACATGTGCAAGAACGTTTGTGACAGCTCTTTTTGTGGTGGCTAGAAACTGGAAACTGAGTAGATGCCCATCAATTGGAGAGTGGCTGAATAAATTATGGTATATGAATGTTATGGAATATTATTGCTCTGAAAGAAACGACCAACAGGACGATTTCAGAGAGGCCTGGAGAGACGTGCATGAACTGATGCTGAGTGAGATGACCAGAACCAGGAGATCGTTGTACACGACAACAACAGTACTATATGAGGATCAGTTCTAATGGACATGACTCTTTTCAACAATGAAATGCTTCAAACCAATTACAATTGTTCAGTGAAGAAGGCCATATACACCCAGAGAGAGGGATGTGAAATGTGGACCACAACATAACATTTTCATGTTCTCTATTGATGTTTGCTTACATTGTATTTCCTTTATCGGATTATTCTCTCTTATAGATATGATTTCTCCTGAACAAAAAAATGATGTGTGGCAATACCTATACATATATTCGATTTAAGTATTCTAACATAATTATCATGTAGTGGATATCCTGCTATCTAGGGGAGGGGTGGGGAGTAGGGGGGAAAAATTTGTAACAGAAAGCTTTGTAAGGGTTAATGTTTAGGAATTACCCATACATATGTTTTACAAATAAAAAGTATTAATAATAAAATGATATCATCTTAATGACAAATGTTGGAGGGAAACCTGGGGCACTGGTACATTGTTGATGGAACTGTGAATGGATCCAACCATTCTGGAGAGCAATTTGGAACTATGCTCAGAAAGTTATCAAACTGTGTATACCCTTTGACCCAGCAGTGTTTCTATTGGACCTATATCCCAAAGAGATCTTAAAGGAAGGAAAGGGACCCACATGTGCAAAAATGTTTGTGGCAGCCCTTTTTGTAGTGGCTAGAACTGGAAACTGAATGAATGCCCATCAATTGGATGGCTGAACAAATTATGGTATATGGATGTCATGGAATATTATTGTTCTGTAACAAACAACCAGCAGGATGATTTCAGAGAGGCCTGGAGAGACTTGCATGAACTGATGCTAAGTGAAATGATCAGAACCAGGAGATCAATATATGCGGCAACAACAAGACTATATATCAGTTCTGATGGACATGGTTCTCTTCAAAATGAGATGTTTCAAACCAGCTCCAATTTTTCAGTGATGAAGAAAAACCATATGCAACCAGAGAGGGGGATCTGAATGTGGACCACAACATAACATTTTCATGCCCTCTATTGATGTTTGCTTGCATTATGCTTCCCTTCTCAGATTTTTTTTTCTTTAGATCCGATTTTTCTTGTGCAACAAGATAACTGTATAAATAAATATGTATGCACATTCGATTTGTCAAGTATTTTGACATGGTTAACATGTATTGGACTTCCTGCTATCTAGGGGAGGGAGTGGGGGGAGGGGAGAAAATTAGTAACAAAGCTTTGCAAGGATCATTGTTGAAAAATTACCCACGCATGTTTTGCAAATAAAAAGGTTTAAAAAAAAGATACCTACATCAAAACATTTATGACAGTATTTTTTTTTTGTATCAGCAAATAACTAAAAGTACAGATCCTTTGATTGTGGACTGGTTAAACACACTGTGGTACAAGAATATAAAAAAACAGTATTACACTTTGAGAAATAATAAATATGATGAGTATACAGAAGCATGGGAATACTTATATGGACTGATGAAGAGTAAAGTAAGCAGAATCAGGAAAATAATATACACAATCTTAAAAGAAAAAAAAACGGAAAACTCAAAAGTGAATGCTATGAAATTAAAATGACCACAGTTGGCCCCAAAGAAGATATACATGAGAAGGTATCTACCCCTACTTTTTTTGGAGATAGGGGAGTAATGATGAGTGACTAGTTGATTGTTTATTAGTTGTGTTCATCTAGTTTTGTCCTTTTTTACTCTTATGGTAAATGAAGAGATCTCTTCCTTTTCTAGGAAGAGATCAGAGATATATTGGAAAATGTAGGTAATATACAAATAAACATCAATAAAAACTAAAAAGCAGGGAATACATCACAAGGATGAGGAACAGCCTGTGCAAATGCAAAGAGACAGGTGGTAAAATGTCCCCTCTGGGTGTAATTTGGAACTATGGCCCAAAGGATCCTTTGACTGGCCAGTACCACTGCTAGGTCTATATTCCAAAGATATCCAAAAAAGTGAAAAGGACTGATCTGTACAAAAACATTTATAGCAGTTCTTTTTGTGATGGCTAGGAACTGGGTTGCAATAGAATATTAACGTGCTATACGAAATGATAAGACGAATGATTTCAGAAAAACCCGGAAAGACTTACATGAACTGATACATAGTAAATAGAACCAGAACACTGTACACAGGAAAAACAATATTGTTCAATGAAGAACTGTGAATGACTTAGCTATTCTCAACAATATAATGATCCTAGACAATCCCAAAGGACTAATAATAAAGCATACTATCCACCTCCAGGGAAAGAACTAATATTGTCTGAATACCGACTGAAGTATGCTAGTTTCCACTTTCTTTTCCTCATCATTCTTCTTTCATTTAAGTCTTCTTGTACAAAATGACTCACATGAAAATGTTTTACATAAAGGATTGTACATATATAATCTATATCTGATTAACTATCTTCAGGAAAGAGAAAGGAAAGGAGAAAAAGGATAGAATTTAGAACTCGAAACTTTAAAAAACGTTTTAAAATTGTTTAAGCATGTAATTGTAGGGGAAAATAAAATATACTATTTTTTTAAATGTTCTCTGTAAGGAACAGCAAATTGGCCAATGTGGCTAGATCACAGTAGCCATGAAGGGGAATTAATATATAATAAGCCCAGAAAGGTAATTTGGAATCAGGATCTCCAGGACTTTAAATGCAAAACAAAAGAAATGTGTATTCGATCCTAGAGGTAAAGAGAACCAGAGGGGAATCACTGGGAAGAGGTCAGTTAAATTTGTGCTATACAAATATAATTTGGCAGATGTATATAGAAGAAGCACGGAACCAATTAGGAGGCAACCAATAAAGCAGAACTGAACTGCATGTTAGTCATATAAACAGAAAAAAAAAGTGAACAGATGCAAAAAATATAAAGGTAAAATTGACAAGATATGAAAGCTGCCTGGCTATGTGAGGTGAGGAAAGAGTAAAAGTATCATTTATAGTCTATAAACACAGGTAACTTGGAAGGATAGTAGTGCCCTGAACAGAAAGTCCCTGAACAGAGAAGTCTGGAAGGATATGTATGGGAGAAAATAAATATTGTATTCTGTTTCAGATCTGTGGAGTTTGATGTACCTATAAGTCAACCAATCTGAAACGTTCCATAGGCAGTTGGTGAAGTGAAATTGGAACTCAAGAAAAAACTGACATATAGATAGATCTGCACAAATATTATAATTGAGCATAGGGAAGCTGATGAGGTACAAAAGAAAAGAGACTGTAAAGAAAAAACCTGGAATAGAAAACCACAGCAAACCCACAATTATGGATCAGGATGAATAATCCAGGAAAAGACACAAGGATGAATAGCCCTCATTAAGCAGTTATGGTACACTAGGTATGATACTAAGTAAAAGGAAAACCAAAATAGAGCAGTACCATGAAAACAGAGGAAAAAAAGGTTTCCTGGAAGAAAGAATGGTTAATCAGGTCAATTGTTGGCAATTAATACCGGTAACTTTGGAGACAACAGTTTCAGTTGAATGATGAGATCAGAAATAGGATTACAAGGTGTTGAGAAATGAGAAGAAAGGAAACAGAGGCAACAAGAGTATTTTCTTTTTTCTAGCTTAGTTGTGAAAAAGAGAAGAGAGATAAAATGACAGCTTCAATTAATGTTAGAGTCAGTAAAGATTTTTTTTAAGGATGGGGAAAGACCAAGGCCTAAGCATAAGAAGCAAGAAGAGCTAGTAGATAAGAAGATAAAGAGAAAAAGGATAATCTGGAAAGAAATCTCCTAGAGAAAAACATCATCAAGAACAGAATAGGAAGGTTAGCCTTGTTGAGTAGAAGGGGTATTTTCATCAGAGACTACAGTAAAAAGAACTGAGACTATGAAGAATTATGCAGTTATTATGAGTTTTGAGTTACAGAAAGAAAAAAAAGACAAAGATCCCTATTTTTTCAGTAAAGTATGAAGTGAAGTACTCAATAAAGTAGAGAGATGGGAGATCTGAATAGAGAAGTTTTGGAAAAGATGCTTTGGAGAATAGTATTAAAAAAAACCAATTAGAGAAAACTTGTCTTATAATGAGGACCCAGCTAATATTAGATATTATCAATTTGTAGTGGTATTAGCACAATTCAGGGGCTTCTATCATACAGGTGCATATAAAGAGGGGAAGTAAATTGTAGAAGTAATAAAGGGTCGATATTTGGCAAAGGATAGGATAATAGGGAACAAGAAATTCAAGAACTAAAGACAATGAAATGTTAGTAGTTAAGTATAGCATCTGTACACTAGGTAAGCTAACTATAGTATTTACGAAAAAAAGGAGGAAAATTAGGCCAAATTAGGGGTGAAAGTCAGGTTAAGTACTAAGGAGTGGAAAGACAAGATTACAGTGAGGATGATGAATAGGTTTAACTAAAAAGATAGGGGAAAAGATGATTCTACCTAAATAGCAGTGTATAGCTGGCCAGAGGGATTTAAATATTCATGATCAGAGAAGTGGAGGTAGGATCAAAGATTTGAAGCCACATCCTTATGTGTGTCCAAAATGAAGTAAAAAAAAAAAAAATTATAAAACTGGAGAAACTGAAGAACTAGAATGCCATCATGTTGGAGGAAATATCAACATTTCAGTTGAAAGTATATGACAACCATCCATTCACATAGTTTGAAATACTTTACACAGATTTCTTCTTAAATCTATTTATCAAGTCTTACATTTCTAAATACCTAGTGAATATCTCTACCTGGATTTTCACAGATGCCTCAGACTTCAAAAGTTGCAGCCTTTTCGTCTTTCTTCTCATTTCCTTATTTGCTGATAATCGCTCCACCCTCCAACTAACCCAAACTGGAAAGCTTCCATTCGCCTTTTAACTTCTCCATCACCCCAAATACCTAATCAATGATTAGTCAATTATAATTCCACAATCCTGTTGTTTCCTCTTGGAGCCCTCTAAAACAATGTCATCCTGTTTGTTTTTTTTTTTTTCACCTCCAATCTCACCAGCATGCCAGTTCATTTTTCACATATCTATCAAAATCATCTTTATAATGCACAAGTCTAATTCTCAAGCTCAAAAATATTCACTGGTCTCCCAATTCCTATAAAAGGCAAACTACTTTAGCTTGGTATATGAGAACTGAAAAATCTCCAATCTACCTTTTCCAGTTTTACTTCACAAAATTCCTTTTTATACAGGCTACATTTCAGCCCAACTGTACAACAAATTTTATTTTTCCTATCTTGTCATCTTTCTACTTCCATGTACTCTCAAGGTAGAATGCCTTAATTATACACAATACTAATAACAAATTCTTCATAAGGTAATTTGAGGTTTGCACATCTACACTTAGTCAATTCTTTTCTTCATGGTACTAGTTTCAGTACTACTTTCTCTAGGGAATAGTCTTTTATTCTTCATCTCACAACTGAAAATTTAAATTTTCCTCCTTAAATTTTCTTACATTTCTTTCTGAAACATCACATTATACTCCATCATAAGTATGTGTTTGATTCTGCCCTATTAATATGAAGGCTGCTCAAGGATGGGAATTGTTATTTAACATCTTTGAAACTATAATATCTATGAAGACATTTTCAGTCCATAGCACAGCACCTTACTCATAAGTATTTAATAGGTTCTCATTACTGTGGAAGGCATTTATTATATGTCAGTACATTTTTATTCTTTGGAGTAGTAATTCAATTTCTTATGCAAAAAAGAAAAATTACTTGAAAAAATCCAACACTAAAAAGCAATCTAAGCTTTCCTTAAATATACCTTGATCTCCATTAATATAAACAAATTTTAAAACCTCTATGGATCATAAGACAATCCCCTGCCCTAAATTATAGACAATATAAGACAATTATAATTTAGATGCAACCCATACTACTGTTCACATCATGAAATTGTTCAAATTACAACTTCAAGTCATATGATATTTTTCAGGTTCATAATTTAATTTTATGAAATATGGATTAGGAGATGGTTTAAACTTTCCCTCATATTTATGAATAAAATCCTAAGAGTTAAAAATGGAAATAATATGAAAATAAAAACAAAAGGAAAACCACAAATGTTTTTAAAATGTACTCTTATTTGGCAAATGTACATTTACCAAACAAATTTAGTGATTGCAAAAAAAAAAAAAAAAAAGTACAAGTATCTTGTAGGAAGCATTAAATTAACTTAAAGTTTAAGTAAATTGGAATATTTTTAAATCATTAGCTTATGAAATGAGTGTGTATAATTATCATTATCACAACCATTTATGAAAGTATTCTTTATTTCGTCACTTCCAGTGATAAATGCAGTATTAAAGCTAATTATGAGTACAGTAATATATAAAACCAATTCTAATTATTAAAACTATGATCTATGAACATGAATTCTATTTGTCACTATATTGAAAGCAAAACTGTCACCTCTTGAAAGACTTAAAGATAGCTGTTATTTAAAATAAGGTATTGTCATACTATTTTAACCCTGCCTGTCTTAAATTAAATTCTGATTAAGTAAATGGCATTTTGCAGGTCTTCAAAAAATGTTCCCTTCCCTTTTCCTACAGATTGTTCATGTACCTGTCATGGTGAAAACTGATTTTAAAACTGACAATGCTAAGTACTAAGATGACAAAACAAATAGTTAGACTCTTAAAGAGACAGTATCTTTATGCAAGATACACCTAAGTGCAGTCAGAAAACTTTCCAACTACATAGTAATAAATGACACTTAAAAAAAAAAAAACACTGATAAAAACTAAAAGTTCTAGAGGCATTACACAGAAAATGGAAAAAGATAATATGCAATAGCAGGGTCTTTTTCTAACATATCTTTAATTCTTATTTCATATTAATATGTCATTTCCTTATCTTGACATAAAGGTAAATACCTAGAACTACCTTTATCAGACACTACTATGCAATAAGAGAAAACTCAATTTAAATCTCTGGACTTTCCACTTCAACAACAATTAGAGGTAGAACTGCTTAATTTTGAAAAAGCTCATAGTTTTACTTGCTGTTGAAGTACTACAATTTCAAAAGCTTCTATAATCCATAATATATCCGTAAGACTTAGATTTACTGATCCATAAAGAGTAGAGAAAGCAGTCTCCATGCAAGCTTACTCCATTACTAAACTCTCTCAGTTAAACATAGTACTGCTTCACATTAGCAGGTGTCTCCCACTACATTTTCCCCCCCTTCCCCCATTCCCAAACATTTCTCCTATCTTACCTTTACTGTTTACTGCCACAGGGCTCTTTAAAGATTACATGCAAAGTCTCACTTGTTAACATATAGTCCTATTCTACTTCCCCTCCCCACAAATATACAAGAACTTCCTAAACCAAAAAGTAACAAGACTAACCTATAAATTTAATTTAGCCTTTTTCACAAAGAAAACCTTAGGAGATCCAATCTAGAGATCCAATTAAAAGAATCGTTATCAACAAACTACAAGTCAACATATCCAAAACGTATCCTAACCATAGTGGCAGGGTGAGAAGTAGCAGGAACTTCCAGTGGCCCAATTAAGACAATGGCATTTTCGAATAACCTCAGGCACCTCAACCTCAGAATTTCGATTAACTCAACCTTAACTTTCAAAGCCAAATTGATATTGCATGGCCTCCCAACAATCCCCCGCCCTAAAAATTAGGTGGAGGCACAGATACTACGGGTTCATCAGAAATTTTTCGGTACTCTTTACAACATGGCCAAGTGACTATCCTTTTATTTCAAAGATTCCGCCTCGTGGGTGTGTGTGTGTGTGTGTGTGTATACACACACATATATATATAAACAAACACCCTAACTTCATCCCAAATAAAAGCCCCAAAGAGCGCACACACACAAAACCCTACACCTTCTACTAACAGAACATCCAGGCTCACGCTTCTCCAAGCCTCCCAGCACCGTGACACCACTCACCTCCCACCCCACCTCCTCAGGGTACCTCCTCCTCTCGACGACCCTCACCTCCGAGACAGTGAGCTCCGACTCCGACTCCCCATCGCACTCCTCCTCAACCCTAACACATCCCCAGTACACCCCCCCGCTCCCACAAAGATCTCATTAGCGTGACCCCGCAGCCAACAGATCCCCCCTCCCACTAGGTCAATGCCACATCAGTCCAGTGCATAGCCAGCCGTTTCAGATCACTCCCTTCAACTGAACACACAGCCCCCCCCCCCCGGGTCGTTTTATCACACAGCTCGCCACCTCGCGACCCTAATATACCCACACCCAGCCTCCCGTCTCCTACCCCGGCCACTTCACGGAGACGGAGACGCCGTCCCCTAACCTCTTTTCCCCCTTCCACTCCGTTACTCAAGTCTGGATACGAGCCAGGTCAGAACTCACCGTATCCCCCCGCGGGGCTAGTTTGCACACATATGCACACACACTCTTACACACACTCACACACATACACAGCACTGCCCGAAGCCTCCTCCTCCTTCAGCTGGGGACTCACTGGGACATCAGCGGATGAATCCCAACACGGAGGCTATTTTTAGGAGACAGGGCCCCAGCCAGACCGGAACTTCTTCCTCTCTCCACGCGCGTGCGCGGTGCGATCTTCTACCTCAGTGTCCCTACGCCTCCTTTTCCTCTTCTCCCTTCCCTCTCGCCCCCCAGTGGATAAGCCTCCTTTCCGCGGCTCTCTTCCCCTTGCGTTCGAACCTAGTGGGGCCGATGCTGAAGATGACAATGAAATTAGAGGTTTAGTCAATGCATTTAGGACCAAGGGGTATTTCACTGGGACATGAAGCACGGACTATATTTTCTGGGTGAGAGAAAAGACGGATCACCCCGCACAGGAAGGAGATGACGGCGGTTTGGCGCTCAGGGAATGGTCTGGATCTTGGCTTTCCTCTGAAGGATGGTGTTCCCCTGGAAGGGATATTGGTCACTTGATGCTCGTTCAGACGCCTCCAGGGGTGGGGCCCACGGGCGGTCTCTGCGGGCCTTTAGCGGCGCACCCTTATTTTCTCCCCACCTTTGCCTTTAGGTTTTCCCACCCCCTTACTCGGACCAAATCACCCAGGGCAAAACCGGCGACAGCAGGGACAAAAAAAAAAAAAAAATTCTCAAATCACTGCGCGCAAGCGGAGTCATCAACCAATAAAGGCCGAGGGAGGGCGGGGCTCCCCGGGGAAGCTGGAGATGCTCCAGTCAGAGCGACCCCGGATCCGGACCAAGACTGGTGGGGTGCCTGGCAGGATGGAGGGGTGGGGACGGACCAGGAACGCATGCGTTAGTAAGCCGCGAATCGAGTCCTGCGTTTGGCGCGTGTACCTCGCCGTGTCCTTCTGAGCACTTACCAATGTCTTCTTTTTGCTTCCTCCGGCCCTTATTCTGGAGACTCGTTCTCCCTCCCCGTCGCCTAGGGCCAGTCCAGCCACACTTTTCTCCCAGCTTTTCCCTCCCCGCAGCCCCACCCCCAGTCCCGCCTCGCCCAGTAGCCACCCCATGCCAGCACACTTTTTCTATCTCGCTCTGGATCTCCTCGCACTTCTCGGGCGCTAGTTTATTGTTATTTGCACAGCACCTGTAATCACAGGACGTGCCTGACTGCGGGTCTGAAGCTCTACACAAACAATGGAAATCCCTGCCTCACCGAAGCCACACTAGCGGCATAAATCTCGGGCGGAAGACCAAAAAAAAAAAAAAAGCCGTCACCTCTGGCTCTGTTTACTTCTTGTGTGAAGAGAGAGCCCTCCAGTCAAGGATGGAAAGATGGTCAAAGATGTCCTTACCTCGCTTTAGCTGAGGCCAACCTGGCTAAAAGCGCTTAGGGATGAACAATCTATAGAATACCTTTCAATTTCCAGTTGAAAAGTGTCTTGACAGCTACTTAAGCTGTCTTTTTATTTCTTTTTCCCATCAAAAAAAAATCTACTTAATCTTGTTCTTATCTTACTTCTTCAGCCAAGAAAGCTACTTACTATCAAGGGCTATTTCTGTTTATAAGAGCACTACCTCTGGATATAGAATAACATGTATACAGATCGAATATATTAAGTTAAATGACTAATTTCATATGTGGATGTGAAATAAATTCTAAAGTTCTCTAAAGGATTTTCTTTGAGGAGGAGGAAGGGGGAGATCGGGGAGAGAAAATTAACTTCATTCAATCTACATTTATTGAGCCTCTATGATGAGCTATTGGAGAATCACAAAGTGAATACTGTAGAAGACAAGATTCCTCCCTCATGTATACTGCTAATGTAACGGGAAAAACAACTGAGAGACAAATAAGACATACATATAAACATGAAATGGAAAAATAAACATTTAACTTAAGGGAATTATGTACAATGCTAAATAAAAGAATTCCTTAGTTAAAAACAAATGCTTAAAATAGTACTTTAACACAATTTATTTTAAATTTTTTTAAAAATTAATTTCTGGTTTATTTTAAACCAGAAATTAATGTGAAAATATTTTTTCTGCTTTCCAAACCGCTAGAAACCGTAAATAATCTTTGGACATAAATCTGTGACTCCATTATAATGGAGGAAACGACATTTTTAGCCAAAAAAAGTAGGAGCTTGTTTGGAGAAGGGAGGGATGATGCAGAGGTGATTCGCTAAACCCTCACAAAAAAAGGAAAAGAGGAAAACAAAGGACTGAGGAGAAATAAAACAGGGTGTTCTAAAGTACTTTTCTTTAACTCAGAAGCAGTGGAGTGAAAGCCCTCCAAAAAACTGGAACACTGTTCCTTTTTTGTTTCATCCCATCTCAAACCCTGCCAAAACCTGCCCAGCAGCTGAAAAGATTCTCCATTTGGATTGCTAGAGCCACAGAGGGCAAGGAGTGAACTCTGAGAAGCACTGCAATGAATTTAAGCAAAAATTTAAGGGGACCTTTGCATTGTCCTGGAGGAACCTGTGTTTCTTCAAATCCGCACACTACACTGGGCACCCAGGTTCACGTGGAAAGAACCCTGAATTTCCAATAGGAACACCTGAGTTTGCACGTGGTGCTGTCACTTATTTTGTGACTTTGGGGAATTCATTTATAGATGAAGGAAAACTGCAGAGAAGATCTGGTCCATGTCCCATGTTTTATGGATGAGAAAAGGAATATCCAAAGAAGTCAAGAAAATTGTACAACTGTCACACAAGTCTTTGAACCCAAGTCTTCTGACCTAAGATGCACCATTCTTTTCACTGTACCACATTGTTCTTAGCCTCAATTTTCTACTCTGTATATTTAATGAAGATATTGAACTTGGTTGTCATCAAGATCCCTCCTGGCTTTGATATTCTGGGTTCTGTAGTTATCTTGTTACAGAAGAATTAGAAGCACATACAAAAGTGAAGCTAAGAATTTTGGATCACCCTAATGCATTGTTGGTGGAGTAGTGAACTGATCCTGCCATTCTGAAGAGCAATCTGGAGCTATACCCAATGGACTATAAAACTGTGCCTACCCTTTGATTCATAGTACTGGGTCTATATTCCAAAGAAATAATAAAGGAGGGAAAAGGACCCACATGTGCAAAAATGTTTGTATAAAGAATTGGAAAAGGAGTAGATTGCCATCAATTGGGGAATGGCTGAACGTGAAAGTAATGGAATGTTATTGTTCTATAAAAAATGATGAACAAGCTGATTATAAAATGACCTAGAAAGATTTACATGAACTGATGCTGAACAAAATAAACAGAACCAAGAATACATTGTACACAATAACAGCAAGAATGTACCATGATCAGCTATGAAAGGCTTGGTTCTTCTCAGCAGTTCAGTGCTGAAGCAATCCCAATAGACAGAAAAATGCCATCTACATCCAGAAAAAATATCTAAGGAGACTGAATGTAAATCCACATATACTACGGTAACTTCTTTTTCTGTTTATTTATCTCTCCCATGATTTTGCTCTAATTTTTCTCTCCCAACATGATTCATAAAGCAATGTGTATTAAAAGTAAACTTACAATTTAAAAAATCTTACAGAGGCTAATGTTGAAAATTATCTTTTAATGTAATTAAAGAAATAAAATACTGGGTTTTTTTAAAAAGGAAAAAAGAAATGATGAGAAAGCTAGAAAGCTTAGAAAGACTTACATGAACGAATGCTAACTGAAGTGAGCAGAATCAAGAGAAAATTGTATACAGTAACAGCAAGATTATGCGATGATCAATTGTAATGGACTTGGCTCTTCTCAGCAAATTCAAGACAACTTCAATAACTTGGGATGGAAAAAGTCATCTACATCCAGAGAGAGAAATATAGATTCTGAATTTGGATTAAAGCATACTATTTTTACTTTTGAGGGGATTGCTTTTTTCTTTTTTGTGGTTTTCCCTTGTGTTTGATTTTTCTTTCACAATATGACTAATATGGAAATATGTTTTAAATGATTGTGCATGCATAACCTATATAAAACTGCTTGCTGTCTTAGGAAGAGGGAGGAAAGGGGAAGGGAAAGGGAAAAAAAATTGGAATTCAAAATCTTACAAAAATCAATGTTGAAAACTATCTGTACACATAATTGGAAACATTAAATACTATTACATTTTTATAAAGAATTTCAGATCACAGAAAATTATAAAATATCTAACTTTAAATACCTTTGACATAATCATGTAACTTCTCTGCAGTGAGATTTCATTTCTTCACTTTATAAAATAGGAATCTGAATACTTATACTACCTCTTTAGTGCTTTGTTGTTATTCAGTTATTCAGTCATTTAATCATATCCCATGGATATGAGCCATGAACTATAAAACCCTTCTATCTTCTACTATGTCTCAAAGTCTATCCAGGTTCGTGTTCATTGTTTCTATGACATTATCTGTCCATCTCATCCTAATGTTTTGCAAGTAGCAAAATGCTATAGAACCATATTAGGAAATAGAGCACTTTTTTGGAAATGAAGAGACTTCAATGAGATATTTCTATAGATTCTTAGATGAACAGATAATCTCCAAACTCCTAAAATCGTGGAATTGCATTTTTTTTTTTTTAGAGCTGAAAAGGACCTTCTGCAACATTGTGTACAAATTCTTCATTTTACAAGGAGGAAACTCAAGTCTAGGAAGGTCAAACAATTTGCCCAGGGTCACACAGTTCTTAAGTTCCTGAGACTATTGGAAGCCAAGTCTTTCTGACTTCAAGTCCTGTGTCCTAACCACGATTCCATGTTGTTTCTGCAAATATGAAAGCAGTTGTAAAAAAAAAAAACATTAAAATTTTAAATCAATTTCGTGACACGAAAAAAATCTTAAGTCAGAATGATATAGTAGAACGAACATTGGCATTAAAACCAGATGACCTGGCTTCAAATCTCACTTTTGACAGTTATAGTTTACATTACTTTGAGAAAAATCACTTGACTTCTTTTGATTTCAGTTTCCTTATTTGTAGAATGAGGGGATTGCACTAGATAAATGGCAACTGAGGTCCCTTCAAGTTTTAAATTTATGATCTTATGACCCTCGTTTAGAACTAATTATCATTTTTTGTCCTCAGTTTTATTTATTTTTAATAGTATTTTACTTTTTCCAATTATATGTAAAGATAATTTTCAATGTTTACTTTTATGTTTTGAATTTTGTATCTTTTCCCTCCTTTTCTCTCTTCCCTCCTCCCCAAGAGAGTAAACAATCTGATATAGATTATACATGTGGAATAATATTATACTTATTTCCACATTAGTAATGTTAACAAAGAAGAATGAGAACAAAAAAGAGAATCCATGAGGAAGGAAAAAAAAGTGGAAATAATATGCTTCATTCTACATTCAGACTCCATAGTTTTTTCTCTGGATGTGAATAGCTTTTCCCATCATGGGTCTTTTGGAAATGTCTTTTGTCATTGCATTAATGAGGGAAACTATCTATCAAAGCTTTCATCACACAATGCTACTATTATTATGTATAACATAGAATTCAATATGTTAAAGAAAAATAGAAATGAATGAATGAACATTAAGTATTTATTATATGCCAGGCACTGCACTAAGTATTTGGAGAGAAAATATAAGCAAGCTAGACAGCCCTACTCACAAGGAGCTTATATTATCATGGGAAAGACATCAGAGTTGTAAAGTAGGTACCTTTATCCAGAAATTTTGAATTGAGTAGGTAATAGTGTAATGGCCTGATTTCAGGCAAGAAAAGGCAAGTCTGACCTATCACAGCCATAGTCAAAAAAGTGGGAGTCCATGTTCCTATTTGAGGGAAAAAAATATAGCCAAAATTTGGGAAATATAATATGGAAATAACTAAGAAGTAACACCAAATACAATTGCTATGAACTAGATACAAACCCTTCTATTTAGTCCCAAAAATCTCATTCCTAAAATAGGCAATTCTAACATAATAATTAACCAGTTGTAAATATTTTAGAAAATCAAAAATTCACATTTCAAATTTTACATTTCCAGTTCATATAGATTTAAAATGTATTAGCAAATATTATTCTCTGAACTAAAATTTTAACTACAATCAGCATGTGTGTAAATGCACATATGCCTATTACAATATTAGGATTTGGTATTTTAGAATTTATTAAACCATTGAATGACACAATGCAAATGAGAAGCTTACAATAATTGAAGTGATTAGTATATAATATTATTACTATTTGATGAAAGGATTCATCATTGTGAGTATTCCCTCCACCAAGGTAGATCACAATCACATTTTGATGCTTGATAAGTCTATCATCTCACTGTTGGAACTCCCTTGTCAATGCAAATTCAAATTCCTCCCTACCTTTTCATGCTGTGTAATTCTTTTTCCCTCCAAGCATTTTTTAAAAACTGTTTCCAATACATTTCAATATTCAAAGAAGAACAAGAAAGGATTGTATAAGAAACTGTGAATTGTAGTTTTCACCTATGTCCTCCACCAATTGTCATTTAATCTCTGTTTGCCTCCTTTTCCTCATTTGTAAAGGGAAATAGTGGCACCTTCTTTGCAGGGTTGTTGTTGGGATACTTAGCAAAGTGCCTGCCGTGTGTGTGTTTGTGTGTATGTGTGTTTGCTTGTTCTCTCCCTCCTTCTGTCTATCATCCCATAGACTGAGGGTCATAGAACAAGGTCATTCCTATTGTATTATCTTTCAAGGAATCTTAACTGATTTTGATATTTATGGGAGATTTTTTGTAAAATTAAATGAAAATTTTAAAATAAAATTAAAACTGACCAACTCATTCAAGGTTAAAACATAACCATAGGAAAATAAGAATTAGAAAAGACAAGATGAATAAATTGACTGAATTGAATAAATAAATGAAATTAATTTACTAATAAAAATGTTGAGGAGATTGTATAAAATACTAAAATGTAACTAATTACTCTATGCTGATGTTCTATGTCTGCTGAACTGCTGTTTTGTATTCAGCAAAAGCAACTTGTATACATGTAGAATACCTAACATTGACTATCATATTCTTTTCAGACATTGTAAATAGTTTTTTCTATTTCTTATGTGAATATCACATGGATCTTTATTTTTGAGTGTCTGATGAATAGACTGAAATCAAGTTCTAAGAGAAGATAATAAAATAAAGATTTCCCATATTCAGTATGTATTCATAGATGTGAAAAATCAATTTAAAAACTAAATAATTTCAAAACTATAAAAAATTGAATCTTTGACATCTGGTATTTGTACATAAACTTTAAATGGGTCTTCAAATTTCTTTTATGCTACTATAATTCTCATTTCACTGTTATACATACTTCCTTTTGCTAAAAGCCGTATTCACAAGTTGCATTCACCCTACATCAAGTACTACAAGTACTATTTTTTTTCTGTAAACTTCTTATCCATATAAATTGTGACTGATAACATTTAAACTTCCAGATTTCACAAATTTGTCACTATTATTTCTTACTTAAACTCTGGCTTTTTGTCTATATTTTTTTGTTTAGAGTTTTCCTTCTTTGTCCCTTAGCAATTACTTTTGTTCCTTCTTCATATTTTTTTTTAAAACAGCCAGGCCAGATACTGCAAACTACCACTACCACAACCCATCCTCCCAAAAAAACAAATAAAAAACTAAGTCTGTGAAACTTTCCAATTAGAACCTCTGAGTATCTAAGTTTGCTTTGTAGGCCCCACCTTATCTACAGGTAAAATAAATATCTCAACACCCACATTTTGCACAGACTCAGGAAAGATCCTATCTGGCCCTTCCCTCCATTGGCTGATGATTGATATTTCAGTATTATTGAATGACTCTTTTCTGTTAAACCAACCTATTTTCAGAGTCTTGTTTATAATGCATATATTAGGAGAGAGAGCACATTAAGTTATAAACAATGGTAGAAATTAGTCTTGTAACTGTAGAATTTAGAATTGGAAGGGACCTTAGAGAACATATTCTCCAATTCCTTCATTTTATAGGTGAGGAAACTGGCACCTAGGGAATGAAGTGATTTGTTCCCAAGTAATAAAGAAGTGGCAGAGCTACAACTGGTACAGGTTCTCTTGTTCCAAATCCATGGTTCTTTCCAAAACACCATGCTTCCTCCCTTTAAAATATACAAAACCTCCTTAAATATATGATAATAGGAAAGAAATCTACAAAGCAAATATATGTGTGTGTATGTGTATAAACATACTATCACATGTAATGTAGATGGACAAATATTGAATTAATCCATTAACATGATAATTTTGGAAAGGCACTACAGTTGAATAATTAATTAGATCTAATACTAAATCATGGAATCATAGATTCAGAATTAGAAAAAAATTTAGGGATCACCTGGTATCATGGACACTATGTAATTCTTTTGCCTGACACAACTATGTGAAATCTATGCTTATGCTGAGATTAGATCAAAATTTCAAAAAAAATTAAGAGAAAAATATGTTACTGTCTTTGCAATATTAGATATGCAATGGTATGAAACATTAATTATTATAGTTTTAAATGCCTGTATAGCTTAACTCCTCTGAGGAGCTAGCTTTGTAGTACTGTTGCCCATGTAACCCTAAGAGTGTGCTTCCCAATAATAATTAGTCAGCCAGACCATTAAATGTTAGAAAAGGGATTCACTAAGATCGAATAGCAAGAATTGTAGTTACAAAAATATTCCTCCCCCAAGTCTGAGACACACTTTCTCACAAATACATTCAGAACCTGTGAGGACAATGGACACAAACTTAAAATACAATAGTAGTAACATACATGGGTAAAGAATATAGTGTAAAGGGGTACTACAACTCCTGGTTGCTGGAAAATCTTTTATTGGGTCTATAGCAGGCCTTCTTCTTTGATACAAAAAGTCATACCCCGAAAAACTATTTCCTGCCTCGAATCACTGTTTTTCTACACACATCTATATTTGTGTCTGTTCATATTTGTCTTCAAAATATCTTTTTCTTCTCCTGGACATATGCATTATCTCCTACTGGTCCAGTCTCTTCAATAGTATGGTCTACTGACCTTGTAGTAGTACAGAATACCACCTCCACCCCTTTGGATTTATTCTCTTAACTCCTTTCCTGCTCTATGACACAAGTATAAGAGTTTGCTTTCTCAAAGCATTCCTAAGCTTAAAGTTAGTTGTTCATTGTTTGACTGGCCTAATGCTGATCTAACTACTGAAATTCCTTCAGTTACTTAAACTTCCATTGACTTAATTACCTTATTTAGCTAATCAATTACCATTTTCCTTTCCTGACTCAAAAAGTTTAAAACCTCCTGAAAGAACTGATTGCAGGGAATACAAAATTTTATTTGCAAATTCTTGAAACCTGATTGTGTCATATCTGAGTCCTCATTCTTATATTAAGCAATTAAGCAAAATATAAAATATAAAATTTTCTGTAAATTCTTCCTTGTAGCAATTTCTACGATAGCAGCAATTCTACCTATGTTTTGTTGTATAGTGACATACAACATGTATTTACACAGACAGCTTATATACATCTATGGAATTGCTACAACTTAAATAAGTCGAATTTAGACAGCCAGGAAGTAGAGGATACTTCAGAATCTGACTCTATCCATTATAACTCCCTTTGCCAGTCTCCAAAACTCTGAAAAACTGAGTTATCAGTGGGTCCTCTTCAGACAACCTATTTTAGGAATGAAGACTAATAGTGTCACAACTGAAAGGTACTTAATTCACTAAGAATCATTAGAAGGAAACAGTTCCTACTTTCTGGACTACACATTAATATAACACCAAATGGAAAACAATCTGAAGAAAAAAAATCATTTTTAAATGATAAAATCTGAAGATATATATATAATATCAAGCAGCAATGGGATTTTTATATTTTTGTTATTTTTTTCATTTTGTAATAAAGTTTTTCATTTTATCAAACACAAGCAAAGATACCTTTCAATGTTCATGTTTGCAAAACCTTGTGTTCTAAATTTTTCTCCCTCTCTCCCTTTTCTCCTCTCCTTTTGATAGCAAGCTATCCGATATAGGTTAAACATGCAATTCTTTTAAATATATTTCCATATTTGTCATGTTGTGCAAGAAAAATCCAGTCAAGGGTGGGGGGTAAAATGAGAAAGAAAAAAAAAAAAACAAGCAAACAAACAACAACAACAAAAAGGCAAAAATACTATGCTTTGATCCAGAATCTCCATAGTTCTCTCTCTGGATAAGGATGGCCATCAAAAGTCTATTGGAATCAACAATAGGTTTGTGATGTGACATTTGATATTAACTTTCTTTGCTTTTTAGCCACTCTTTGCACAACTATGAAGCTTTCAAATATTGTGCAGAGTAAACTTAAGGCAGGGCAAAATAGTTTGGGACTCATAAGTTTATGTGTCATTTGTGGTTACCCAGAGTCAGAAATAGCATTTGCATGTTGACTTTAAAAACTTTATAAAAAAAAGGAGAGTTTTAAAAATTATGTTTGCTTTTGTTGATATTAACTCCAGATGCTCTGGGGTAAGTAAAGACAAAATGCCTTTCTCCACTCCAATCACCAATGTACTTGTTAAGCCTGAAGTGAAATTAAGTTGAACTAATATGGGATATAAAGCATCTCTTTTGCCCTGGGCTTTCCCCTGATTTTAATTTACTAGTTTTAATCAGATATCATCTCGTAAAATTTTAATGTTTTAAATCTAAATTAGAACTGAGTGTAAAACAGCATAATGAAAAAGAGAGTGAGACAACTTGTAGAACTAAATGGAAAACAAAAAAATTGTCCATAAAATTATAACTAAACAAAAGCAACATGTTTAAAAGTTCTCCCATTTATATGTAGGAAGTATATATACTATTGATTTGTCATTAGTTGAACATGTGTTATTGTTATTTATTATAATCATATTATTATTTTTCTTTGGTTGTGATGGGTTTGCAATGATTTGTAATTTCAAGATGGCTGGTCAGAAAAAGATTCAATCTATATCTTAGTAAAATTAATTGGCCACCATAATTAATCAACAAACATTTTACTTTTTATCTACTATGAGTTAAGCATTTGCTAGGTAACAAAGATACAAACAAACAAAAAGAAAAGTTTCTCCTCCCAAGGAATTTATATCCACTGGAAGAGATAACACAAACACATATGTGTAATATGTACATGATATTACATGCATGATATATTTCATATATTATATGTAATAAAATATAAAATTTTATAATATATAATGTGTATGTGTATGTAATATGTTATATGTACAAATATATTTTATATATAAATAAAATATTGTGCATGTGTATAGGAGTATGTATGTGTATGTGTGTGTGTGTGTTTGAAAGGAGGCACTAAAACTAGGGAGAATCAGGATAGAATAAAGCCTGTGACTAGGGCCAAGCTATATAGTATAATTCAGTATCTTGCCAATTCTAAAACATACCTAAAATTAGCTTAGAATTTTCACCACTAAAGTTATGCTCCAGAGTTTCACAACAAAAGTTATCTCTTTCAGATAATTTTTTAAATGCTTATATCAAGAATTGGGAATTTCCCATACCACCCTAAAGATCTCCATAGTATGGTTAATTTTGACATGGTGGAAAGGAAACATAAATGTAGCTCAAGACCCCAACAAGAATAGTATTTCAACTTATATTTATTGAGCAATGTCTATGTTCAGATTATTATAGGTACAGAAACAAAAACAAAACATTCTCTGCTCTCAAGGAACTTATATTTTCCTGGGAAAATACAAGAGATACACAGATGACAAGTAAATACAAAGTATATAAAAAGTAATAACAATTAATTTCAAGAGTATAGGCATTAACAACTGGGGAAGATTAAAAAAAAGTCTCGTGGCAAGGGACACAAATGCGGGGCTTTGAAAGAAGCAGGCTGTTCAATGAGTTAGAAGTGGAAAGAATAAATTACAAGTTTAAAGGCACCAATTATATAAAGTCATGAAATCAGGAAATGCAATAGTCTGTGTGGGGAACAAGTAGCAGTAATGTGAATAAAAGGTAGAATGCTTGAAAGTTAATCATATGAAATAAGATTGGAAAGGAAAATGAAACTTCATCCAGTAAATATGATAATGTGAGAAGTCACCAAGGAGTCTACCTCTTCCATATTTATGCCATCAAAGACCTAAAAAGAACATTAGATCAAATACTGAATAAGACATCTAAAGATAAATTGTAGCAAGCTCCCTCATCTAACCTAGAACAACCAGAAGCTTTTTGTGCTGAAAGTGGAGGGAGAGGTGATCTTATTTGGGATGCCTGAATAAGTGTGGGTAAACAGGCCTGCAGCCTACAGCAATATTGTAACCTGGGGCCGAAAAACTCCTAGTGCTACTCAGGGAAGCCACAGAGGGATTGCAGGCACTCATTTTTTTTTTTTTTTTTTTTTTTTGCTGAGGCAATTGGGGTTAAGTGACTTACCCAGGGTCATACAGCTAGGAAGTGTTAAGTGTCTGAGCCCAGATTTGAACTCAGGTCCTCCTGACTTCAGGGCTGGTGCTCTATTCACTGTGCCACCTAGCTGCCCCAAGGACTCTTGACTAAGAAGATATCAGCATTTCAACTAGAGACACCTCCAGGAGGCCAGAAAATCATATCACCTTGGTCAGGGATCTCTAGGGAGCCAGAAGATTACATAGATCTGAACCCTCACAATAATCTGAGACCACATATAACAGGAGAGATGGAACCAAACAGCAAAGATGCAGGAAATCATCAACAACATTAAAGAAGAGCTAACGAGCCAATCCAAGAGAACAAGAAGGGGAAAAGCCTGACTCTAGTACAAAGTTACAACCAGAAACTGAGGTTGGGACATATTAGTAAACATAAGAAAACAAAATAAAGGTATACAATAAAGTCACAATAAAGATGTATAATGAGTCAAGAGACGGCCAAAGAAAGTAAACCCACAATAATTTTAAGTAGAAAAATGGTTTAGATAGAAATACTCTGAGTGCTGTAATATACAAAGCAAGTGTTTTTTTAAATGAAATTATTGGTGGAATAGGAGTTCTGGGAGAAATAGGAGGTAGGAGCAAAGTGAAGGTAAGTGTTCTTTCAGAATATGAATATCTAATACTAATGTTCACAAAGTTAAATAAGGCTAATAGAGGACTTTGATTATGGATTTTGTTATGCTTTTCTGCTTTGTTGGCTTTAACAGTAAAAAGAAAGGGAGAGGAATATATTAGAGAAGAAATTACCAAGAGGGAGGGATTTACTATATCACATAAATAGGGCTCATGAGAAGAATATATAAAGAGTGGCAAAAGTGAGCAATCTTATGTGAAGGAGACAAAGCAGAGTTGAACACATACATAGAGTTAGCATAGAAATTCATTAAAATTAGTAAGGATTTGAATGGAAAGGGAAAAAAGAAGAATAGATCTTTTGAGGGAAAAACAAACTTTAACTTTGGAGGTGTGATCATAAAGACTTATTAAAGAGAGAAAGAAAGTATAAGAACTAGAATTCAGAATATGGGTTTCGTAAAAGGAGGAACAGAAAAGTAGAAATAAGGCACTACAATCACAGATTACTAATGTTTATCAGATTTCTTCTTTTTTTATTTCCCTCCCCATTTTTTTTTTGTAAAGTGGGAGTTGGGAAGAAAATAGTAAAAAAATTTAAGAGATTATAATGGAGGGAAATACACTATTAACAATCATAATAGTGAATTTAAATGGGATAAACTCACCTATAAAATGAAGTACAATAGCTGAAAGGATTAAGAAGCAGAATCCAAGGCTATATTGTTTACCAAAAATAAATTTGAAACATTCACACAATTAAAATGAGGAACTAGAGCAGATTTTTTTTATGCTTCAGTGGATTTCAAAAAGCAGAAGTAGCAGTTATGTTCCCAGAAAAGGCGACAATAAAACAGACATAGTTAAAAGGGATAAGCAGGGGGCAGCTAGGTGGTGCAGTGGATAGAGAACTAGCCCTGAAGTCAGGAGGACCTGAGTTCAAATCTGGTCTCAGACACTTAACATTCCCTAGCTGTGTGACCCTGGGCAAGTCATTTAACCTCAATTGCCTCAGCAAAAAGCAAAAAAAAAAAAAAAGAGTATAAAGAAAAGAAGAGGGCTTAAGACAGAATTTTAGGGGATTCTCTTATTAATAAATAGGAAGAAAATTATTTAACAAAATAGTCTCCAATAAATAGTAGAAAACAAAGAAGGAATAGTGTCATGTAAACAATGGGAAGAGATAAAGTCCAGAGGAAGTATCAAAAGCTTCAGTCAAGTTAAATGACTGAGAAAAGACCACTGGATTTGGCAATTAAGAGATTGTCAATAACCTTTAAGAAAGCATTTACAGTTAAATTGTGGGTTGGAAAGCTAGATTATGGGAGGCTGACCAAAAAAGAAAAGAATTATAAGATAATAGCTAGCAGGAATAGTAGGAACAAGCGAAAGTTTTCTAAAGCTAAGAAGATTTAGGTTATGTTTGTATGAGGCAAGATAACAACCAATGGATAAGGAAAAATTAAATATATGTGATAAAAAGAGAATGCTCAAAGGGATAAGCTCCCAAAGGAGTCAGGAGAGGATCAAAAGTGAAAGAATAAATCTTGTTATGGAGAAAGGTCATCTTTCGTCACAGACTGGAGCAAAGGAATAAAAAATGAGAGATTTTAAAGAGGGATTTGGAGGTATAGAGTAGGGGAGAAATGGTAGCTTTGCATAGCCTCTTAATAAGTCTAAAGTGAGATCCTCGGTTAAGAGAAAAAGCGGCAGGAAAAAAGGTTCTAAAAGGTGTTTTTGGAGAGAAGAAAAAAAAATTTGAAATAATTGCTGTGGAGATACCATAGAATACAGACTTCTAAAAGACAAGGCAAATGAACAGAAGATAAATAATAAGCTTTTAGTTGAATAATAGCAACAAAACATAATTAATAGAAAACTAACCACAGTCTTTCTTAATTCCTCATAAACCTATGGAAAACAATTTCTTTTTCCACCCTCCCCCCAAAAAAACTCCTGTATCAGTTGAAAAATAAGAGTATATCTGTATTTCCTTAGAAGGAAAGTTGCCTTTTGTTACTACATAAATATATCTGGAAGTTCACTGGATGCAATTCCACCTCTGCTGGTCTATAAGACAATCCCAGATCCACCTCCAGTCTTCACTCTCCTGGAAGTCTTAACTTTGTCATTAATCCCTAAAATTCTTCAGCTTTTTCTTTTTACTCTTTTTGTTTCTGGTCATTTCTCTTAGTGATATCTGCCTGGGAATTATGGTTTAATATCCTTTTAACTTCAAACTACTTAGGCCTCAATCCCCAGACAAATGTTATTTTCTTAGAGTTAGTTCTCCAGAACATGTTCCCTAAGGCTATTTATTAAGTTTTTTGACTCACCTTTTGCACATACAAGATGCCAAGGAGACCACTTAGACACCTGATGTGTATTTTCTACAGAAGGAACATGGTACCAGAGCTTTCTGTGACTAGAGATAAATAAGCAAACTGCTTTTTGTTAGTCCTTTTGATTCTCATAATGAAGTGCCAAGAATAAATATTTTGATGCTTTGAAAAAGCTTAAGGAAGCACAAAAATACTGATTGGATGGGTAGGAAAAAGCACATAGAGTGAGTGCTCTGCTATTATTCCTTCCCTCACAACGAAGTCCTCATCTTCCTTTCACACATATTATAGGGGAAGATAAAGTCTTGTATTTTCTTATTAATCAATATTAGCATGTGTATAGATCTATGTGTGAGATCATTTATGTATCACCTTAAAAGCACAAAAAATACTGATGATAATAATAATAAAAAGCTAACATCTATATAGTGTCCTGTGCTAGTCCTTATGCTAAATGTTTTATAATTATTATCTCATTTTATCCTCACAACAACTCTGGGAGTTCAGGTGCTATTATTATTCCCATTTTGCAAACAAGGAAACTTGGGCAAATAGAAGTGATTTGCTAGCCACTAGGCCAGTAGTGAGCTTCAATTTGAATTCAGGTCTTCCTGACTCCAGCCCTAGGACTCTATGTACTCTGCCACCTAGTGGATAGAGTATGACAGTTAAACTTCTCCCTAGGAGGGAAGAGAACAAGGAAATAATAAAATCATAAAAAGAAGTGATGCTTGAGATGAGTACACTTTGGTAGGGCTTACCATAGTGGTGGCCTTAGACCCAGCTGGGAGGAAATCAAACCCTGAGGAGAGGGGGGATAATTAATCAGAGCTTTGAAAACTAACAATTTATAATTTTACCTAAGGTATATCTTACCTGGCACCATAAAAGGGAAAGGGAAAGGAATAGGTAAAGGAGAGAGTAAGAAAATGGCTTTTATAGGGATCTTAGTGCTAGTTTTTCTGAAGCTAACTCCAGAAAGATATTGAGAAAATTGATTGTAGCAGTTACCTCTATGGCAACCCATTTAAATCAACAAATGTGTCAAAGAGGAAAATTCAGGAATTATGTAGGGAAACACTTTGAAACAATTAGAAACCCCTGCAGGATATGTTCTAGTAGGTCTGATTTGTACCAGATGGTCACTGAAACCCCATTTCATTTCTTAAATTCTACAATTCTAGGAATAGGCATTTATCAAACCCGTCCTTTTTGTTAAAACTAATAGAAGAACAAGAATTAAACAAGGAAAACATAACACTTCAGAAACTATATACAAGAGAGCAC
Source organism: Myrmecobius fasciatus (assembly GCA_023553655.1). Classification (NCBI taxonomy): domain Eukaryota; kingdom Metazoa; phylum Chordata; class Mammalia; order Dasyuromorphia; family Myrmecobiidae; genus Myrmecobius; species Myrmecobius fasciatus. The sequence continues at coordinate 61,632 of JAJPUD010000683.1, read as the reverse complement.
TTGGAAGTCATTCCTTTCCTAGACCAATTTTTTGTCTATGTTACTTAGAAGAAACATGCTAATGCATACTTATATTATTTACATACATGTCTCTCTTTTAAGTTTGACCACAGAGTGTTTTATACATTGTGACATCCACCATTGTGCCTAGAATAGTGTCTCTCACATAGAAAAAAAAAGCATTATTTATTTGAATAAACAAATATGCATCTTTTCTTGCCATTTGCCCCATTATCCTCTGAATTACCTCTAATAAATTTGAAAGTGTTAGCAGCAGGAGCAAAACAATTTTTAATAAAGTTTGTCATGAAATAATAGTAGATGCCTGAAGAATCAATAGTTTGTGGGTGGCAATTTCTAACTAATGACTTTAGACTCCTCACAAGACAGCGCTTGGCTTCCAACAGATTCCCTGTCCGCCTGATGATTTTGTGTGTGGGGATCCTAAGCAGGTGCTGCATTGTCAAAATACCTGTTATAAATGCTAATATACTTTATGCAAAAAAGTCTAAAGACTATGGCATCTAAAAAGGCAGGGAGGTTGATCGGTTAACCCACAGGAGCCTCACCTGCAGGTCACAGCTGCTGCTGAATTGAAGCACAAAGGCCAGCAGTAGATAACAGTTGTCACATATAAGCTACTTTAAACAACAAAAATTGACATCTTGGTCTTTCAGCTGCTAAAAGACTTAACAAGTGTTGTGAGTAATTGTGGTTAATGATACTAGCCTTAGAGTTTTTAGATTAACATTTAGCTGAGCTGTAACCCCAGGAATTATTCATATTTGGTGAATGTTTTACATGTACACAAAACACCCTGCATGGAAATAGTGTCTTCTGCTGCCACTGAGCCACCCATTCACAGATATTTCTTTATTTCTACAAGTTCTATTCTATTAAATACAGCAATGAAAAGGGAGACATGTTATTAAGATTATCCCAACTTTTTTTTTTTTTTTTTGCTTTTTGCTGAGGCAATTAAGGTTAAGTGACTTGCCCAGGGTCACACAGCTAGGGAATGTTATGTGTCTGAGACCAGATTTGAACTCAGGTCTTCCTGACTTCAGGGCTGGTGCTCTATCCACTGCGCCACCTAGCTGCCCTGATTATCCCAACTTTCAATTAATATTTTAAATTTAAAAACAGCTTATTTTAAGGGGAAGAGTATATTATATAGGACTTACTTCTGAAATCACCCCCAAATAGAGCACCAAAACAGAATATCATCTAAAAGATGTGAATTAATTATGAAATTTTTTTATAAATGTGTAAATAAATAACAAGTCCCATTCTTGTTACTCTACTCTAGATTAACCTCTATCCCCTACTTACAATTCTTCAGTGAATCCTTTGGGGAACCACTACTTCAGGTACATGGTAGGTCTATACTTTTAAAACTATAGATATATAGTATACACATATACTATATATCTAAATATATCTATTATGTATATAACTATACATAAAAACAATCAGGACTGATAAATTCACTGGTAATGATCAATTGGTTTATACAATCAGCTGAAAGCAAAGACATTTCCTCAGGTGACATGTTAAAAGAGTAGCAATACAAAACTTTTATCTGCTCTCCCATAAATACACAAGCATTAGTGGGAAAAGTGGGCCCAAAGAGTCCACAAATGGAGAGGCATATATGCTTAAAGAACTTAAATACCAAGGCAATTCATACCTCCAGCATTATAGGACCCTGAAGTTTTTTTCCTTCTTGTGGTGGCCCTATGCAGGTTGCTTTATTAGGATCCCTCCACAGCTTAAAAGGATGTCACAGTGGTGTTTCTTGGATTTGCTTGCTACTATGTACAGTGACTCCTTTTTCTACTAGGCAAGTTGCTCCAAAGCAACATGCTAATGGGGAGGTGCTGGAGGAGGGAAATGGGTTATTGTTGTTGTTATTTGTCCTTTATTTTTGAAGAGGACTATGACATCAGGAGGTGATGCCATGATATGCAACTGAACCGGATTTAAATAAAGAAGGGCTGTGAAAGGTCACCTGCCTCACTTTCCCCTCCAGAACCAACTGGAAGTATTACTTAGAACATTCTTAGCACATTGTAAAGACTTAATAAATACTTTGTATAATTATTGACTATATTTCCTTTACAATGGCTCATCAAAATATCAAAGTTCTGAATCCATTACAAGGTACAAATGGACTCCTATCAATTTTTACAACATTAAATTTATGAGTATCAACTACTCTTTACAACCTGTAAATATGATCACTTTTAAGACTGAAAGAACCAAGTAACAGTTTGTTTTCTCTGTTAACTGTCTCTACATCCTGAAATTTCATCAAGTAAATTATAGGTAGTTCTCTGATCAACAAACCAACTACACTCCTCTTGTCTATCATCTAGCCTCTTCCTCCAATTTTTGCATTCATATTTCTTCCCTCTTCTTTGGAGATATCATCTGTTTGAAACTAATGCACTTTTTTGCCTGAGATAGTTTTTTATGTGGATTTATCATCTGATAACTTCATCTGAAATTCCTTAGAAAATCACACTGTTCAAAAATAAGCTAAAGGTTTATACCATTAAACCTAATTTTAGTTAATAACTGTTTAGTCAAAACAGCATGTAATTTTAAAAATCTATTGTTTACCATATAATTGGATTATTATTTTTAAATAAAATATTGGATAATCCAAATATTAGAAAATCATTTTTATGGTGCCTTTAATCTAAAGTAAATGATATTTTACTGCATTGAGCAGTTTATTTCTGTGGTTTTTGAACATGTCATCTTATAAAACAAGTTTTTATTTATGTGGTCCATGAGACTCTTAGAGTTTCACAGAAAAGGTATTTATTTAGATGGGTTATTATCAATTGTAATTTTCTTTGTAGATGGATATCCCCATACTAAATATATGCAGTAAAGATTATCATAGTAGATTTGAATACAAATCTATTTGCCTGTCCCCTCTACCCTAAAAAATTTGAAAATTTTCATTTAAATGCTCAAGCTACTTAAAAGGCAAAATACTTCTATAAAATAGTTGTATTACTGAAGTGAAATAACTGGCCATTCTGGTGTAGGTGATAGCCCTTGGCATACCCCCTTACTCCACCCTCAACCATGCCATCACCAGTCCCACCTCCACTGGCCACACACTTAAATTGCTGTTGTATCAAATTTTGGCAATGCTCACCCATTGCAATTTCCAAGTTTATTTTTCTTAATGATTTAGGGAAAAAAATAGATCTCTCTGTTATAGGCCTTTCATAGTGTCCCAAATATTTCAGTGGTGGAAGATTTAGATTGGAATAAAAAGACCAGATTTTGAATCCTGGATGTGCCATTTATTCCTTGTCTGATTTTGTGCAAGTCTTTGAACTTCTTTGGGTCTCATAAAATGAAGAGGTTAGACTAGATGACATCTAAGGTCCCTTCCAGTTCTAGATCTATGAGCTGATGACCAACCAATTAATAAACCTTTTCATTACCTAATTTTACTTACTATGTTTACTTAATGTGTTTCTTAAATTATGTCGGGTACAATGCTAGGTGTAGCTAATATAAAGATCTACTAGAGATCATTTCCTATCAGCTTTCCTGAAAATTTGAATGTAAGGCAAAGGCATATTTGAAATTTTTTTTTCTATTTCTCTTTGAGGAATGTGTGGCACAGAGTGTGGGAAAGCTGGGAGGGAAAGTTATTTATTTGAGATCAGATCAAGATAAGATACTAAATGAGATGTTCCTTTGTTTTTTATTTTGTTGTTCCCCCCTACAATGAGAAAGGAATGTTTTGTTTCATTTCTTTAGAAGACGATAAATACCAGACCTGCCATTTTGTTGACATGATTAAATTCCCTCTATACCATAGCAAGTCAGTACTTTTTCTGGAATTTATCTTTTTAGAGAGTTGTCTTCAGAGGTTGTTGATGAGGTCTTCAATGTTAGTTGTGGTTAGCAGAGGAATTTATAAAAATTAATCTCTTAGGCAAGCAGGAAGAAGGTTCTGATAATGGAGATCAGTTTAGTTCCTTGGTCCAACCCTCTAAAGGTAATCCAGTCAGAAAACCAAGTTATGTCAAGACCCTGAACCTAAAATTTCCCTATGAAACAATTTATGGTCTGTGGCTTTGCTACTACCTTCCTTTGGGTTAATTCCCCACAGCACTCTGCCTCAGGGTATCTTTCTCCTTACTACCCCTTTCCATCCCCCCTGCCCCATACCATGTGGTATCTCTCCTAACTCCACTATGCTTCTTAGTCCCACTTCTCCTTACAGAAAATTTACTCTTTTAGGGTGCTAAGTCCTTTTCAGGATTTAGCCTTCCAGCTAAGGGCATGTTCCAACCTCATGGAGTACTCCCTTTCTGCTAGGTAACTGAGGAACTTGTCTTTCATATGTTCTACCAACTCTATTTCATATTTACCATTCCTGATGTCTATTCTAGTCTTTAATTTTGTCTATAAACTATTCCCCTAAATAAATCTACCTTTTGTCAAAGAAAATGGCCATTATGGATTTTTCACATGACCCAACACCAACTTTTGGTGCCCACCATCATTTGGTGACAAACCCCACATCATAGATCACATCTTTGTAATTTGTCCAGGATCACACAGCCAGGAAGTTTCAGAAACAAAAACTGAACCCAGATCCTGGCTCTGAGTCCATCTCTCAATGTTCTAGTTGCATGATAATCTATACAATCCTGGATCTAAAGTCTAAACTACACCTTGTACAAGTCTGAGTTTGCTCTAAAATACCTCAGAAGGTACCTCAAACTTCTGTAATTTCAATAGTATGGGAATTCCTGCCAGTACAGACAGAGATCCCACTATAATTTAGCAGGCAATCTTCCTATGAGAGTAGCTGTAACTGAAACATTCATTGTCTGTGGACAGCCTGGAAAGTGTGTTTTCTCAACTTAGTGGGGCTGATACTCAAGCAGTAGACATAATCCCTCTCAGATCTTAGACTCGAAACCTTTCTACCTTGAGAAAACTTGCTTAAGAAAGACAATTGGCACAACTTTTAAGGACTCATCACAATGAAGCAATGTATTACAGCTTTGGTAAATGGTAGGATGGTTCATAGAGGTTTATATAGTCAAAAAATAATGTACATAAGTATAATACTTTTTATTTTAAATGAAATTTTAGATCCAGCAAATGGCATTTTGTAAAAAAGGAACCATAGGTTAATTTTAGACTTCTTCAAAGTCACACAGTTGATTAGTGACACATCTGGTATTAGAATCCAGACCTTTTGGGTGCTTTTTCACTGCACCATGCTGCTCCCAATAACTACTACTTCCTTTTGAGATTATAATTGTCCAGTGATGGCTGGCATTGATTTAGTTTCACAGTACATTAAAGAAGAAATTGTGCTCCCAGCTGCATCGGGTGTCAACAATTCACTTTCAGAATATTACCACATTATTTTGACACTAGAGGACAAAATAAGAACCAATAAGAATAAAAATATGATTTTGGCTCAATATAACAATAATAATTTGCTAATTACAAACATTCATTAAAGCACTCACTATGTTCCAACCATCATGCTTGGTGCTGAGGATATGGAATAATGGTGAAATCATTCTAGGGGAACTTTGAAGCTAGCCAGACAGACAACATGTATTTATACAGGAATATAAGAAATAGCCACAAGATCATTTTTCACTTCTAAGGGAAATCACTGACAGCTGGAGAGATCAGGAAAGTCTTCATGATGAGGCTTGAAGAGAAAAAGAGATTCCGAGAGACAAGAAAGGATAGAGCTTATTTATGGTCAGAGGGCATCTAGTATAAAGACACAGAGATGACACACTGTTGGAGAAATCATAAGAAAGCTAATTTGGCTGACCATATATACAGGAAGGTTGAGGCTAGATTGTGAAGGAATTTAAAGATTTCGAATGAAGAGATTATATTTGAGCCTACTGGTAACAGGGAACCTCAGTTTATTTGGGAGAACAGTAACATGATCAGACCTATACTTTGGGAATATTTTTTTCAACTATGTGGAAAATGGATTAGAGAGACTGATGAGGGACAATGAAGAATGACTAACCTCTTAATTAATGGAGTGATGACCAGGGAGAGGTATTTTATTCTTGAATGGTAGAAAGGGTATGTGTGTGTGTCTGTGTGTCCCAAGGCTCTACTTGCTCCCTTTTCTTCTCTTCCTATGTTGTCTCATTTGGTGCCCCCATTGGCTTCCATGTGTTAATTATCTTCTTTGTACAGATGACTTTCAAATCTATACATCCATCTCTATTTTCTTTCCTATACCCGCCTTTCATCTCAGCTGCTTATTAAATATTTCAAACTAGATTTTTCAATGACACTTCAGAATCACTATATCCCAAGCAGAACTCATTTCCTACTCTTCCAAATCCATACCTTTTATAAACTTCCCTATTTCTGTTGAAGGTATCACTGTCTTCAATTATTCAGGTACACAAACTCAGCATTATCCTTCACATTCCACTCTTACTCATTCGATTTACTAAGTCACTTCCCAAAAACTGTCATTTCTAATAACATCTCTCACCTCTGATCCCTTTTTTCCATACATACAATCACTACCCTCAGGCCCTTTATCATGTCTCTCCTTGGCTAGCACTCCACTGTCTGTACTATTTTTTATTAGAATGTAATCTCCTTCAGGGAACAATGATTGACAAAACAATATTGGATTTACTGGTATGGGGCAGAGAGAGTGCAGATCACCTAATAACTTTGGAGTAAACAGATGAGTACTACTACTACCAATAATAATAATAGCTAGTATTTATATAGTAAATACTGTGTGCTAAGCACTGTGCTAAGTGCTTTTCTTTACAAATATTATCTTATTTAATCCTTATAATAACCCTGAGAAGTAGGTGCTATAATTATGCCCATTTTACAGAAAAACAAACAGGCAAACAGAGAGTAAGCAACTTTCCTAGTTCATACAGTTAGTAGATATATAAAGCTGCATTTGATTTTAGGTCTTCTTGATTTCAGGCCCAGCATTCTATGTGCATTTTGCTACCTAGGTCCCTGAGTGATAATGTCAGAAGACAGATGATATAGACTGAACAATAAGAGGAGAGGAAGTAGAGACATTAAGTTGTAGGCAGCTTTTTTGAGCAGTTTGGCTAAGAAAGGGAAGAGAGATGTGGATAACAGACTGAAGTGAGGATAGAGTTTAGTGAATGTTTTAAAAAGGAGGGATATTTCAGTGTTTGTAGGTAGTAGGAAAGTAGATAGATTGGTGAACAATGAACTACCTCTGAGAGTTAAAAAGCCCAGGTTCTGGTTCTGGTTCTATGATGGTATGACTTGAGGAAAATTACTCCAGAAATTAGTTTCCTCATGTATATATCAGTTGGGGTAGGGGAGAGGAGGGAGTAACATTAAAAGATCTCCAAGGTTCCTTCCTATAAAATTTTATAATTTTCTTTTAATAACATTGAAATACAAAGGAATTCAAGATGAGAGATTAAAGTAATCCATATTTTAATTTAGCTAGACCTCTAAGCAAAAATAAAAATTCTCTGCCTTTCTTCTCACTTTAAGGAATTCAAAGGAGTCAAGATTTCATCTGATAGATGGAATGGTCAGTACTTCTTAACAGTGTACTAGGGCAGTGTTTCCATAATGACTCACAGGGAGCAGTGCCAACTACTGATCAAAACCTTTTCCGTTTCCATCTACAGTGTTGTGAATTCATGTCACTGTGGTTCTCATGGAATTCTGAAATGAACTCTGCTTCAGCATAATTGGTGTATATTTGAGACAGAAATGGGAAGGAGGATATGACTAATGACATTAAGAGAATATGGGGGGGAAAAACAACAAAAATTACAGGGAATTTCGAGTTGGGACAAACTGAGAAGGAACAGAACAGTATATTCAGTAGGGTGTTGGTGGCTAAAGTGTGAGTAGAGCCTAAAATAAGCAGCACTACCTAATTTGTCTGTTACACATGATGTTGCATCAGGGTCAGAATGAGAAAAGGCAAGGAGTCATTTATCTCATAAATATCTGGAGTAAGGAAGGAGTTTGAGCAATCTGGAGCCTACCAGGAAATTCTCTTTTCATGGAACATTCATGCCTGTCCCATCAAGGATGTTTTTTTTCTTACTCTTTTTTCCTATAAATCCTCTCAATGATACTTGTCACACAAATTATTTGTGCAAATAAAATGGCTACTATTTTACTAACATAGCCAAGCATATTAAATTTTTGTCTCATGTGGACCACAACATAACATTTTCATGTTCTCTATTGAGGTTTGCTTGCATTGTATTTCCTTTATCGGATTATTCTTTCTTGTAGATACCATTTCTCCTGCACAAAAAATGATGTGTGGCAATAACTATACATATATTCGATTTCTTAAGTATTCTAACATAATTATCATGTAGTGGATATCCTGCCATCTAGGGGAGGGGTGGGGAGCCGGGGGGGGCGAAATTTGTAACAGAAAGCTTTGTAAGGGTTAATGTTTAGGAATTACCCATACATATGTTTTGCAAATAAAAAGTATTAATAAATAAATAAATAAATAAAGCATTAGGGGAGGAGAAAAGAAAATATAAAAAAAAAATTTGTCTCCTAGAATATGGAATTTAGAATTCTTTTAGGGTCTCACTAAACTAATAATAATAAACACTGCATTCTTTTCACTCTGTTTAAGTGGTAAGTTAATTCATGTCTCTAGATCTCAGGTTTCTAGTTTGTGAAATGAAGGAGATGGAAAAGAGGGTCTCTATGAAATAGCTAGCTAACTAGGAGGTTTAGAGTTTTAATATCTCAAAAGATGCCCCAAGTTTGTCATCCACATGACTTTCTATACTTAGTTGTTGTGTCTATATTATTCATCAGCAACCATTATACTATATTGCAGAGGGAAAATGGCAAAACTTTAACCAGAAGCCAAAAGACCTAACTTCTTTTCTATGATCTAGGGAATATCTTCACAATAAGTTAGATTTAAATAAGTAGCAACTTGAAAAAAAAATCTAAATTTAGGAGGGTGATAGTGTCACTGGAAAGATGCTAATCTGAAATTTTAAATAGGAAAGAGACAGAATTATTCATGAAATTTAACAAGTCTGACATATTGGATGAAGAACTTTGTTTTGTTCAGTCAAATCTGTGAAGCAAAACCAAAAAGGGGAAGAGGAAAGGAAGGATACGAAGATTAGATAGAAGGTGGCACCTACATTTACTCTCAATTACTGCAACTAGCTTTTCTGGGTGATTTCCTCTCTGGTCAAGTTGGATCAGGAAAGATTTAGCCTTCACCACAAAAGTATAATGCACATGCAGTGTCTGTCCTACTGTGGTAATTTACCCAGCTAGTTTAAATAAACACAGTTTGTAATAACAACCTAGTACATATAAAAATAAAAAACATTTTTACAATCCAGGGTAGGAGTTCCTTTTGGTGGTTAGAAAAAGAATGTCACTGTGGCAAAATAATTCTTAATTGAGTGAAAATGGGAAGAAACAGATAAGTCAGGTCTTTAATACCATCACACTTCTACTTTTAATTTTTATACTATACCAAGGGAAAGTGACTGTTTTTAGTTATTGATCATATTTTTGTCAAATAATAGTAGACACAACCAGGTTTATGGAAGAATAATTAAGATAAATTTACTATTTCTCTTTATAAAGAGGAAATAAATTTATGTCATGAATGAAAGGATAATCTACATCAAAAAGATAAGGGAATGAGATCCATGATCATAGCATGGCCCTGATTAACATAAGGAATAAAAAAGGAAGTATGGTGTAGCATTATAATATTGTGAGAATGTACTTACATGAGAAAATTCAAGAACCAGAGAAGCATGGTAGACAACAGAACATTTGGGTAAAGATCACTGTAGTAGAAAAAGACATGATATTGTCATTAAACTACCTGGAAAGAAAGAGGAAATAGATGAGGTATTCAGAAAATAGATAATAAACTTGGCAAGAAAGCACAATACAATAGTGATGGAAAATTCAATTATTTGATCATTTGCTAAGGTTTCTTTTTTTAAAAAAAGTTTTTGATGTCTTTTTTATATATTACCATAATTTCTTCAACTATCATTTCTTCCATTTTTTCCCCAAAGAACCATCCTATATAAGAAGTAGTATAAGGAATAAGAAAATATGATACACACACATACACATAGACTCCTTTTAACTACTTCTTTTCTTACTCTAAGTACATTATTTTTAATTGTGAAGAAGCTTTTTAGTTTCATGTAATAAAAGTTACCTATTTTATCTTACATAATTGCCTCTATTAAATGTTTAGTTAAGACCATGTCTGCTACCCATATATGTGAAAGGTATATGAAATACTTCTAGTTTTTCTATAATGTTATCTTTAATATTTTTATAATAGCTTTTTATTTTTCAAAATACATGCAAATATAGTTTTCAAAATTCACCCTTGCAAAACCTTATGTTCCAAATTTCTTTTCTTCCCTCTCCACTTCCTCCCTCCCCTAGACAAGAAGTAATTCAATATACGTTAAATATGTGAAATTCTTCTAAACATATTTTCACATTTATGATGCTGCACAATAAAAATCATATATGTTCTTTAATATTAAGGTCACTTATTAATTTGGATCTATTTAAAGAAAAGGAAAAATTGCTATAACTGATCAATACATTTACAAAAATGAAAATATGTTCAGTGTACTATAACCATGAACTTCCCATTTCGTATAATTACTTTCAGCCTTGTTCTTTAAAGTTTTTCAATATTCACTTCTGATTATTTTGTGATTGTTCCTTCTTTCTATTTGCATTGTAGAAGTCATTGTGTTTATGTTTTCTCAGCCTAACTTAATTATGCATCATATTATGCATAAATCTTTGTACTCTTTTTTGTATTCATTATGTGTATTGATCCATATAGCATAGTAATATTCCCTTATATTTATGCACCAAAATTTGTTTAACCATTCCCCAATAAGAAGACATCTATTTTGTTTTCAGTTTCTTTGCTACTGAAAAAAAAATTTCTAATATTTTTTGGTTTTTGTTACCTCTTCAGCATATGAGCCAAGTAATAGTCTTTAGGTCAAAGAATATGATCATGTTAGCAACTTTATTTGCATAAGTCTAAGTTACTTTCCTTTATGGTCATACTGAATCATACCTTTACCAACAATACAGTAGAATGCCTAGTAACTTATCCAATATTAACTATTCCTATCTTTTGTCATTTTTGACAATTTTCAGGATATGAAGTAAAATCTTAGAATTGATTTGCATTTCTCTTATTATTAGTGATTTGGAGCATTTTTTCATATGGTTGTCAATAGTTTGTAATTCTTTCAAAAACTATTCATATCCTGTGACGTTTTATCACATATATGCATATATTTGATAATTTTTTTATATTTTGGATACCTAACTTACAAGAGGAATTTGATACTAAAAAAAATGTTTTCCCTATTCAACCACTTCCCTTCTTATTCTCAGTGTGTTCATTTTGTGCATGTAGAAGTTTTTCATTTTCATGTAATAAAAGTTATCTTATTTTATCTTTTGTAATTTCCCTTCTTTATTTAATAATACATCTCTTGCCTCTGATAGTATATGAACTGTTTCTCTCCTAATTTTATTAATAGTATGATCTTTAATATTAAGGTCATTTATCTATTTGGAATGTATTGTGGAATACAGTATAAAATGTTAATTATGCTTAATTCCTGCCAGATTGTTATCCAGCTTTTCCAGTACTTTTTATCAATTAGGAAATTGTTTCCTAGTTTATCAAACAATGGGTTGAGTACTGTTGTTTCTGATTCTCTTTTGGATAGTCTGACCATTCTCTATTTTTAACCAATATCAACTGGTTTTGATAGTAGATACTTTACAAAATATAGATCAAGGTCTGGAGGACTATTCCCCTTTCTTATTTACCTCTTTTCATTATTTCCCTTAAAATTATAGATCCTTTATTTCTCTAAATGAATCTTGTTATTATTTTATTGTTATATAAAGTGTTCTTTTGACAATTTGTTACAATATTAGTGCTATAAATTACCTTTGATAGTATTGCCATTTTTATTGTATTGGCACAGCCCAGCCATGAAAATTAAATATTCCTCTAGCTGTTAAAGTTGGTTTTGTTTTTAAGAGCATGTTGTAATTAAATCTATAAAAATATTTTGTGTATTAAGGGTATGCTGATCTCTATACATTTTATGCATTTTGTAGTTATTTGGGATGGGATTTGCCTTTTGGATTTTACTATTACTATATGGGAATATTGTTAATTGGGGGAAGGGGACTTATTTTGAACTCTGCAACTTTTCTGAAGTTATTGTCTTAATTAGTACTTTTCTGATTCCCTAAGATTTTCTAAATAGATGATCATATGGTCAGCATACAGGAATGGTTTTTTCTCCTCTTTATCATTTTTTACTACATTTTACATTTATTGCTATTACTAGCAACTTCAGAACTAACATAATTGTGGGGATAGTAGGCAATCTTGTTTCATACCTATATTTAATGTGAAAACTTCTGGTGCACTTCCATTGTATATGATTACTTTGGATTTTAGATAAATACTTCTTTGATTTAAAGTTTTTTTATGCTTATACTTTGTAATATTTTTAGCATAAATGAGAATGGTACTTTATCAAAGGCTTTTTCTGCATCTACTAAAATGATCATGTGACCATCCTTGCATCTCTGGTATAAATCTAACTTGATAATTAAGAATGATTTTTTTGGATGAATAGATATATGATAGGATTTTTAAATTTTTAAATACATGTTAAAATTTTTAAATAAATGTTCATTAATGAAAATAGTCTATAATTCAACAGTGCTTTATATTTCTCTGACTTAGGTATTAGGTCTCTATTTGTTTCATAAAAGGAATCTGGTGGAGTGGTCTATTTCTTAATTTTGAGAATTATGTAGCACTGATACTATATTCTTTAAAAGTTTAGTAAAAAAAAAAAGTTCTTTTGTATATACACTAGGCCAGGATTTTTTTTTAAAATTCAAAGTACCAAAATTCCAAATTTGCTAATTATCGTTTCAGAGACTGGATTGTTTCAGATCTCCATTTGATCTTCTCTTATTTGAGTATTTTATATTTTTGAAGATACTTTTCTATTTCTTTTATGTTCTCAGTTTTAATATAACCATGCATGGCAAATTCTGATAATTTTTTTTAATTGTCCTTATTCTTATTTCATCTTATTCATTTGCTAGTTCGTTCATTTGATGATCTCCCTTCTGTTTAAGAAGACTGACTAAAAGTTTGTCAATTTTGTTATCCTTTCTAATAACTAGCATTTAGTTTTATTTATAATTTCTATTGTCTTTTGATTTCTAGTTAATATTTTTTCTCTTCCAAAATATTTCTTATTTTTGTCCCTATTTTAGATTTATTTGTTGGCTTTCTAATTTTTAATGCATATTCAATTTATCAATATTTTCTTGGTCTTTGTTAATTTTTGTTTATAAGAATGTGGTTTTTTCTCTTGAGGACTGCATTAGCTACTTCTTAGAAAAACTGGTATGTTGTTTCATCAATATCATTTTTTTCACACAGTTATTAAATATTTTATTATTTTGTTCTTTGCCCTACTCATTATTTATTTCATGGTTAAATCACCATTTAGTTCTATAATTTTTGTTTGTACTTCCTGAACTGATTACTATCTTTATTGCATTATGGTGTGTAAAAGATATGTTTACTATTTCAGTTTTTTTGTTTGCAATATCTCTCTGCCCTACTACATGGTCACTTTTTGTAAAAGTTCTGTTACTGCTGAGGAATACATATATTTATTCTTTAGCAGTCTCATTTAGAATATGTCACAAATCTTTTGGCTCTAGTTGCTCCAACAATTTGTTTAGTTCTGCACTTTCCTTTTTCTTTATCTTCTGTTAGACATACAAAACTGAGGGAAACATTAAAATCCCTTGCCATTATTGTATTACTATGTCTCCTTGTAGTTCAATTAATCTTTTCTTTAAGAATTTAAAGACTAGGGGCAGCAAGGTGCACAGTGGATAGCTGGCTAGCCCTAAAGTAAGGAGGACCTGAGTTCAAATCTGACCTCAGACATTTAACCCTTCCTAGCTGTGTGACCCTGGGCAAGTCACTTAACTCCAATTGCCTGGGGGGGGAGGGGGGAAGGAATTTAGAGGTTAAGACATTTGAAACATAAGTTTATTATTGGTTTACTGTCTATGGTTTCTCTCAGCATAATATAGTTTTCTTGTTTATACCTTTTTATGTTTTGAATGTTTTACTTTACCTGATAGCATAATTAAAACTTTTGCTTTTCAGAATTCACCTGAAACATAGTACATTTTCCCTCTAGCCCTTTATTTTTATTATCTGTATGATTTTATTTTTTAGGTGTGCATTTTATAAGCAGCACACTGTGGGGGATCTCTTTTCTTATTCATTTTGCAAAACTTTTTCATTTTATTGGATTCTTTAATCTATTCACATTTAAAGTTATGAGAATTAGATTTATATTTTCCTCCATTTGTCTCATATTTTCTCTCAATTCTCTTCAGTTAGTTTATTTTTTTCCAATTTTTTCATTTTTACTTTTTGACTTTTATTTTTTCCAATTATTTTATAATTTTTTATAATTTCTAACCTTTTTTTTTTTTTGGCAAGGCAATTGGGGTTAAATGGCTTGCTCTTAGACAAGCTAGTAAGTGTTAAGTGTCTGAGGCTAGATTTGAACTGAGGTCCTCCTGACTTGAGAGCCAGTATTCTATCCACTGCACCATCTAGCTGCCCCTAACATTCATTTTTTTAAAAATCTTAATTTCTCTCTTGTTACTTTAGGGGATTGCCCCTTTTTCTTCATTTGCTTACCTTTCTTTTATTTCCATTGTCTAGGGGTATTTGTAAAACAAGATGTTCAGAATTGGGTTTTCTTTCTAGGGGTGTTTTGAAAAGCTCTTTTTTTATTGAATGTCCATCTTTTTTCATTAATGGTTAGGCTAGTTTTTCAGAGTTTCTTACCTTAGGTTCCAGAGTTAGCTTCTTTGCTCTTCAGCATCTTTATTGCATT
Source organism: Myrmecobius fasciatus (assembly GCA_023553655.1). Classification (NCBI taxonomy): domain Eukaryota; kingdom Metazoa; phylum Chordata; class Mammalia; order Dasyuromorphia; family Myrmecobiidae; genus Myrmecobius; species Myrmecobius fasciatus. The sequence goes on along the minus strand of JAJPUD010000683.1, from coordinate 46,573 downwards.
TCCTCCTTTGGTTTCTAATCCATACAGAATAATCTTCTGTTATCTGAATCTCCTTTTCTTTATATTTTGAGGTATTTTTCCTGGTCACTTGTTGTTTGTCATTGCAATTGTTAAGTTTGATCATTGGAATCTGTAGCATGGTATTTTTTTTTTTTCTGAAGGTGATATATGGAATTTTTTTTCAATTGACACTTTGTTTTCTCTGTTAAAAAATTTTGAGGGGCAGCTAGGTGGCGCAGTGGTTAGAGCACCAGCCCTGAAGTCAGGAGGACCGGAGTTCAAATCTGGTCTCAGACATTTAACATTCCCCAGCTGTGTGACCCTGGGCAAGTCACTTAACCCCAATTGTCTCAGCAAAAAAAAAAAAAGAAGAAGAAATTTTGAGCAGTTTTCTTTAATAATTTCTTGCATTATGGTGTTCAGGCTTTTTGACTTGTCTTCTAAGAAACCTACATTACCTAAATTGTTTATGTACCATAAGAGATTAATATATTTTGATTATTTGGAAAACATTTTTTTAACATTGTCATTGTTTTCTCTTTTTTGTCCTTCATTTCTATGTTCTTTGCATTCTCAAATAGTCTTTCTTTTGTTTCTCTGGTGAAAATTTTTAATTCATTTTTCTATTTTATTAATTATTTCTATTGTACAGGGTATAAATTCTTCTTTCACAATTATTAATTCTCTTTTAAACCATTAATGAAAATCCTGCTGTGATTCTCTTGGGAATCAACAAAGTCTTATACTTCATCATCTGTTGATTAATGTTCTATTGTCTTGAAATATTTTTTTTGTAGATATCTGTACTCATTTAGGTCAGGACTTCTTAAACTTTTTCTTTAATCCCCTCAAGATCCCTTTTCACCTGAGAAATTTTTATGCGACCATGGATATATAAGTATGTAAAATAGATATAAAGATCAACCATTTACTAATAATAAATTATAATTTCATGACCTCCAGATTTAGTCATGTGACCCCATTTGAGGTCATGACTCACAATTTAAGAAGCTTTGAACAGTCCTTTCTGTTTTCAATATCTTTCTTGTTGGTATATCTTGCTGTATTCAAGATCTTTAAGTTTTCTCCCTTCTGAAATCTTTGTAATTTTAGTCTTTTTCCTCATAATGACCTATTTTTATGTGTAAACATATTTATACAATTATCTTGCTGCACAAGAAATAGTAGCTCAAAGAGAAAAGAAAAGTAAATGAGTAAGAAAACAAAATGCAAGTGAACAACAATAAAAAGAGTGAGAATGTTATGTTGTGAACCACACTTAGATCCCACAGGCCTCTCCTTGGGTGTAGATGGCTTTCTTCATCACTGAACAATTGGAACTGGTTTGAATCACCTCATTGGTTTTTGTTTTGTTTTGTTTTGTTTTTGTTGTTGTTGTTGTTGTTTATTAAAGCTTTTTATTTGCAAAACATATGTATGGGTAATTTTTCAACATTGACCCTTACAAAGCTTTCTGTTACAAATTTTTCCCCTTTAGTCCCCACCCTTTCCCTAGATGGCAGGAAGTCTACTACGTGTTAATTATGTTAAAATACTTGACAAATCAAATATCTGTATACATATTTTTACAGTATCTTGCTATGCAAGAAAAGTTGGATCTACAAGAAAAAAAATCTGAAAAGGGAAACATAATGTAAGCAAACATCAATACAAAGAATGAAAATGTTATGTTGTGGTCCACATATCATATCTCTCTCTCTGGGTGCATATGGCTTTCTTCATCATTGAACAATTAGAACTGGTTTGAAACATTTCATTGTTGAAGAGAGCCATGTCCATCAGAACTGATCATCATGTAATATTGTTTTTGCTGTGTATAATGATCTCCTGGTTCTGCTCATCTCACTCAGCATCAGTTCGTGCAAGTCTCTCCAGGCCTCTCTGAAATCGTCCTTCTGGTAGTTTCTTACAGAATAAGAATATTCCATGACATTCATATACCATAATTTATTCAGGCACTCTCCAATTGATGGGCATCCATTCAGTTTCCAGTTTCTAGCCACTACAAAAAGGGCTGCCACAAACATTCTTGCACATGTGGGTCCCTTTCTTTCCTTTAAGATCTTTATATTTCTTTCCTTTAAGATTCTATATAAGCCCAATAGAAACACTGCTGGGTCAAAGGGTATGCACAGTTTGATAACTCTTTGAGCATAGTTCCAAATTGCTCTCCAGAATGGTTGGATCCATTCACAGTTTCACCAATAATTTATCAGTGTCCCAGTTTTCCCACATCCTCTCCAACATTTGTCATTATCTTTTACTGTTATTTTAGCCAATCTGACAGGTGTGTAGTGGTACCTCAGAGTTGTCTTAATTTGCATTTCTCTGATCAATAGTAATTTCGAGCGCCTTTTCATGTGACTAGAAATAGTTTTAATTTCATCATCTGAAAACTGTCTGTTCATATCCTTTGACCATTTATCGATTGGAGAGTGGCTTGAATTCTTATAAATATGAGACAATTCTCTATATATTTTAGAAATGAGGTCTTTATCAGAACCCTTAAATGTAAAGATGACTTCCTAATTTATTGCTTCCCTCCCTCCTAATCTTGTCTGCATTAGTTTTGTTTGTACAAATACTTTTTAACTTAATATAGTCAAAATTATCTATCTGGTGTTCAGAGTTCCAGTTTTTTGGACATAAATTTATTCCATCGCCACAGGTCTGAGAGGTAAACTATCCTATGATCCTCTAATTTGCTTAAAATATCACTCTTTATATCTAAATCATGAACCCATTTAGATCTTTTCTTGGTAGGTGGTGTTAGGTGTGGGTCAAGCCCTAATTTCTTCCACACTAGTTTTCAATTTTCCCAAAAGTTTTTGTCAAATAGTGAGTACTTATCCCAGAAGCTGGGATCTTTGGGCTTATCAAAGACTAAATTGTTAGTTATTGCCTAGATTGTCCTGATAACCTATCCTATTCCACTGATCGACTGCTCTATTTCTTAACCAGTACCAAATGGTTTTGATGACCGCTGCTTTATAATATAGTTTTACATTTGGTACAGCAAGGCCACCTTCATCAGCCTTTTTTTTCATTAATTCCCTTGAAATTCTTGACCTTTTGTTCTTCCAAATGAACTTTGCTACTATTTTTTCTAGATCTGTAAAATAATTTCTTGGGAGTTTGACTGGTATGGCACTAAATAAGTAAATTAGTTTGGGTAGTATTGTCATTTTTATCATATTTGCTCGGCATACTATGAGCAGAATCACCTCATTGTTGAAGAGAACCATGTCCTTCAGAATTGATCATCATATAGTATTGTAGTTGCTGTGAATAATGATCTCCTGGTTCTGCTCACTTCACTCAGCATCAGTTCATGTAAGTCCCTCCAGGCCTCTCTGAAATCGTCCTGCTGGTCGTTTCTTACAGAGCAATAATATTCCATAACATTCATACACCATAATTTATTCAGCCATTCTCCAATTGATGGGCATCCCTTCAGTTTCCAGTTTCTAGCCACTACAAAAAGAGCTGCCACAAACATTCTTGCACATATGGGGCCCTTTCCCTCCTTTAAGATCTCTTTGGGATATAAGTCCAACAGAAACACTGCTGGGTCAAAGGGTATGCAGTTTGATATCTTTTTTTTTTCCTGAGGCAATTGGGGTTAAGTGACTTGCCAGGATCACACAGCTAAGAAGTGTTAAGTGTCTAAGACCAGATTTGAACTCAGGTCCTCCTGACTTCAGAGCTGGTGCTCTATTCATTGCACCACCTAGCTGCCCCACTTTGATAACTTTTTGAGCTTAGCTCCAAATTGCTCTCCAGAATGGCTGCACCCGTTCACAGGTCCACCAAGGTTTATAATGACCTATTGATCATTTTCTGATTCCTTCCCCTTTGAAAGGAATTTCCTATAGGACTAAGCTCCAAATTGTCTCATCCTCTTCCCGAATTGGGCAGTTTGGAGAAGCGTTGCCAAGATGGTAGAGTAAAGGCAGGAACTCCCTGTGCTTTCTCCCAACCCACCCCAAATTCCTTTAAATAATGACTCTAAACAAATTTTAGAGCATCAAAATAAACATAAAGTAGAACAATTTCCATCTGAAGACAACTTAGAAGGTTATCAGGAAAGGTCTGGGGCATCAGAGTGGGAGCCCAGGTATAGTCCCAGTACCAGCCATGCCAGGGCAGTCCCAGCCCTGGCCCCAGTGCCAGCAAAGCAAGAACAGGCCTAGGGACCTCCGAATCAGTGCATGGGTGACTTCCAGACTTCGCAGTCTAGAGACACCAAAGATGACTTGGAAGGTCAGCAGAAAAGGCTGTCAGTTGGTGAGAAGGCCTTGGGAAACCAGCATATCAAGAGTAATCATGGACAGTGGTGATGATGGCAGCTTTCAAAGGCATCAGAACACAGGAGGGCTCTTTACTAGCACTGAGGAAGGACTCTGTTATTTTAGTATATTAGAAATTACAGTATAGTAGGGCAGGAACACTCCAAATAGTATCGGGACAGAAAAGAGTGTTCATGGTCAGATCCCTAGAAGGATCTCTGAGAACAGCTGCACAAAATCCCTGAAGTTTGGGACAGTGCACCCTCCACCCTTGACACAAAGCCCTACTTTAACAAAGAAGTTAAAAGTGAGTAATAGGCTAGGAAAAGTAGCAGACAACAGAAAAACTTGCAAGGAAGATCAAAACACACACTCAAAAATATAAAGTCAAAGCTCCTACATTCAAAGTCTTCAAGAAAAATAAAATTGGACTCAGATCATGGAAAAGCTCAAAGGGAATTTTGAAAATTAAGTAAGAGAAATGGAGGAAAAATTAAAAAGAGAATTGAGAGTGATGCAAAAGGAAATACAAAAACTAATAAGAAGAATGTCTTAAAAAACAAAATAGGCCAATTTGGGGAAAGAGGTACAAAAGGTCACTGAGGAAAATAATTCTTTGAAAATAGAATTGAGCAAATGGAAACATGACTATGAGAAATCAAGATACAATAAAGCAAAACCAAAAGAATAAAAAAAAATAGAAAAAATGTGAAATTCCTCATTGGAAAAATAATTGACCTGAAAAATAGATAATTTTTAAATTATTGGTCAGAAAGTCATGATCAAAAAAGAGCATGAACATTCTTTTTCAAGAAATTATCAAGGAAAACTATCCTAATATTCTAGAACCAGGGGATAAAATAGAAATTGAAAGAATCCATTGAGCACCTCCTGAAAGAGTTCCCAAAATGAAAACTCCCAGGAATATTATAGCCCAATTCTGTAACTCCCAGGTTAAGTATACAAGCATCCAAAAGAAACAATTCAAGTCTAGTGGAGCTAGTCAGGATTACACAAAATTTAACTGCTTTTATATTAAAGAACTGGAGTGCTTGGAATATGATATTTCATAAAGTAGTAGAACTAGACTTACAACCAAGAATCATCTACCCAGCAAAACTGAATGTAATCCTTCAGGGGAAAAGGTGGTTATTCAATGAAATAGAGGATCTTCAAGCATTCATAATAAAAAAGAAAAGAGCTGAATGGAAAATTTGATTTTCAAATACAGGACTCAGGAGAAGCATAAGGAGGTAATGAAAAAGTGATATCATAAGGGATCTAATAAGGTTTATCTGTTTACATTCCTACATGGGAGGATGATACTTTTAACTCAGAACTTTCTCATTATTATGGCAGTTAGAAAGAGTATATATAGACAAAGGGCACAGGTGTGAGAAGAATATGAAGGAATAATATTTAAAAAAAATTAAGGGGTGAGAGGAATATACTGGAAAAAAAGAAAAGGGAGAGATGGAATGGCATAAATTATTTGACATAAAAGAGGCAAGAAGCTTTTACAATGGATGGGGAAGAGGAAGAGGAATTAGTGAATGAGTGAACCTTACTCTCATTAGGATTGACTCAAAGAGGAAATAACATACACACTCAATATGAGTATAGAAATCTGTCTTATCCTGCAGGAAAATAGGAGGTAAAGGGGATGCAGGAAGAAAGGACGGTAATGGAAGAGAGAAGGAAGTAAGTAGGATTGCACTAAGCATTCTCTCAGCCTTTTAAGAATCACTCAGCACTATTTCTCTTACCATTCACCATGTTCCTGTAGCAAGTTTCCATTATAGCAAGTTCCCATGAACAGGCAATTGAATTTAATCTTGTCCCACTTCCTCCCAATGCCACAGAAAACTAAAATTCAGAAGCTCTTCAGCTGAGACAGCGGCTTGATAGCAATCTGTTACATAACAGAATATTAAGACAGTTTTCCTTGATAATTTCTTTAAAGATGATGTCCAAACTCTTTTTTTGTTTGATCATGACTTTCAGGTAAACCAATCATTTTAAAATTATCTATTTTCCAAGTAAGTTGTTTTTCCAATGAGATATTTCACATTTTTTCCTATTTTTCATTCTTTTGGTTTTATTTATCTTGATTTCTCCTAAAGTCATTAGCTTCTGTTCACATATTGGAGGTGGGAGACTTTTGAGAGAGACAGAAAATAAAATGGGGAAAATAAAATTAGCAATTGTAACTATAAAAATAATTTTGGATCAAGTTTCTCTGATAAGGAATCATTTCTCAAACATATAGGGAATGGAATCAAATTTATAAAGAAAAAATAAAAGTCATGCCCCAATTGACAAATGATCAAAAGATATTAACTATATCCAAAGGGCTATAAAATCATGCATAACTTATGACCTAATAATACCACTTCTAGCATGAATTCCAAAAGAGATTTTTTAAAAAAGAAAAAGGATCTATATTACAAAAATATTTATAGCAGTTATCTTCTCAGGGCAAAAAAATTGGAAACTGAGGGAATGCCCATCAATTGGGGAGTGATTGGATAAATTATAATATTTTATTATGATGGAATATTATTGTTCATCAGGAAATGATGATCGGTATGCTCTCATAAAAACCTGGCAAGTCCTCCATGAATTCAAGCAAAATGAAATGTATTGTGTACAAAGTAATAGCAATATTCTGAGATGATCAGTTGTGAATGATTTTGCTATTTTCAGCAATACAATGATCCACTACTACTCTGAAGGATTTATGATGAAAAATCTTATCCATACCCAGAGAAAGAACTGGTTGTATCTGAGTACAAACTGAAGCATATTCTCTCTCTTTTTAAATTTTTGCGGTTTTTGTTTTTGTTTTTGTTTTTTTTTAAGGGAAGGAAATCTGTGAGTTGAAATTACTAGATTGACTCCAGACAATTTCGGGAGAAAAACATGGAGAAAAGAGTTATAGCAAGAGTGGAAAGAAAGATTTTGGAATGGATGATATATGGATTTGATTTGAATTCTAGACCCTGTTGAAAATGAACTTTCTCATAAGCATGCTCTGAGATTTTCTTGCCTTGAGTTGAAGAGTTCATTTACTTTTGTATATTCCTTGCATCTAGGTAGTTCAGTGAATAAGCACTGGGCTTAGAATTAGGAGGACTCATTTTCATGAGTTCAAATCCGATCTTATATGGGTAGCTATGTGGTTCTGGGCAAGTCACTTAACCCTGTTTGCCTCAATTCCTCATCTGTAAAATGAGCTGGAAAAAGAAATGGCAAATCATTCCAGTATCTGGAGAAAACCCCAAGGGGTCACAAAGAGTCAGACACAACTGAAATGACTCAACAGCAATTCATGAATATGTTCTAAGCTGGATAACTTATTTTTTTTACTATATTTCTTGAATAAATGGGCTTATGCACTATTCACTATTTTGTGTTATCAGCATTATTTATTTATGTATTTATTTTTTTACTGAGGCAATTGGGGTTAAGTGACTTGCCCAGGGTCACACAGCTAGGAAGTATTAAGTGTCTGAGGCTAGATTTGAAGTCAGGTCCTCCTGACTTCAGGGCTAATGCTCTATCCACTGTTCCACCTAGCTGCCCCCAGTTATCAGTATTTTGTAGAAAGGCACTGAGCTGACAACTGTAGGTTATGAAATACCCCACCTTTAGGAACAATAAAAGATAGTGCTTCTTTTGTCCTAAACTCTTTAGATATTAATCCATCCTGATATCCCTCTTTGAGAAAAGCAAGGTAAGAAATAAGCATCTATCTAGGACATGATCCTGTAAGAATAGTGTCAAGTCGATCAATTCTGATGGACATGGCTCTCTTCAACAATGAAATGTTTCAAAACACCTCCAATTGTTCACTGAAGAAAGGCATATACACCCAGAGAGAGGGATGTGAAATGTGGACCACAACATAACATTCTCATACTCCTTAATTGATGTTTGCTTACATTGTGTTTCCTTTATCTGATATATCATTTGTGTAGATAAGATTTTTCTTGCACAACAATGATAAGTTTGGAAATATGTATACATATATTCGATTTGCCAATATTTTAACATAATTAACATGTAGTGGATATCCTGCCATCTAGGGGAGGGGTGGGGAGTCGGGGGGAAAAATTTGTAACGGAAAGCTATGTAAAGGTTATTGTTGAAGAATTACCCACATGTATGTTATGCAAATAAAATAAAAAAATGGAAAAAAAAAAAGAATAGTGTCAAGTGGTAAACCTCAGAATGAACTAAGCATTTTTAAAGATTATTTTTGGGAAAAGAGGAAACTTGAAGAAGAGATGGAACTCCATTCTGAGGTAGCATACCGATAATGGACAATGGCAAAAAGGTAGAACTGGTTTGTTCATATTGTTCCATAATTGGGATCTTTTTTCCTGCCACAAGGAAAGATATTTGGATGGGAAAGAATAGGGAGAAAAAAGATTGCAATGGAGTTGACAGACAGGGTAGAGCAAAGAAAATACCTGGCAGCCTTTGATAAATTCATGCCATTAACCCTACTTGAAACTCCATCTTGCACTATTTTTACTCACATTGATGAGTCAGTGTTATTGATCTTTGGAATATCATGGAGAATGAAAAAAAAGAATATAGAGAGAATTAGAACGATATTATACAAGGGGAGAAAAGCAAAAGTCTGAAATTTTCTTTTTTAAAAAATAAGTAATGATTATTCTTGATAGATGATTATACTTTTGGTGTTAATCCCACCCCACCCACCATCTTGCTTATATAGAAAATTTTGTCTTTTGTTCAGTTTTAAGGGGAAAAATATATTGCTATAAGTTACTTTTTTCTTTAATAACCCAGTTTACTGACATAACTTACAAATTTGAATGATGTGAAAAGTTAGGATGATAAGATATTTTAGCTCATGATCAAATATGCTCCCAAACATTACTTCTTACATAAACATATATTCCTTTTTTATTAATAGCTATTTTCAAAATTTATATAAAGACAGTTCTCAATACTCACCCCTGCAAAACCCCATTGTTTCAAATCTCTCTCTCCCCTCCCCTACTTCTCTCCCCTAAACAGCAAGCAATCCAATTTAGGTTAAACATGTGCAATTATTCTAAACATATTTCCACATTTATTATACTGCACAAGAAAAAAATCAAATCAAAAAGGGGGGAAATGATGGGGGAAAGCAAGCAAACAACAAAAATACTATGATTTGAACCACATTCAGTCCCCATAGTCCTCTCTCTGACTGCAGATGGCTCTCTCCATCACAAGTTTTTTGGAATAGCCTGAATCACTTCGTTGTTGAAAAGTACCATGTCCATCAGAATTTATCGGGGCAGCTAGGTGGCGCAGTGGTTAGAGCACCAGCCCTGAAGTCAGGAGGACCTGAGTTCAAATTTGATCTCAGACACTTCCTAGCTGTGTGACCCTGGGCAAGTCACTTAACCCCAATTGCCTCAGCAAAAAGCAAAAAAAAAAAAAAAGAATTTATCAACACATAATCCTGTGCTGTGTATAATATGCTCTTGATTCTATTCACTTCACTTAGCATCAGTTCATGTAAGTCTCTTCAGGCCTTTCTGAAATCATTCTGCTGATTGTTTCTTACAATACAATAATATTCCATAAAATTCATATACCATAACTTGTTCAGCCATTCTCCAACTGATAGGCATGTACCCACTTTCCAGTTCCTTGTCACTACAAAAAGGGCTGCTACGAACATTTCTGTACATGGAAGTCCTTTTCTCTTTTTATGATCTCTTCAGAATACAGACCCACTAGAGGCACTGCTGGATCAAAGGGCATGCACAGCCTGATAGTCCTTTGGTCATAGTTCCAAACTGCTCTCCAGAATGGCTGGATCAGTTCACAACTCCACCAACAATCATTAGTGTTCCACTCCAACATTTATCATCATCTTTTCCTATCTTAGCCAATATGAGAAGTATGTAGTGATATCTCAGAGTTGTCTTAATTTTCATTTCTCTAATCAATAGTGATTTAGAGCATTTTTCATATGACTAAAAATGACTTTAATTTGTCTGTTTCTGTCCTTTGATCATTTATCAATTTGAGAATGGCTTATATTTTTATAAATTTGAGTCAATTCTCTATATATTTTAGAAATGAGACCTTTATCAGAATCCTTGAATGTAAAATTTTTTTCCCAGTTTTCTGGGTTTTTTTTCCTAATTTTGGCTGCATCAGTTTGTACAAATTTTTTTTAAATTTAATATAATCAAAATTATCCATTTTACATTTCATGATGTTCTCTAGTTCTTCTTTGGCCACAAATTTCTTCCTTATCTACAGATCTGAAAGGTAGACTATCCCTTGTTCTCCTAATTTGCTTATAGTATCATTCTTTATGTCTAAATCATGAACCCATTTTGACCTTATGTTGCTATAGGTGTTGGTCAATGCCTAGTTTCTACCATACTAATTTCCAGTTTTTCCAGCAATTTTTGTCAAGTAGTGAGTGCTTATCCCAGAAGCTAGGGTCTTTGAGTTTATCAAACAGTAGGTTACTATGGTTTGAAGTCTTCAAAAAGAGGAGATAGTGGAGTTTTACTCATTGTCAGTGAGCTAGAATCTAATTTCTCATAAGAATTGTATAGCAAATTACAAGGAATGGAATATTAAATTTTTAGAAAATGAGGGATAACTAACCTCTCACATGATAGGGCTAGGGTACATATAGTTTTCAACAGGTTAGGACAATAGGCAAAATACGCAAAATGTAATAAGGATTAAAAAAAAAGAGGAGCTCAGAATCAGAACATTGTTTCAAGGGGCTACCTCTGATATGTAATGATTTTGTTATTCTGGGAAAGACCCTTTACCTCTTAGTGCTCTTTATATAACTCTAAGTTTCTTCACAATTTTTCAGCTGCTTTGGTAAAAGGGAGTTTCCTTAAGGGAAAGTTCCATACACCAACAGAATCAGATCCAAACCAAAAAGATAAAACAAAACGAAACAACCCCAAACCTCAAAATAACAAGATGAAATTGATTGTGGTATGATGTAATTCATATGAAAAAGATCTTGAAAGTTTAAATAATATAAAGATCAGTAAGAGAATGATGTGCCTGCCAGACAAGCTAGTGAGATGCTCAAAGAATGGCCTAGTTTCCAGCACTAGCAAAATAATAGTTCTCCCTGTATTCTGTCCTAGTAAGACCACATTTAGAATATTGTGTTTTGCTCTGGACTCCACATTTTAGGAAAAATATGAATTAGCTGGAGAGTATCCAGATGACAGAAATCAGGATGGTAAAAAAAAAAAAAAAAAAAAAAAAAAAAAAAAAAAAAAAACTGAAATCATTCCATAGGAGGACTGATGGAAGGAACTGGAGACAAGAAGACTTAGGTATGATAGCTGTCTTCAAATAAATATGTGAAGAGATGTCATGTAGAAAAGGGATTTGGTTCCTTCTATTCAACCCCAGAGGGCAGAACCAGGAAAAATCAGTGGAGTTCCAAAAAGTCATGTTTAGACTTGATATAAGAAAAACATTTCTTAGAATAGTTTGCAAAAATGAAATAGGCAGCGTAGGAGGTGGTGTGTTTCCTTATACTGGAAGTCTAAAATGAAGACTAAAAGTCCACTTTTCAAGTATTTTGTAGATGAAGTTCTGATTCAGTTTTAGTTAGGTTTAGATGACTTTTGATAGTCCTGATTCAGATTCTGCACAAATTTATTTTGTTTTTTAATCTCTCTTTTTAAAAGGATAATCAAAGGCAAGTCATTATTATTATAACTTCAACATATCAGGGCCCTTTTCAAAACTAGTAGGATAAATTATATAATAATCAAATCTATAAGGACAATAATTTGGAAACAGTTCAATGAGCACATAAAAGTTGCAATGGACATCATCTATGAAGGAAATCATTTGAATTGACAAACTGTCATGACATTAGTTTTTTCCCTCTTTCCTTGGTTTTTTAAATATTTAAGTCTGTGGACTTTCTTCTTTCTTCATTTTCTTGCTTCCTTCTATTCCTTTCTATTTCCTTCCCTTCATCCTGCCTTCCTCCCTCTTTTCTTGTCTTTTTTCTCCTTCCTTCATTAGTAACTATATCAGGTTTACTGTCCTTCAGATCAAGTTCTATTTTTTTTGTCTGCTGCTCTTTACAAATTTGTAGAATAGTGTGCTACATACTACTTTTCACAATGAAAGAAATGAAATTATATTGAATTCACTACATGAATTAACTCATCTTTATCCCTTTATATTTTTGTGAAGTTTTTAAGGACCTGAGATCAGATTGCCAAAGGAACAGATGTAACTACAGGGTTGACAGAATATTCTAATCAGCTGACTACACTTCAACTGCACAAATATTTTTAATACAACACTTTGGAATATGGCCATAAATTTTAAGAAAAAAACCTTGATTTTTAGAAATTGTTTAAATATGCCAATAATTAGTGTCTCTTCTAAGAGACAGAGCTGCTGTTGAATTGATTTCACAATTCGTAAAACAAATCTTGAATTTGAACTTTGAGATTCAGCCTTCCAACTTTTTTTCATGTTTGTACTTGCCAAGAAATGTCAGCAATGCTGAATGAATATTATTGAACAGTTAGAGAATTGTAAACACATTTGGCTATTTGCAGCACATTTTATCCACACATTAGATAACCTTGCAGACATTGTTACTACTATATTCTCTCAGAATCAAGTTTAATCTCTAAAGGGCAATACAAAATTTGATTTTTCCTTAATAGAACACTGTGAACAGTTTCTTTTTCTAATTACTCACAAATTAATCTCTTAGGTTTTTTTGTTTTCCAAAATAGCATTTTATGTTGCATTTTTGTTTTATGATGGGTTTTGGAAATATGTTATTAAAATTTAAACCATATTTTGAGGTATAAAAGATTTACTAAATCATACAGCTGCCAATTAATCTAACACTGTTCCCTAAAAATTAAGAGATTCATCCTTCTTTTGAAAGGCATTATTCAACTGCTAGACTTTTTTTGGTACCCTTTTTGAGAGATAATAACAGAGACAACAAAACAGAAACAGATCAAGAGTCAGAGCAAGTAAAACTGCTACCAAAATATCTTTACTGGTCAACTGATATAATTATTGAGATTGCATATAAAGTAAAGAAAGTACTTATGAAGAAACTGAAATTTCACATTTTTAGTGTATATTGATTTAAATCTTTATTAGCCTTACTTAATATAAACTTGCACTCCATTGTGGCTGGAGGTTAGTTATTGTTGTTGTGTGTATGTATGTATATTTTAAATTGGGTTATATTTAGGCCAGTCCTTATATTGCAAAATGACAGATAACCATTTAGTCCTAAAAATCTGTAGTCTATCCAGTTAGCAACAATTCAAAGTAACAAATTAAATATAGATATAGACTATAAGTGATAAGTCTCCATTGTAACCTGAGGCTATCTGACTCCTTAAATGATGCTGACTGCAACTTCAAAATGATTTTTCCTCTTTGCTTAAAATTTTTACACCTCTTGTCAAATCTTTTCAGTATCTAAGTTTCATATTTTCCCTATTTAGCCTCCAACTTTCTTTCTGATGCTAGGCCATTGTGACTGCAACATAGAAAGTGCACACAAGAGAAGATTAGGATATGCTTCTCTATACCTGCTGGGATGACGGATAACTCTAAAGGCTTTGGTTGTACCTTTATGTGAACAAATATATAAAATATTAATTGAACTCAATCTTTTCTTTATCTCTTAAATGTTCTGAATTTATTTCTTAAATATTTTAAAAAGACAGAAGTGGACTGACCCTCACAATGATCTAGATCTTTACTAAGTGTTTACTAAGAAAAATGAATAAAACCACAGAAAAAGGCATTTTTTTTGAAACAATCCCAAATGACTCTTGTAATCCCATATCATTTTCCTTGAAAAACATTCTATTTTCAGATTACATATATACTGAAAGCTTTCAGGAAATATCACAAGCACACTTGCTTCTCTCTTGCTCTATCACTTTCTCATAATCCCAGTTGTCTCTTCCTGAAACTTGCCCTACCTTGATTACTCCTTTAGTATACATGCTTTCATTTTTTTTTTTTTGGCAGATTTAATTTGCACCATATTAATTCAAACCTTTGCTTTAAGTGTTAAGTCAAATTTATGTGTATGGGTGTTGCCTTTTAACTAGCCTGAGATTCCTTGAGGGCAGGGAATGTAACTACTTTTAAATCCTTCCCCCCCCCCATATTTAGCACTATTAAGCACTCGATAATTAGTGTGGACTGAACATAATGAACTCAATTAACGACCATACCCCAATCTATTTCTTAAGTGTTAATATGATAGCTTTAGGCCCATTATTTGCATCTGTAATTACTTGGAACCTAAGTACTAATACTTTGGTAATTGCAGACATAAAAATCTTGTACTAAGAGAATTTCCTCTAGTGCTTCAATTAGACAAATGTTTATTAAATATCTAGTATATACAAGTTCTGTGCTATGCACTGGGGACACAAGGACAAATTAGAAATAAAAAATCCCTCCCCTCATGTAACTTACAGTCTACTGGAGGATATAACATAAAACAGATAAATAAATAGAAGATCATTTGAGAAGGAGAGCCAGGAAGAGTTTTGAACAGAAGGTGGCAACTAGGCTGAGTCTTAAAGCTATGAGAACATATGTAAATAAGGGATGAAATGCTAAATTCCCTTTCTACCATGAGCATTCCATTTTGGTGAGAATAGGACATCCATAAAGAAGGAAAGATGTGCCCTAAACTTGGAAATCTATGACAAAACCACAGAATTTGAGCATTGGAAAATACCTCAGCAGCCATTTAATCATCCCATACACAAATGGAACTCTTCTTGTAACATACTTGACAAATAACTGTCTAGCCTCTCCTTGTAGACTTAAGGCAAGGGAACTAACCACCTCTTAAAGCAGGCCATTCCATTTTGGACAGCTCTTTCCCGAGAACAAGCCTGAATTTGTCTTTCTCACTTTCACTTCTTGAGCCTGTTTGCCTCTGGGAATAAGAGACCAAGTCAATCCTTTCTTCACTGCATGGCCCTTCAGATACAGGTGAGAGTGAAATGAAACATGTTTGGGGTTCTAAAAATAGTGAATCCTTCCCTGGGACAAGCATTTTTGGAAGGGTGGCAATGGGACAGGTGAGGACAAGGATATATAGACTAAGGCAAGTTAAGACAAGAAGGAGATTAAACATGGCTTCCTTTTAATAACAAAATGAAAAGTTTGTGTTTTATCCCATATGCAACAGGAACCATTGAAGGCTTTGGATTAGAGAAGTGAAATAAACCAGTTTTTTTTTTAAATTATTTAAGCAACTGTAGGAAGAATAATTTGGAGAAAGAATCCTAATTGTAAGATTGTTGCAATAATGAAGGCAAGACCTAATCATTTTTGGTTTTGTTTTTGCTGAGGCAATTGGGGTTAAGTGACTTGCCCAGGGTCACACAGCTAAAAAGTGTTAAGTGTCTGAGACCAGATTTGAATTCAGGTTATTCTGACTTTAGGGTTGGTGCTCTATCCACTGTACCACCTAGCTGCCCCGACCTAATGATATTTTGAACCAGAATGGTAGCTGTATCATTAGAGAAAAGAGGAGGGAATAAATGTAGATGTGGAGATAAGACTGGCAAAACTAGGAAATGGTTAGATATGTTGGTGGAAGTGGTAATGCTCCTTCTTTAAGGCACTAATGTCTAAATCATAAAGAACAGTTCCTAGAAATCATGTTCTGAGACTAAAAAGAATTTATAAGTATGTCTAAAGGAGCATTGGGGATAGGATTATTTTCATTCCTTTTAGTTAATTTATTTTCCAATCTAGCTAGAAAAGACTATCATAAACTTTTGTTATTATTATATTTAAGAGAAATAGAAATACTTTATTGCTTCATTGTTATTTGGCATTGATGTTTACCTGTAGTGTTTGAGTGAAGTGATTGTAGTCAACATAATGTCATCTGTAAATAGGAATATAATAGAGAGCCACACCATAAAAAGGTTTCTCTTCTATCTGGACTTTGCACAGTAGACTCATGACACTAGTAAAAACCATTGGCAAGAACATATCTTCTCATTTTATATATTATTGGGGGCTCCCCTGAGGAGAGCTATGATTGCTCATAATAAATTGGGTTATAAACCAGATACAAAAGCATGAACGAAAACCCAAGAGGATGAACAATGCATATTATCAAGATTGTAACCTACAATTGGATGCATAGCCCATTGAGTTAGTCCATCATTACACACACACATATATATATATCTCAAGTAGGCATTGTATTGATGGGATAATGAGCTGATCCCAGAATTGAATAGAACAAAATTGGGATAGGGCACATTTGGGAAACTAGCTAGGATTTTCAAGGCTGCTTACTTACTGCTATAAGTATTGCTGCTATAAAAATCTATAACATCAATATCTTCCTAATAACTTAAAGCAGTAAATTGTGAAACAACATTTCAGAAGAGATGGTATAATGGAGAGAACACCAAGCAATGAGTCCCCAAGACCTACGTTCAAATCCTGCCTCAGATATTTATTAACCATGTAATTTGGGCAAGTCCCTTAACTTTTCTCACCTTCATTATCTTCATCTATAAAATAAATGGGTTGGACTTGATGACATCTAAATTCCCTTCTTGTTCTAAATCTCTGCTTTGTGCAGACAACCCAAAGGGATATGAAAAGATCCATGATGAGTTTAAGTGGGCTATCCCTATTAATGGTAGTTTGAATATGTGTAATAACAAAAGGATTTTTAAAAATGTGTATGTCTAGAAAACAGGGTGAGCTACAATGGAGTAAGAATGAAAAAAAGGCAGACAATGTATAGGATGTACTGATATTCACCAAATATAAAAGTAATTGAATTAAAACCTCTAGGCTATTTTGTTTATGCTTTCTGAATGATTCAGGGAAAGAGAAATTATACAGAATGAGAAGAGGCAAATAGATTATAATCTGTTTGTGAAGGGATTAGCTACATTGATAAGATCACAAATCTATAGAGTTATACATATCTGGATTTATAGATTAACTAGTAGAAAGTGTGTGTGTGTATGACAGAGAGAGAGAGACAGAGACAGAGACTGAGACAGAGACAGAGAGACACAGAGAGAGAGAAAGACAGAGTGGGGGAGAAATCCTTATGACATCTTGCTATGCTATTTAGTGAAATCACTTTTTGTTTTCCCTAAGGTATCTTTTCCTTAGTTGGCAAAATGAACATGTATGGTGTAGTTTATGAGCTATGTTTTTGAGAGGCTACTCACCCACATCCACACAGTATCTTATTACTAGAGTACTATTAAAAAAAAGGGAGCATGGGGAAGCTAGGTGGTGCAGTGGATAGAGCACCAACCCTGAAGTCAGGAAGCCCTGAATTCAAGTCTGGCCTCAGACACTTAACACTCCTAGCTGTGTGACCTTGGGCAAGTCACTTAACCTCAATTGCCTCAGCAAAAAAGCAAAAAACAAAAACAAAAAAAGGGAGCACACAGTTGTTATATTAGTAACCATCTACAAAAACAAATAATAAAATAAATAAACAAGAAAAATAAATAAAATTTTACAAAAAATTCTTGGCATTTAGCAAAGCAGAACCAAATGAATTAACAAACAACAATTATTTTTTTTTCTGTTTGGGTCTCATTCCAGGTCTGTCTAAAATTCTGCTAACATTTATTTTTCTTTGTTTTCTTCTGCCTCTCTTCTTCCTTTCTTTCTTCCTCCTCTTCCTTTTTGTTCCCTTTTCCCTTCTATTTATTGTTCTTTTTCCCTTTTTCTCTTTCTTCCTTTCTTCTCTCCTCATTTTCTTAATTTCTGTCATTCTTTCCTTTTTTCTTTCTCTTTCCTTCATTAAGAGAAGTATTCTTCCTTTCTTTGTTTCATACAGTTAATTAACAAGCAATCATTAAATGCTTATTAGATGCTACCTTGTTCCCCAAAATGTTTGTGCCTTTTCCCCATAATTTTATAATTATTATTTTCTAAATAGCATCATAATATTCCATTGCATTATCATGCCACAATTTATTCATCCATTTTAAAATTATTAGACCTATAGGTTGCTCCTATTCTCAAAATTAAAAATAGAGTAACTATGAATATTTCTACATAGGTAGATCCTTTTTTTTTCTTTCCAAAGATATTTTTAGGATGAAAATTTAGCAATGGCAGGGTAAAAATGAAAGGCCATTATTATTTTTTGTTATTTTTATTTCAAGGCAATATGAGTTTTTTTCATGAGAAAGTAAAGATTTTCTTTTCCTCTGGTACTGAAGATGAAAAATTTGTACATGCACAAAAGAAAAAAAAATCAGGGAAGTCACAACTGGGGGAAAATGGAATTGAGAATGAAATGAAATATCAAGCTTTATATCTGAAAAAAAATCAATGAATGGATTAGAGTCATACATTTAAAGCACTGGGCATATAAAGATTTTTTTTAGGACATAATCATAAAAAAGCTTGCATTTTGAACTTGATGTTTACAATCTGACTAATAACATATTATTTGTGAATTGAATTCAGTTGTCTCTCTTTTACTATGCTGCAACACAAAAACCATTCATTTTTCAGCATAAGAAACTATTTATGATACAAAGTGTTTGTATCACTAATGTGAAGCTCCTTATGATTTATAAGAAGATTCACCTTGGTGATATTTGATTTCAAGAATTAATGAAGGAATGTTAGATTATAAAATTAGAGTCAGGCAAACATAATAGAATGTTTAAGGTAAAGATCATTTAGCTCAACACATTCATTTTACAAGTAATAAAGCTAAGACCTAGAGGAGAGGATTAAGTGACTTGCCTGAAGTCACAAAACGTACTCACAGCAATGCTGGCCTGGCACTTGAGTATCCCAACTTTCAGTATGGTGTTCTTAATCAGATATTAATTATATTTTTAAAGTATCTCAAGCAGAAGACTGTGAAGGATCAGAATCTAAGTAGAATTAAAATTTTTTTACAAGACTCTTTGTTACATTGCTCATTAAATTCTATAATTTGCTCGTCATTAGCCAAGTCTCAATTTCTCCAGTCTACAATAATAGGAAAATATCTATGCTGAGCAATGTCCATGGGGATCTTATGGACATCCACAAAAAGTGGATCTATAAAAGTCTGTGAGGTACCCAATCAGCGATGTGCTAGTAAATGATCAATAACCAGGTCTATGAAAATGTAAGTCACATTTTTAAATTTAATCTGTATTAACAACTTCTCCATCACATTTTTAGTCTAGACAATCAACAAAACAAATAAATCACATTCTGATTTGCTGCATTTGCTGATTCCTGAAGTTTAAATGGTCACATCAAAAATTTAGCTTTTGGCTCTGGAGAACATGGACTGCAAACTAGCTCTAGCATACCTCAGCATTCAGTAGAAAATATTATGTACTATATTAATTGCTTTGATTTTGTGAAGACTAAGAACAAACCAAAGCAGTTCCACTCCTTGGATCTTGCTTTCTAAAGTATGTAAAGTACCCAATTAGTGCTAATAATGCATCCTGTGAAGCAATAACATTATTTGAATTCATACTGCCTATTTCCCTGGAACTGGGACCACACAATAATAATAATATTGTTCTTCTTCCCTTTTTCTCTTTCTTCCTTTCTTCTCTCCTCATTTTCTTAATTTCTGTCATTCTTTCCTTTTTCTTTCTCTCTTTCCTTCATTAAGAGAAGTATTCTTCCTTTCTTTGTTTCATACAATTAATTAACAAGCAATCATTAAATGCTTATTAGATGCTACCTTGTTCCCCAAAATGTTTGTGTCTTTTCCCCATAATTTCATAATTATTATTTTCTAAATAGTATCATAATATTCTATTGCATTATCATGCCACAATTTATTCATCCATTTTAAAATTATTAGACCTATAGGTTGCTCCTATTCTCAAAATTAAAAATAGAGTAACTATGAATATTCCTACATAGGTAAATCCTTTTTTTTTCTTTCCAAAGATATTTTAGGATGAAAATCTAGCAATGGCAGGGTATTATTATTAACACAAAATAGCATAAATTTGAATGTAGGAGACCACTTCATAGGCTTCTTTATTTACACTAATCAGGACATGCTGTATAGTCATGCAAAAGAGTCATAAGTTCTAGAGAATTGGGTTTCTTGGCATTTGTATTTCCGTTCATTTGAAAGGTAGTTATGGAATGTACAGTCAGAAGTATGTCTGGCCATTTTTTACACCTGGCTCAAGTTCTGAGAACTAAGCCTCTCCAATTAGTCCTCCATAATTTACCAACCCATAGGAAAACAGTCCTATAATTTTAGCTATATTTATAAATCTCCTAAGATTTCTGTGGTATTTTTTTCTACTCACAACCTCATTCAGAATGTTGTTATTTTCACAGAGGAAATCAAAGAAGGGGGAATTAAAATTACAAGTCAAATTTCCAAGTTGGAAAATAGCAATGGGTACATTAAGGCAGCTTGCTTTTTACTTGGACTCTTTAATCCTACTGAGCAACTCCTACAAGATACAGTGTTAGGAGGGACTGCCAGCAAAATGCTATGCTTACTATTTCATACATTGTTGAGCTGATACAAAGTCTATCATCACCTGTCATTTGTTGCATTTTCAATTTTATTTATTTGCACTTTTTATTATGGAGGGGGGATAGAGGAGGGAAGGAAGGAAGGAAGGAGAAAATGAAAGTGAGAGAGACAGAGACAGAGAGACAGAGACAGAGACAGAAGCAGAGAGACAGAGAAACAGACAGAGACAAGGAGACAGAGAGAGATAGAGAAAGAGAGAGAGAGAGAGAGAGAGAGAGAGAGAGAGAGAGAGAGAGAGAAGTAGAAGGAAAGGGAGAGGGAGAGCGTGATGGAGAGGACAGGAGAGAAGAGAGAACAAGAGAGGAGAGAAAGAGAGAGACAGAGATAAAGATAGACAGAGACAGAGATAGAGAGAGAGGGAACAAGAGAGAGACAGAGATAAAGAGAGATAGAGACAGAGAGATAGAGAGAGAGAAAGAGAGACAGAGACAGAGATATAAAGAGAGAGAGACTGGCCCTTTGCTTCCAATCATTTAAAATGTCAAACATGTTCTCATTGCCTCCATGGATGCTTTATTACTGACCCACATCCTAGCAAAGCTGGTGATATTTTATATGTACTCAGAATGACAGAATACAGGTCTCTCTGGGATTCACGCGCCTCTGCTGGGATTTTCACACCTTTCTGCATGTTAACATGAAGCAACAGCTGGGTTGGAGAAAACTGATAAAAATAGTAATGCCATGCTTCAAAAAAGCTGCATGGGAAGGAAGGGAAATAAATTATTTAATGCTGGGATGGCATTTAATTCTTCTTACTCTGAAGCTTCATTTCTGTGCACACCTTTTCAAGTAGTAGAAATGAAGTTTACTTCACCATCAACTGTGTACAAGAGGGGAATCTGCCTGTTTCTCTACTCATTGCTCTGTCTCCCCCACCCCATCCCCAATTTCTTTTTTTTAAGGACAACTGATAAAATATATTATTAAATGATAAGCCACATAATGGAATAACTTAACCTCTATGAGTCTTAACTCACTTATTTTTTTGAATTTTTGTTCCAAGGTTGCTTCTCTCTGGGGCTGCAGAAGCTTCCCGGCAGTTGCCCTATCTTTCCATTCATTAAAGTAGTAGTTTGCAATTAAACATTCTGACATAACATAGTTCAGATTCTTTGGCAGCAATGCTAACCATATTCAAGAGTTTCCTTCAGACAGCTCTAACTTTTCATATCCTCCTGAAGGCTTGCCACCTTTTTTTAATAACTTGAAAAAATAAGCTTCTCTCAGGAACTTCATTGTTCCAATATTTTCCCAGCACACATTTGCCTCTTTTAGAAATGAGTAATATGTGTGTGTGTATTTATAGAAGCTGTATGTACATATATATATATTATAATTTGACATCTAACATATGAAAAGTCAGAAGCCTGAATAGATCTTAGAGAAAAGTTATTAAAAGTCTAATATTTTTCTTCATAGAACCATATTTTCTCTTTCCAAAATATTTGATCATTTCACCACAAATACATGTAAAAATGTCATTCAGTAGGACAAGATATTTTAGATTATGCAACTTTAAAATATTTTGAAGATGAAAAATGCAAAAAAATTAAAAACCCTAAACATAAAAATGATTAGATTGTAAATTTAGGTTTTCTCTCCCCAAAGGAATAGTGAAAATATTTTGTTTTTTAAATATCTTGAATTGTCTTAGGGAACCATCTCAAAACCTTCTTCTTAATGGATAAATCCAGAAATGGAAAATTTGTAGTTTTTAATTTGTTTGCATTTTAGGTATTTGTATGTTTTAAACTTTCTGTATTTGGAAAACTTAAAAGCAGTTTTTCAGCGATCTTACTGAAATTCTAAGTAATAAGCACAAAAAAGCAGCAGAAAGCCAAAATGAATTTTTGATTGTTTGGTTTTTTTTAAGTGACCAACACAAATGGAAACTTTGTATGTATAGTTTTGATGGCGAACTGACCAGAGTATTGTCTAATTCTAATGTAGTAGTCATTGAAAAGTAGGGTTCTATCGAATTCACTAAATACTGTTTTCTAAATCTCTTCAAAATATTATTTAAGGTTAAAAAACAAATTTAATTTCTATTTAGAAAGGTGCTTAGTTAATTGAAATTTTAACCCATGTTACCATTATAGTATTGAGCTCAGAAGAAGGATAACACATCGTATAAAGATGCTTCTTCCTCTGACTTGTACTAACTGCTACACATGAGCTGTCTTCAAGCCTAAAAAGGCTTTATCTGTTCAGTTATGGACAAATTTCAATTTTTCTTTATCTCTACATTTGCTTTGCAGACCTAGAATGGTTTTCAGTCAGGGTTTTAAGCAGGAATTCTGTTATAAGTCAACTTATCATCATAGCCTAAATTTATTGGGTTCTAACAAGTTTGTTAGTGTGAAAATTAAAATTATCATTGGTTGTTTTGCTAATTGCTTTCTAAAAACATACCACCAAATGGAACACAATGAAAACATGGATGATATTTCTAAATAAAATTATTTTGAAATAATTTTCCTATTCTCTCAAGTGATTTTACAAACACATTATCACTAGCAAAGTTCAGAGAAGCAATTTGGTTTAATAGAATGTTGGATGTAGCAAAAGGAAGACTTGGATTCAAATCTTTACATTATTACTTACAAACTTTGTGATGCTGAGAAATGTTTTTAGATCTTCAAGCAGAGGAAATTAGAGGTTCTTTGGGTATCTAAATAAAGTTTACCCATAAAGGTTGAATAATAAAATTTACATTTAATTCAAACCAATTTACTAAGTGCCTATGTACCAAGCATTGTGCTGAGTGATGGAGAAACAAAGACAGAAAGGAAAATAGTCTTCATCCTTACATAATTTACATTATACTGGGAATAAACAACTTGTAAATGGAGAAAGTAAATTAATACCCCAGATAGATGGATAGATGGATAGATGGATGGATGGATAGATGGGTAGATGGATAGATAGACAGATAGACAGACAGACAGACAGATAGATAGATAGATAGATAGATAGATAGATAGATAGATAGATAGATAGATAGATGGATGGATAGATGGATGGATAGATGGATGGATAGATAGATAGATATTGTTAGGAACCAATTTGGGAGGTCACGCTGGATCTTTCATGGTTACCATAAGGCCATAGTCACATTGAAATCACACAGTGGCACAAAAAAAAATCCATAAAGTCTGAGTATTTTGAGGTGGTAGTCAGAATCTAAAACAAAACAGCAAAAGTTTCAAGTTGGTCAGAAAACTTGATTGAAATAATTTATGCTAAGTAGCCAGGTTTATCTGATGGGTTTTTCTGGCCTGATTTTATGGGGGCTTCTCACTTGTTATGAGATATTTATTTTCTGCCAGAGGGCAGGGGCTACACCCTTGAGATGTATGAGGAAGACTCCAGCATGGCTCTGACTACTTAGTTTAATGGAAAGGAGCAATCATGATTTGGAAGATAGGAGTACAGACCTCCTAATTAAAAAATTCTCTTTTCAAGATTCAGGCAAGGGTTTAGGCTGAAGGAACTTGAATTGGGCATAATAATATTTAAGTTTGATATATCATGGGATATTATTGTGAAATGACCCAAAATAGGACTATAACATTAGTGGACACGTGTTTTAGGTTATCTTTGGACTTTATATCATGGAGCTGTTATGAACAACTCGGTTGACTATCACAAAGCTTCTTAAAACATGGGTTGTGACTGCATAACTGAATGTGAAGGTCACAAAATTATGATTTATTATTAACAAATATTTTGATTTGTATACTCATTTTATATACCTAAATACCCAGAGTCACATAAAAATTTATCAGGTGAAAAGGGGACACAAGTTGAAAAGGTTTAAGAAGCCCTTCTTTGGAGTGACAAACCAAATTTGCCTAGAAAACCAGACTTGAGCTTTAGAGTCAACCTTGTTGCTCACAACTTAGCTTAGTGATTCATAGTATATATCATACATGCACACATGCATACATTCATACAATCATCTATGAGAGCATGCCATTGGTGTTTAAGCACATTTTATTTATTTATTTTTAAATGATCAAATAGAACCTTCTCCAATTCAAAGAATCTCTTACCTCTTTAGCATTCTTAGCAGAGGGAATCAAGAGCCAGACTTGGAATCAGAAAGACCTGCAGTCAAGTGTTGTCTCTGTGTGACTCTGGGAAAATCACTTAAGTTTTCTCAGTGCCAAGGCAACTCTGAGATCAAAAGCCACACAATAGTTGCTATGTTGATACAGTTTTTTCACCAGAAACTATATCAATAAAATCATAGGTCAGAATAAAGGTTAAAAAAATCATCCTCTGAAATTAAAACTATTTATAGTCATATGAAAAGGTGCTCCAAATCACTGTTGATCAGAGAAATGCAAATCAAGACAACCCTGAGGTACCACTTCACACCTGTCAGATTGGCTAAAATGACAGGAAAAGTTAATGATGAATGTTGGAGGGGATGTGGGAGGGCTGGGACACTGATGCATTGTTGGTGGAGCTGTGAACGGATACAGCCATTCTGGAGAACAATTTGGAGCTATGCTCAAAAAGTTATCAAACTGTGCATACCCTTTGACCCAGCAGCATTTCTATTGGGCTTATATCCCAAAGAAATCATAAAGGAAGGAAAAGGCCCCACATGTGCAAGAATGTTTGTGGCAGCCCTTTTTGTAGTGGCTAGAAACTGGAAATTGAATAGATGCCCTTCAATTGGAGAATGGCTGAATAAATTATGGTATATGAATATTATGGAATATTATTATTCTGTAAGAAATGACCAGCAAGATGATTTCAGAGAGGCCTGGAGAGACTTACATGAACTGATGCTGAGTGAAATGAGCAGAACCAGGAGATCATTATACACGGCAACAACAGTACTATATGACGATCAATTCTGATGGACATGGCTCTCTTCAACACTGAAATGTTTCAAACCACCTCTAATTGTTCACTGAAGAAAGCCATATACACCCAGAGAGAGGGATGTGAAATGTGGACCACAACATAACATTCTCATACTCCTTGATCGATGTTTGCTTACATTGTGTTTTTATCTGATATATCGTTTGTATAGATAAGATTTTTCTTGCACAACAATGATAAGTGTGGAAATATGTATACATATATTCGATTTGCCAATATTTTAACATAATTAACATGTAGTGGATATCCTGCCATCTAGGGGAGGGGTGGGGAGTTGGGGGGAAAAATTTGTAACGGAAAGCTATGTAAGGGTTATTGTTGAAGAATTACCCACACATATGTTATGCAAATAAAATAAAAAAAATCATCCTCAAAAGCTCTAATAAAAAAATCAGCCTCATTATCAATATGGCAGAATAGAAGGAACACTAGATTTGGAATCAAGACTAATCTCTGATATGACTCCATTGTGTGACCTTTTAACTTTTGCCTCAATTTTCTCATTTGTGAAATGAGAATAATAAAATTGGTACTACCCACTGATAATACCTTAATGCTTGATACCAATGTGAATTATTATTTTTCCAAATAAACAAAACAATGAACCCATGCAAAAGGTATCTGGGATATATTCAGATTTTGAAAATTGTTTTGATGACTTTGAAAACAAGAGGAACTGATATCTATTTAGGTAAAGGGTGTTCTGACCATGCTACAACTTTACTCAGGTAATTTTAATGACTCCTTATTGCCCCTACAATAAAACACAAAAAGCCTTTCTTTGACCTAAATCAGGATTTAAAACCCTTCACGTTCTAGTTCTAGCCTATATTTTCAGATTTATTTTATGTTATTCACTCTTTCACATATATTCTATATTAATACAATCATTTTCTGGGCAGAAACATGGCAAATTGGATAGAGAGGACCTGAGTTCAACTCTTGACTTAATAGTTGTATGATTCTGGGCAAGTCATTCAACCTCAGCCTCAGTTTTTTTCCATCTATAAAATATGGATGCTCCTAGCACCTATTTCACAGGGCAATTGTGAGGATCAACTGAGATAATATATAGAAAACACTTTTCAAATCTGAATATTAGTTCCCTATAAATTCAAGTTTTTAGACAAATTCGCCTACTTGTTTTCTTCATGAAAATATTCCATTTCTCTTCTTGTTGATTTTTCATTTTGTCAGCTGTACTTGTAACCCACTTCTTCCTCACTTCTGACTCTTGGAATCTCTAGCTCACTTCAAAAATTAGCTCAGGTGACACCTTGTACACTATCTCCTACAAAAAAAACTTTCCTAATGTAAGTACTCTTCCTATAGAATCCTTTGAATTACTTTATATTTATTTATCTGTTGTTGTTGTTATATCTGTGGTTACATATCATTGGATCCTCCTAGTAAATTGAAAAGTGCTTGAATTTCTTTTTTGTCTCTATATCATCAGTCACCTAGCATAGTGCCAATGCCATAATATGCATACATATAAATATACAATTTGTGTATATATGTGTGTAAAATGATCACCTCCATTTATATAGCAATTTAAGATGGAAAAGCGTTTTATGTGTTATCTCTTTTGATCCTCACAACCCATTTCACAGTTGAAAAAACTGAGGTTGAACAAGGTTAAGTAACTTGCTATGAGTGACTCAAGTCATCTTGACTTCAAGTCTAGCATTCTAATTGCTTCACCATCTAGCTGCTTTAAAAATGCTTTTTGAATTGAGATGAATTGAATTAATTTTGAGTATGGGCTGAAGTAATGTATGCATTTGGTGATGTGTGCAACTGGAATTATACACAGTCATATTCTGTGACTCTGGGCAATTTCTTTCACCTCTCCCATTGCTACTGTTTAAACAGGTACTGCTGTTTAAGATGTACATAACAAAACCTGCCTGACTCCTAAAAGCGTAAAGAGCAATAAAATATTGTTAAAGCACAAAAGAGAGAATGACACTTTTGAACTCTGGAACCTTATTAGGTTATTAAAATTTCTACTAAATTTCTACTAAGCTTTCCATTTATAGTATACTTGGTAAAAATTTATAATCGGTGTTAACCCATAAAGAATTTTTAAGTTTACATTTTCTCCCTATATTGTTAATACTTTTCAGATAACAAAATAAATCTGATCTCATTTTTTTTTCCTTTGAATTGTCTATATAGTGTTACTGACTCCAGGAACATAATCATGGGGTTTACGGAAGGTTGCTGTGCCAAATTAAAATGCTCAGCATCTCTCAGCATTGTTGGCAGTCTCCATAAGTATATTTAACAACACTAGCCCCACTGACATGAATAACCCTGAATGTAGTGACACTGACATCCTCACTACAAACAGAGAAACAGAGGTTCTCAGGGCTTTAAATTTAACAAGTGCTCAGAAATGTGAGTTGAATGAATAAGTGAAAGCACCTAAATTATTCAGAATAATTATAAATTGATTTCACATTTTTCTAATATATACCTAAGTAAAATGGATCTATGTGGCTACACAAGCATCACCATGTGGCTGAGTTATCCTAGTATTTCTGAAAAGATCCTCAAGGAGACTGTCCCCTTTCCTGTCCAAATGTTATATCATGAACTTTTTAATTTCAGGAAAAGTCAAGTTATTTGTAGGAGCTCTTGGGATTTTCCATTGCTTTTGTAGAACACTATGGGTTTTTTTTTTAGATGATGTATTAATTGTGGGCTTTATCCCAGGGCCTGGCAGAGCAGGGAGGCTCTTTCCTGCAGGCAAAGCAGATGCACTTTCTAGAGCACATGTTACTTCAAGAAGGGCTTATGTCTCAGACTATCAAAGACGCAATCGCATAGACAAAATGGGGAGGGGAGTGTCTGAACCACACAGACACAGCCCCTTTCATTCAAAGCCAATGTACCTGAGAAGGGGAGGGAAAAGAGTCAACAATATTTCATAAAGAGAGAATTTCCCCAACTCCTTTTTATTCTTGGCAGCAATTTCAAGAAAATCTGAGGAGAGACACGGAAATGGAAAAAAAAAAAAAAGATTCCAAGTTCCATTCCAACTCAGAGGTGATTGTTTACCCAAGTAAAAAAGTCTCTGGTGAATAATTTCATTTATAATTAAATCTAATAATAAGCCAGTGTCGTTAAATTAATTTTGAGCTAATTCCACTGGAACTCCATGTCCTGGTATCACTTCTGAACAGGAGGATTCAGTATAGTCCAATCTGACTCATTTACTTACCAACAGCAGCCTCTGGGGATGGATGTGCTTCAGGAGCCTGATAAATAAGTGTTATTATAAGCCAAATAGTATACTAATGAAGTGTGTTGGGGGAAAAGAATGTCTGCTGCATCAGTTGTAGGCTATAATTTCACTGTTGTCATTATTGTGGAGTTATCTGTAGGGCTGTGTATATGCTGATCACACAGGAAAGTGGGTTTTTATAAGCCATATTCAATCCACTTCCCACATTTTTGCCAGTTTTTCGTATGAGATGGAAATATCCTAAGACAATAACAAGCAAGGTGACAGGGCTGTGGGCTTTTGTTCACTTTTCTTAGCTTACTAGGTTGGACCTATTGTACGGAGGAAGCTTTGTTCTTGGGCAAGGGAGGAGGTGCTATGGGTACCTTAAGGCTTCTTATCTGCTCAAACTCTGCTTCATTCCTTTAGCTTAAGGTCTGATTCCTTTTAAAATGTAGCCCAACTGTAACATTCTCCTTTCCTAATATGAAAAACAATCAGTTGTTTCAAAAACAAATAAAATAAAATGTGGTACAGCAGAAAGCCCATTCTCTGGAGTCAAAGGACTTTTCAAATACTGCCTCTTACATACTAGTTCTGTGACTTCGCACAAGTCACTTGATTTACCAAACCTTTTGTTTTCTTATAAATAAAAACAAGAGGGGATAGACTCATTGTCTTCTGCTGTCCCAGTGGGATCTGTGGTTCCCAGTGGAAGGAGTGATGCCTTCAGCTGTTTTCAGTAGGTTTGGTGTAGAGGAAAGCACTCAGCATGTGGATTCAGGAGACAACTAGGTCTTCCTTCCATCACTTGCCATCTCTTTGACAATGGGCAAGGTATCTTACCTCATTGAGCCTCAATTGTAAAATTGGGATTTTAGTAATAACTGAGGCAACATTACATAGTGGGGACAGCCAGCCTTGGAGCTAAGGAGATATGGATTCAAAATCTATCTCTGATTTGTACTGGCTTCGTGACTCTGGACAAGTCATTTCTTAGTGTTCCAGGTAATTTTTTAAACAGTTTACAGAGAATGTATTGGTTGGTGGAAAGAGTTTATTCAGTCAGAAATTATTTGTATCAGTTAAATTCCAGTTTTCACATCCCTAATACTATTGCTATTATTTGCCTGGGGAAGTTGTTGGGCAGACCAAATGATGTAATGTACATAAAATACCACATTAATTATCAGTTATTGGTATTTGTATTTTAGAGAGAAAAAGATTTTGATGCCTTTTTGAGGGCAGGGAAAGAGCTAACTGGAAGGTCGGAATAAAGGTACCCATTGAAGGCACAGGGGGAAAAAAGAGAACATCTGGGAGGCTGGGGGTGCCAGGGACAAATTTCACTGACTTCACAGTTCTGTAAAGGATTTCCCCTCAGCTGCTCTGAAGGACACATTCAAATTCCTTTTCTGATGTTGCATTTGTATTTTTCCCCACCCCAACTCCCAACTCCTGGTTCTTAAGTTCTTATTCACTTGCCAACAAACGTATTATTTGAGTAGTTTTAACATTCATGTTTATGTTCCAATTTATTGAATTATCCAGAAATCTAGGTCATAAATGATATCTTGTCTTTTAGAGGAAATAGTGGCATAAATCACAGTGTTTGAGTAATTAAGAGTGAAAAGGCATACAGCTAATGATCGTTAATATGCAATAAGTAACTCTGTACTTTCATAAGCACATAAAATTGGATTTTTTTTGGAGGGGGGAGTGTCTAATAACTAACTTGAAGAATCAAACACGACTTTTAAGAGGAAGGTTTTTATTAGTGAAATTTAAAGAGCCCAGAGTAATTTATCTTGATACAGAAGACATACTTATCAATAATTATCCAATGTTACTCCCTCAAAATTAGCTACAGATGTGTGGCTTTTTTTGAGTCTTGTTTACTTGTTATTCTATTAAGGCATCTTTTTTGGTGGCTTACAATGTCATGGATAATACATTCCCTAATTTGATTTATTGCACAGGGAATTACAGTTCCATTCATTGGAAAATACAGAAGAGTCATGGGAAAAAGAGAACTGTAATACTTTTTTGGCAATGTTGAGGACTGGGGAGCTTGACATTTAGGTTCCTATGCAAGATGTAATTTCCAGCTGAATAGCTCAGGCACTTATCCAGCTTTTACTGTGGCCCCAACTGTGTGTTAAGTGCAACTGACATCTCCTTTAAAAGCTCCTCATGACAATCAGAGTTGATGTGGCTGTTTTGTTTTCAGTCAGAGGAAGCAGCAGTTACACCAATAAGGAAATTGTGCTTATGCATGAGTATAGTCTTGAGCTGGACACGTGAACACCATTGGTAGTCAGGGGCAGCGCGACATCTTATCAGGATTTCCATTTAAAGGTTTAAGAAGAAGTGGAGAAAGGCCATGACAGAAAGGATAGAAGAATTTGCTTCAATTCTTGGCAGAAAAAAATTAACCTACTGATTTCTATGCTAACCCTATAAGCAACCTGATTAAAATGTTAGAAGCTTAAGGAATATGTCCTTAAACTGAAAGGCTATAGGGAGATTCTTTGAAACATTTTCTTACTGAAGTTAGCCTATGATACAGAATATGACAAAAAATGACAATATAAGAAGACATAAAGCCAGCTTTGTTTCCAAAACAAATAAAGTTGCACTTGGGACTTTATTTCTGTTGTATACTTATTGCTTTTCCCTAGGACCACAAGAAAAGTTGTGAGGGAGAATGAAAAGAGCACTAACTATAACATCAGAGGAACTGAATTTAAATTTTGCCTCCGTCATTTACCACCTCTGTAATTTTGAGCAAGTCGCATAAATTCTCTAGGCCTGTTTCTTCATATATAAAATGAGAGGACAGAGCTAGATAGTGAATGAGGTGCCTTCTAGTTCTAATTCTATGAACCTAGGCTTATTTAACATTTTTAGCTAGAAGTTGTTCAGTGATAGGAAGGGGATATCACCAAATGTGGAGATAAGGAAAGGCCTCTTAAAGCAGGTGAACCTTTAAGCTGAACCTTAGAGGAATCTGGGGGTTTCAAGAGTAAGAAATGCAGAGGGCAAGCAATTGAGACTTGGATGTATCATGCTACCCAAAATAATAACAAATTAGTTCATTAAAGCAGCATATCTAATAGGACTTAGAACTTTTCCTCTAGGAAGAAATGTATCTTGGTAGCAAAAAAGAAAACTAAGTTAAAACCAATGGTTAAAACCATATGATCTTATGAATCCAATTAGTTGGGTGCATACACTGTCATGTGCTGCCAAATATTTAACAATCAACTTTCAAAAAAAATCACGCAAGACATCCTTTTAAGTTTAATCTTCACTGTTAAAATTTTCTCCATCATTTTCTTAAATCTAAATAATCAACAAAACTATAAATTAAGCCCTGATTTATAGCATTTGCTCAGTTTCCAAGTGTTTCAGCTCAGATGTGAGATGGCTCTAGCACATCACTGGGCACACAGGTCTTATTGTGGGCCAGATAAACTAACCTTCCTTCCAATAGATAGCAACTGTTTTGAGTTCACTGAGGAACGCATTAAAAAAGATCTATGGACTAAAGAACCACCAGAACTCACAATGGATCCATAATCAGTTTCTGATTTAATTAGAATCTTCCATAGATATTGCAAGCCCCTCCATACTCAAACGTCTAGACGCATTTCCTCTGCTTCCATTTTCTAAAAAATTTTAAATAAATCCTTACTAAAATTACCATGTCCTTGAATGAGTCCCTCCTTCAGATTGTACATACTGTTCTGATTGTAGAAACTTCAAGATGTCCTCCAGTTGGAGCTAAATCCTTATGTGAATATGTATGTATTTAATTATCCAAAGGCTCTAGTCTCAATATGCTGTGCAGTTCTCAGTGAGTAATGTACTGCCTCTACTCCATGTTCTTTTTTCTTCACTAACCTAGAATGAAATAAGTTCTATATGGCAGGTCTCTATTCTGTTTAACTTTGCTTAGAAAAGCCAGATACATCAATCAATCTGCGCTTCTAAGATACCCTAGACACTAAGGTCACTAGACACTTATTTTGAGGGGCATTATTCGAAGTGATAGCAATAATAATAATGTTTCCCCTCTTTTCCAGGAGACTTATCTACTTTCTCTGAAAACTTTGCTTGCTACTCTCCAAAATGATTGTCAAAGACCCTGAATTCTGTGCCTTTGCAAAGTGAATGCTAATGATCATAAGATTTTGATTGCTCTGCTCATGTACATGGGTCAGAGTCATTAGCCTCCTATATCTATTTCTGGAAGCAATATTAGAGAAGTTCCTGAGTAATCTTTGGCAGGAAAGCAGATTGAATAAATGATGATGAGTTTCATCTGGTAACAAGGATAACTGAGTTCAGTACTCAACAAAGCAAAAAATTGGAAGTAGATAAGAATTTAAGTTGGCCTTCTCAATTATGCACTGAGTTTTTCACACCATGTGGATCACACCACAAAAAATCCCTTCAATGTCTCTGGGTATGGGTTATGTGCTGTGAAAGCCTCATCATTTCTGTTTCAGTTAAAAAAAATTTTTTTTAAGTACCTTACATGTTACTGCCTACCTCTCAAGAGATCTAGGTCCTAGTGGAAGCTTAGTTAGAAATTTATCAAAAGGACATTCAAGATAAAACTAATGCAATTCTCTATTCTAAATCCCTCAAATATTTTAATTAAACTTTATGGAGCAGGAAGAAAAGTAGTGTGGGATAAGGACCACCTTAAACTGTGATTCATGACCCCATATGGGGTCTCATAACTGAATGTGAAGGTTGAAAAATTATGATTTATTAACAATAAATGTTTTATTTGTATACATCACTTATATACCTATATATCCAGGGTCACAAAGATTTTTCAGGCAGAGGATTCACAAAGTGATAAGAGTTTAAGAAGCCCTGGAAGGGATAGATGGCCTGTACTGGAGTAAGAAAAACCAGCATTTAAATCTTACTTCTGATATATACTGGTTATATAACCCTTAGAAAGGCATTTAAACCCTGAGGGTCTTCAGGCAACTTTCTAAGATTATATTATAGTGAGACAGAAAGACAGAGAGAAATAGACAGAAAGAGGAAGGAAGAAAGAAAAGAAAGAAAGAAGGAAGAAAGAAAAGAAAGAAGGAAGGAAGGAAGGAAGGAAGGAAG
>JAJPUD010000683.1:0-12302 GCA_023553655.1 Myrmecobius fasciatus | reverse complement strand
AAAAAAAAAGAAAGTTTGATCTGAATGGGAGGGTACACAGGTATGATCAGAGTATTATAAAGAAGTATCTCAATTAAGTGTGGTGACACATAATTCTAATCGCATTTATGCTGGGAGGCTGATACTGGCAGATCTCTTGAACTCAGGAGCTGCAGTAGGCTAAGCCAACTGAATGTCCACAATGCATTGGGCATAAACGTAGTGAGCCCTCAGAAATAGAGAACCAGCAGGTTATCCAAGGAAGAGCAAAGTGTCCCGGGTCATAAACAGAACAAGTCAAAAACTCCTGAGCCATGAGAATAGAACCCCATGAATAGCCCTTGTACTGTACTTCCAGTCTGGGCAAGATAGAAAAACTTAGTTTTTAAAAAAGGAGAGGAGTACTTCACTGTAAAGAAAATGGGTACCCTGAAATCTAAGCTTATAAAAATAGATGAATTACAAAGGGTTTTTTTTTTTTTTACCAAGGCTGCTTTAAATAATGGCTCTGGGGATGTTCCTTGATGGAAAAACTTGATGGAAAGAACTAATGGCCTCCAAATTCAGATCGAAGCACACTATTTTCTTTTTTCTTTACCTGTAGATCAATCAGAAAACAAAATATTGCTTTTTTAAAAATTATATATATACATATATATGGAAGAAAAGCAAAATTTAATTTCTAGATACTTTTTAAGAATTATTGGAATTGCAATCAGTAGTATTTCAGAGGGAAACAGACTTCTTGACAGAGGACCAGCCTGTTTCTGATACAGACTGTCAATGTGACCCTGGGCAAATTAATTCATCTCTTTTGTTTGCTGGGTTATTTTGTGAAGACTTTAAGTTGCAGAAGATAGTTGTAGTTCTGGAGAGAGCCGAAGTCTTTTCATACCATTGGAGAAGCTGAAGATCTATTGCAAGGTTTGAGCTGAAGGGTAAAGGTTCTAAGACAATAGTAAAATTGTAAAATGTTATGCAAAAAAGCAGGCAAGAATGGACACAGATGCACAGATTAATAGTGGCAGGAATAGAAAAAAAAATGATGTGAATGAACCCTAGCTCTATTGGGTGAAAAGGGCACATACAACAGGACTGGCCAGACTGTGGAACATGCTGTCTTCATTGGCACAAGGAGTTATCTTACCAGGAACTCCCTACACCAATGGTGTGATTCAAAATTACTACAATAGCATTGTACAAAACAAAGTGTAATCATATCATCTATATCAGAAGTATTAACCTTGCAACCCACATGCTGAAACTAACTGACTGGCAAAATTCCTAAAAGCAACCAAACCAGATTAAAATGTAATTGGGAAATTGCTAACAAAATAAATAATAACAAAATAATATAGACAATGTTAAGTTGTGTTTTCCTATGCCAACATACAGCCTAAAAGGATTCCTTTATGTTTGTGTATGACACCATTGGTCTAGATGCACCTAGGATTATAGAGGAGCTTACATGCACATAATTAACCTAAGAACAGTGTCCTAGATACATGTGGGATCCCTTTCTTTGTTATTTAGAGGAAGTAAAGAATATAAAGTATTAATTTTTAAAAAAAAATCATCACCATAATATGCTTTCACATTCACATAGCTTGTCAAACCTTTAGTTAGGGAAACATCTAATGTTTACCCAGAGTAGATCTCTGACCAGTTTAAATATGTAATTAAGGGGGCAGCTAGGTGGCGCAGTGGATAGAGCACCAGCCCTGAAGTCAGGAGGACCTGAGTTCAAATCTGGTCTCAGACACGTAACATCTGTGTGACCCTGGGCAAGTCACTTAACCCCAATTGCCTCAGCAAAAAAATAAAATAAATAAAATAAATAAAAATAAATAAATATGTAATTAAGCTAGCCACTTTACCCAATTTGCTCTCTCTAAGCAATTAAAGACTTACATGAATAAAAAAATAATTGAATGATGAGCAGGCAGATTTCAGAAAAACCTGGAAAGACTCGTACAAACTGATGCAAAGTAAAATGTGCAGAAACAGAAAAACATTATACACAGTATCAACAACATTGTATGATGATCAACCATGAATGCCTTAGCTCTTCTCACCAACATAATGATCCAAGACAAATGCAAGGGACTCATGATAGAAAATGCAATCCACATCCAGATAAAGAACTGATGGACTTTAAATGGAATCACACTTTTTTCACTTTATCTTTTTTCACAGTTTTTTTTCTTTTGATCTGTTTCTTTTTTTACAACTGTGACTAATATGGAAATGTGTTTTACATAATTGCACATATATAACCTATATCAAATTGCCTACCATTTTAGGAAGAGGGGAGGGGAGACAGGGAAGGAGAAAAATTTGGAACTTAAAAACTTGTAAAAATGAATGCTAAAAAAATTGAATTTGATCTTATCCTTAAAGAAAGTTGGTGTTTAAACACTATTTAAAAAAGCAAATAATTTGAAAAGAAATGTTCTTTTGAAGCTCAGTTGTACAGTACAATGCAGTTTGGGCTTGAGAGGGATAGCAAGTAATCAAGAAGATGGTTGGATGAGAGAGATATGGGATATGGGGATATAGGGCAAAGAAGGAGCCATATCATCAGGTAAAGGAAAAGAAGACTCTTTGAGGGTTCTGTATAATGATTGTGGCTCTGGATTTGGCCGGGATTTAATCATCTATCCTTTTATCTAAAAGGGGAGAGGGCCAAAAGAAATATTAGTAGATTTCACCAGCTTCCTGGATTCTTAGTCAGGGGAGAGTCCATATCTCACACTCTGATTACCACAATCTTGCCTGCTCTTTCTACCTGGTGGACAAAAATGCTGGCTACTCTATGGACCCAAAGTTTCTTTAACACAAATTTTCTCCATCCTGGTCACTTGCCTATCTGTGCATTTGTATCCATCCTGGCCTGTTTTTTGCTGCTTTTTTATATA
Source organism: Myrmecobius fasciatus (assembly GCA_023553655.1). Classification (NCBI taxonomy): domain Eukaryota; kingdom Metazoa; phylum Chordata; class Mammalia; order Dasyuromorphia; family Myrmecobiidae; genus Myrmecobius; species Myrmecobius fasciatus. The sequence continues at coordinate 9,405 of JAJPUD010000683.1, read as the reverse complement.
ACAATTTTTAAATCTCTTACTACAACAGAAACTACCCCTCGTTCATATCCTGCAACAGATTTCTAGTCTTTCCCAGGGCAGGAGAATGCCACACCTTCCAAAACTACAAATCCCAATATCCTTTGCTAACCTCTAGATACCTTAAACCTTCTTAAAAACAGATGGGTGATAGAATATACAAGATTAGTTAGATAGATAAATAGATAGGCATAGAGACAGACATCTCTGCTTGCTGAGTTTTTAAGCTTAACATTTGAACAGCTTTGGAAAGAGGAGGATGGAATGGCCTGTTCTGAATCTACCGTTTTGTGATCAATTTTATTTCCTGTTTTATTTGGTTTTGTTATGTCTCATAACAGTCAGCTCCAAATAATAGGTTAAAAATCATTGTCATGGGGGAAGCTAGGTGGCACAGTGGATAGAGCACCAGCCCTGAAGTCAGGACGACCTGAGTTCAAATGTGGTCTCAGACACTTAACATCTTAACATTCCCTAGCTGTGTGACCCTGGGCAAGTCACTTAACCCCAACTGCCTCAGCAAAAAAAAAAAAAAAAAAAAAAAAAATCATTGTCATCTGTCATTTTGCATTAAAATGTACAATAATTAGGCAAAGGAACAGAGTCTTTGGGGGATTTTGCAGAGTGATAGGACTTTGAAGCTAAAGAGCTTTGTGGCCTTAGGTCAGATCTCTTAGGGACTTATACCTCAGAGACAGAATCACCATACAATAGTCTCAAAAGTCTCTATGCCTTTGCCCAATGATTATCCTTCTTCCTTCCCCTTACATTCACATCTGAATCTGTCTTCTAACTGTCCTCTTGACTTACTCTCCCTCCAACCCCCTAACTGCTGCTCATCTCAGTTATAAATCACAGTGCAATCTAAAGCATATTTAGTGTGTGTGTGTGTGTGTGTGTTTTCTCAGCATAAACGGATGCTTTTGAAACCACTTTCCCTTGTAATAACTTTTTTGTTAACTTCAAACCCAATCTTTTCATAAATAATGCATTTGCTCTCTGTTGTCTCCCTTACAATTGTCAGATATCTCTCCATACTCAGTTGGAGCATTCTGGCTTCTTCTGAGTTAACTTTTCTATTCCTTATGGCCTTCATGTTCATCCTTCACTTTTAACCATTTTAACTGCTGAATACTCAGTTCATGATTATTATTCTTTTTTAAAAAAATTTAACTTCTGCTTGACATTTCTTTCATCTATAGCACTAAAAATGAATCAATAGTCTCTGTTATCATCTCTTCCCTTCCCCCTCCCAGATATTAGTGATTATTGCTCTATACTTTACAAAACTCTAAAAGGGAAACACTCCAGATCAATTCAACCACAGTAAAAGCAAAGTACCTACAAAAAAAGAAAAACAATAAAAGATCACATACCAGGTGTGTTTGAAATGGTTAGGATGAAGCCACTGCCATCCCCTTTCTTTTCAGAAGTGTCAGAAACACTCTTTCATAGTTGTTTCAATTAAGTCCATACCTTGTGAACCATTCCATTTTCTTATTTCTCTCATGAGAACAACTGAATTGAATTGAATTTTGCAAACATTTACCAGCTGTGTATAATATATAAAGGCACTATATATATATGTATATATATGCATATATATATATATATAAAGACACCAGATAATTAGACAGCTGAATCTCTTCTAGTCCAAGATGTCAAACTCACTGGCTGTTAGTAGCCTACAAAACTCCCTAATGCAGCCAGAATTAGATGAAAATGCAGTTGGAAAATGTTTAATAAAATAAATAAGAGGACAACACAATATAACACAACACAGATAATGTGACATTGTTGTTTTCTTCACTAATCTAGTCCAACCCCAACCCTTTCACAGGAGAGCAGAGAAGTTCAATGGCTTATCTAATATATAGATGCTGTGTTGCAACTCCCTTGACTTAAAACCAAACTAGTCTCAACTTTGCCAATAATTAGCTGTGTGACTCTGGACATTTATCATTTTCATTTATTATCATGCAATTATCATTTTCATGTTAGTCATTTTGTATGAGAAGACTTTACAAAAAGAAAAAATGAAAGAAAAAGTAAAAAATAGCATGCTTTGGTCTGTATTCAATAAATATCAGTTGTTTCTGTAGAGGTAGATATTATGCTTTATCATTAATCCTTTGGGGTTGTCAGATCATTATATTGCTGAGAGTAGCTAAGTATTTACTGTTCTTCATTGAACAATATTGCTGTTACTGTGGACAATGTACTCCTGGTTCTGTTCTTTATGCATCAGTTCATGTAAATCTCTCCAAGTTTTTCTGAAATCATTCTGCTTGTCAGTTTTTATAGCACAATAATATTCCTTTATAATCATCTACCAGAACTTGTTCAACTAATTCCCAATTGATAGGTATCCTTTTGATTTCCAATATTTAGCCACTACAAAAAGAGCTACAATAAATATTTTTGTATGAATAAATCCTTTCCTTTTTTATGTCTTTGGGATATAGACTTAGCAGTGGTATTGTTGGATCAAAAAACGATTTAATAACCCTTTGAGCATAGTTACAAATTGCTCTCCATAATGATTGGATCAGTTCACAACTCCACCCACAATGCATGAGTGTCTCCCACTAGTACATCTTGAATGTTTCAATCACAGAGATCCTAGAATTCCTTCCATTTAATCATGAATTCATCTGGAAGAAACCCTGAAACCATCAATGAACATATCTGAAATATAAACCAAGTTCAAAATGCTTTACTTTGAGTCACTCTGAATTTCTAACATTTCCCTTATATCCATGATCAAGGACAAAGGGATTTTTCGCTCTTCCAAGCATTATTTGGTCCCCATAATTCAAAGCTTACATTACTTGGCTACATAAGTTACATTTTATTCTGAGCTGGGTGTAACCTTGCATGCAGAAGCTTGGGGTGGAAAGCTGTTTCAGATTTCTCTATTGGGCACTTCGCCACACGTACATGTTGTATTAACTGCCGACAGCTATGCCCATCTAGCTGGCAAGTTGCAAGCCTCACAAACTGTTCAAACCATTTGCAAATGCTCACTCTTTCTTTTCTGCTTTAGGAAAAATATGTTGATACTGCATGTCCTTTATGTCAAGAAATGTTCAAAATCTTTTCCTTAAAAATGCAATGGAGAAAGGGAAAAAGAAGAGTTCACGAGCTTGAAAGTATCTCAAAACCTAGGTTATTTTAACTGGAGATGTCATTGAATATACATTATTAAAACATCACAACATATTTTGGTTATTGAAAAACTACATCAAGATCATCAAAAAGTCATAGGTGATAATAGTTCTCTGGTTTGAATGGAATTTTCAAACCAGAGGACAGATTCGGGTACTTTCCATATTTAAAGGGTAAAAAATTTGTGGGTTCAAGTGTATCTTCAAAGTTTCCTCTATTTTCCTTATTATATCCTACCATAAACACTATTTTTGCTGATATTGTTCCCTTATATACCTTATGTAGTACAATATGCCTTCCATATAATGCTTATTGGTCAATTGTCTTCACAGGGCTTTAGTCTCAAAAATTTTGAGTAATCTGCTATAATTTATACTATTGATGAAACAAATTCCACCTCACTCAATTGGTTATGAAAACCAAAAAGAAAGGCAACTTTAAAGGCTTACCCTAGGCATTTAAAGTAAGAATAATGACCCCCAAACCCTTTGGACCATTGGTATGTCTAAAGTCTTTTGCTCTAAAAGTCTAGCTGCAGTCTGGCAAAGTTTCACTCTCTAAAGCCTAACAGACATGGAGACGCTAATGCAGAAGAAGGGACTTTCAGAAGATACATTTGAGTATTTTTTTAAGGTACGGAGTATAAGGGAGTCCAACTTCTTTCTGACACCATTCCAAATAAAAGAAGAAATTGTTTCCAGGTCAATCTTAAGAAGTACCACTGAAAAGACTCAGTCACTGTGAGAAGAAAATATTTTTTCTTCCCTTATAGCACTATATTCTTTCTTTGACTTTAATTTTCTTTCCTTGCTGCCCTTCTAGAAATAGTTCTACAAATATTTGTAAAACAAAAACAACTTTCCTCTTTTGTTGATTGTTCATAATTATTCCCTATTTTTTTTGTATGAGAGTCTGTTCAGGCTTTCATATTTAATTTTAAGATCCAGAGGTGAGAATTTCTCATTTTTTTTAATCCCTCTCTTCCTCCCCACTCTTGCCTATCCTCTGCCACACTCTTTCCTCAAGTGCACCCATGAATATGTACTTATGTAGTGATATTGTTTGACTATTAAATTAAAGTATTAAACAAACATGCTGATAATTTTTGATGACTAGCTTTAGCCATTCTTTCATTTTTTGGTTTGTTTCTTACATATTTGTTTTTTCCTTGTTGAATTGACATGATGTGGATATTCTGAAAAAGGAGAGTTGCTCAAGACTGTATGATGATCAATTCTGATGGACATGAGATGTTTCTTCAACAATGAGATGTTTCAAACTAGTTCTAATTGTTCAGTGATGAAGAAAGCCATATACACCCAGGGAGAGGCCTGTGGGATCTGAGAGTGGACCACAACATAGCATTTTCACGCTCTCTATTGATGTTTGCTTGCATTGTTTCCCTTCTCAGATTTTTTTTCTTGTAGATCCTATTTTTCTTGTACAGCAAGAGCTGTATAAATATGTATACACATATTCGTTTTGTCAAGTATTTTAACATAACTAACATTTGTATTAGACTACCTGCCATCTAGGGGAGGGGGTGCGGGGAAGGAGGGAAAAATTTGTAACAGAAAGCTTTGCAAGGGTCAGTGATGAAAAATTACCCATGCATATGTTTTACAAATAAAAAGCTTTAAAAAAAGAAAGAAAGAAAAGGAGAGTTGCTAAAGATGAGGGGAAAGGCAGAGAATTGATAGATGGGATGAAGAGAAAGAAAAGTAACTGATAAATGGGAGATAGGAGGTATACCTGTTGAAGTCATTTACTTAATTCTAACTACAGACTTCACACCCAGTAGGCTCCATGTAGGTACAAAAACTTCCTAAAAGGTATGTGACTATTGTCATGTTCCAATGATAGCACAGGCTCTTCACTATATTAGGAAGGAAATAGGATCAGGAGAATATATTATAAGAAAATACATCGTTCTTGTGAAAGTTAGGAGAGGAATTAGTGACAAGGAAGATGAATACATTAAACATGGCTCCCTTCATTAGACCCTCACTGATATTTCTTAAAATAACTATGTATTAATTTGAATATGCTTTGTATTTATTTATGTGTAGGTTGTTTCCCCTCAGTAGAATGTAAGCTCTTTGAAAAAGATGTTTCTTATTTTGGTCTCTGTAACTCCATGTTTTTGCCTAATGCCTCAAATATAATGGACATTTAATAAATGTTTGTCGAATTGAACTGATGTTTGGGTGACTGTATAGCATAATCATAGTAGAATAATGACCTAGCTCTATGTAGAAGGAGCAGCCATCTTTGATTAAGCAAGGGTTTGGGTCAGACTTGTAAATGCATTGTCTAGGTAGAGCTTCCGACTTTGTAGACAAAGGAACCTCCCTTTAATAGATCACAAACAAGAAAGCTAGCAGCTCCTGATCTGGATTAGATATAATGGCAGAAGTCATGGGGCTAAGGCACCAGTGGATCACTAAATATTCACTAAGCACTGGGGATACAAAAGAAGGTAAACAGTCCTGGCTTCTGAGAAACTTATGACCTGATGGTATACGTAAATAACTATCTTCAAACAAACTATATATGATATAAATTCAAAACAGTCAATAGAGAGAAGTCACTAGAGAATTAAGAAAAGCTAGAAAGTCTTCCTGTAGACAGTGGGATTTTTAGCCAGGACAAGAAGGAAGCCAGAAGACAAAGACAAGGAGAGAAAGAATCCCAAGCATGGAGGACAGCTAATGAAATGCCTGGACTTGGAGCATCTTGTTTGAGGGGAGATGGAGTTTCTTGTCTGAGGAACAGCAAGGATATTAGTGTTATTGGGTCAGAATACAAGGGGAGGGGAGTAAGGAGTGTAAAGTGAAAATCCAGGAAGATTTGAGGAGATAATACAGGGTTAGAGAGGGATTCATGTATATAGCTTAAATCTAAGCATATATTTATGTTTAGAGCTATCTAGTTATTCACTGGACAGAATATTTCATATTCTGTACAACTATATTCCTTGTACTTTGCAACTTAATTTTCCCATATAAATAAAATACGGCCTGAATTTCTTATGCTTTTTAAGAGGAAGAAGTAGGGAACTTGGTAGGGAATGCTGGAGCCTACAACGATTGAATGGTAAAACACAAGTCTAAAATGCTAAGGTAAAGTTTAGCCCAAGATCCAAGTCAAATAGTTTCACCAGAACTAGCCAGGACTTTGAACTAACTGGAGCAAATTAAATTGGGTACAGATTTCTCCTCTGGGACAGGTTTAGATGTGATCTGTGCCCCCAGGAACAATTGGGCTGCTCAGTGTGTTCTTATATGCCTGGATGGCTTTACCCTCTGGTTATAAACATGTGGGAAAGTCATTTTTGGTTTCTCTTTATGAAAAAAAGGCAGCTTTGACGGAAGGTTATCTAGTCATCTAACCATAGCATCTAGAACTAAATGAAACTTGGTGATAATTTAGCCCAATTTCTGAGGCCTAAGGAGGGGAAAAGTGGATTTTTTTCCAAAGTGACACAGAAGCAATCAATTAATCAATCAGCATTATTAATCACCTTGTATGTACCAGGTATTGGGCTTATCACTGGGCATATGAAAACAAATAAAATTTGCCCTCAAGGAATTTATGGTCTTTTGGAGGAGATAACTTGTACCCATATAATTATATACAAAGTAAATACCAAGCAGTTTTATGGGGTGAAATCACTATCTTCCATGGCAGGTGAAGAAAGGCTTCATATAGAAAGTGGCACTTGAGCAGAATTGTACATTGAAATCCAGCTTATGTGACTTCCAAGTCTGGTGCTTTCTCTATTGCATCACAAGTTTTTCAAGGGGAACCTGACTTTGGGAGGTGCAGAATTGTCAACTTCAAGCTTGGAACTACTGGATGTAAGTGGGAATCAGAGATGAAGTTGGACTGAGGCTTGTTAATGGATTTTATCATATTACTGGAAAGAAAAATGTTAATAAATTACAGGGGCATTGTTTACAAATTGTTATAATGTATCATTTTTCTTATTTCATTTGTATAAACTAAAACATAATATTCATAAGGATCAAATATATATTATATGTTACATATAATGCTAACACCCTGCAGAACAAAACAAAACAAAATAAAAAACAAGCTTAAAATATGCTGCTTTCAGCAATTCTAAGACTTGAAAATTAGTTTTAAAAAAAAGATAATCAAGCAGTTTTAAAATAACACTGTCATCCTTAGTTTTATTGTTGGGGATAGCCATTAACAAAATTAGTTTTGAAGCTACAAAATACTGAGCCAATGGTAATAAGCCTCTGATAAATAATAATTAATGATGATGAGGATAAATAGTAGCAATACTATTGCCAATAGCTTGACTCTTGGCTTTCCCTTTTGCACACAATGAATTTCCTTGATCTCTATGCCATCCTATAGCTGGGCACTGTCAGGAGGTGAGGTGCTCTCACCTGGAATATCACATGCTACCCAGACCACTAATAAATACGAGAATCTAGGGAAGGGGAGTTAAAAAGGAGAGAGTACATTATTCTTCCTGCTATTGTTTAAATGTCTTCTGATCTCCAGCAAAAAGGAAGTCTAACGTAATTCTACTTGACCATCCTTCCACAAATTTCTCAGATTGTCCCAACTCAGTTTCAGAATAGGTCCTGTTTCCCTGCAGTTCACTCTGGAGGAAATGTCAAAGGAGTTTTCTTGAGTCAAACTTATCTTAGCTAATTATTTGATGAAGACGACAGCTCCTGTCCTTTTGGATTGTTGATCACTGCTATGGGTCTCCTGTTTGCTATTCAGGGCATTTCTGCTGTACTCTATATAAGAAAAGCTTGTCCAAATATTTTTCTTGATCCAGTTTTCTGATTCATCATGTGCATGAACTGCTGTAATTTCATCTACAGCATGACTCAGACAGAGCTACAGTACATGGACCTTGTAAAAGGAGAGAGCCCCCAAAGTCGGTCCTGGCAGGAAAGGAGTACAGTCAGCTGCATATGCCTTTACCCTGTTGGCATCTGCCAAATGTTTACCCTCGATAAACGTTCTCTCCAAATTGACTAGTCTCAGATTAAATCTCTTTTGTCTAGGATGATTAATGGAGACCTGAAAGAGGCCTTTGCAGAAGGGTGTGTGAGGTGTACTTTGTGCCTTTTCCAACGTTGTTGGGTTTTTTGTTTTTACTAAATTCATTTTGTATCTCATAAATTGCATTGGCGGCAAAATGAAACACTGCTGCAAAATGAGTGTGCTCCACTGAAACCATTCCCCCTACCTTCCTTACCTCCCCTTACTTTGACAGAGGGGGAAAAACCCAGGGAATAATTCTAAATTCTTGGAAAACAGGAGAAAGGAAGTAGCTGAGTGAGTGACCTAGATTCTACATCTTTAGGACAGACAGGTAGAGCCCAGAGGGAAGGGGTACCAACATTTCAGAAAGATATATAACTAGGACCCAGACACTTAGGTCATGTGTTTCTCTCATGGGTGAAACAGTGATTTCCTCATCTAGCAGGGCTGGCTTTTTTTCTGAAAATTCACAAAGAAAACCAGTTGTGCTTCTGTTTCAATTTCTACCAAGAGACAGGGGGGAAGCTTAATGACACAGCAGCATATGAGGTTGAGGCCCATGTTCTTTTGTCACTTGACTTTCCAAAATAGAAACAGGTGTCCACAGGGGGCATATTTTCAGACCTAGCAAGGAAGACACCCTAATATTGGGCTACCAGCATAATTGTTTTGTAGCATTGCTGAAACCGATGGTTTAAAAACCAATGTAATCCCACTTGGATGATTGGATATTAATGAAATTCTTGTCCTTCTCTGCCTGAAACACTCTTCAGACAACTGACTAAATAAATAGGCAGATCGCTCCCCAGCTCTAAAGGTCAACCAACTGGGGTTTCCTTGTCCAGAACAGGGCTCTGGGCTTTGCCCAAAGAAAGGAACCTTACCACCTGCTGGCTTAGATACCCTGAGCTCTGATCCAGAGGCCAGCTGCAGGAAGGCTCAGGCTGATCCCAGCTGCTTATAGTTTCTGAGAGTGGGTCAAGGGGGCTCCTTCAGAAGAGACAGCTGTCTCTGTATCAAGGGTAGGCTGCTGAAAACCAGAGCCAGGCACACTTCAGGGAAACAAGTGGCAGGAGAGAATTGTTAGGCAATAAATATATCCATTAATTTAGTTTGATACTGGCTTGGCCTATCCATGAGCAATTACTATTCTTCCAATTATTTAGATCTATCTTTTATTTC
>JAJPUD010000682.1:552699-607114 GCA_023553655.1 Myrmecobius fasciatus | reverse complement strand
CTTAATAAAGTTTTGTGATATGTCAACAGATCACCTAGGGAGTGTCAGAGCCAGTTTGGGATTTAGGCTGTTTTTGGCTTCAGCACCAGTGCTGTTTCCACTTTCTGTCCTTGATGGTAAGAGAGGGCTCAGAACTTTCTGGGCATCTCTTCATGGTGTATCAGTGATCCTGCTTATGGAATGACATACCTCTTGTAGTAGAAGCTGGTCACCATGCAGATGGATGCTCCATGATACTCCGGAACGTCTTAGCTCCATCCATGAACTCCTGAAAACCATTCTTTATAGAGACTCAGAACTCTCCAGTTAACTCTTTATTTTCCATCAATGGCTCTGCTTGGATTCGATCCATGAATGTCATGCCCCTGAACATCATGTTGCCACTATGGATTCCTCCCTTTCAGCTTTCTTTTGTGTATTGTCTTCACTCATTAGATTGTAAGCTCCTTGAGGACAGGGATTGACTTTCTTTTTCTTATTTGTATCCTTTCAGCAGGCACTTTATAAATCATTCAATTAATTAATTGGTTAATTTAAAATTAATAAATCAATTTATTAAATTCACTCTTTATTAAAATTAGTAAATAACTTAATGTATTCACTTCCATTCAGAAAACATGCATGCATATGCACATACATGTACTCTGATATTATTTATTATGACATGCTGGGCTATGCTATGAATGTGAACTACCAACATGATGTACTATTATTATAGAATTTGGAGAAGTGATTCTCATTTATTTATATCTATAATAGACATATTTGTGTGACATTTTCATGTGTGACAATGAATATACATGTTGCTGAAGTCCACACAGTACAGTCCAACACATAGACAACAATACATTTACATATAAGTGTCAATGTATACATTAAAACATGCACACATAAGTACATTTGGGATATGTATATATATGTATATACATGCATAATTTTAAAATTGACTATGTTCATGTTCCTCCAATAGAATATAAGCTCCTTAGGGTTAGGACCTGGTTCAGTTTCTTTGTGTCACCTTTGTGTCACAGCCTCCTGCCCATGGAAGACATTTATTTAATAAAAATATGTTGAATGAATGGTGCACAAGTGAGGGAAGATTTGAGTTCAGATTCTTGATTGTCAGTTTCTCTGAGCCTTTGTCAGTCATCTATAAGTTCTATTTCTAATAATTTATTGTTGAGTGTATGCTATTTGGTTTACTCTTCCCAAGCAAGAATCTCCTCAGGGTTCTAGGAGTACCCCTGAGGAATTGGGGAACCTCTCCTCTACTATTGTTGGTCAAAGTCCTCATTCTAAGTGGGTGAGTTCTTCCCACTGTTAGCAACCAATGACTAGCACTCTATTTCCATTTAACCAATTAGCATCAATTAGCTTTTACCTGGGGACATTAACTTGGAGGCTATGAAAAGAAGTATAGATCCCTCCTTGCACTGCACTTCCCTATCCCCTTTCCCTACTACCTGAGCAAACACCTTTGTGCACATTTTCCCCTTTATCATCTCAGTTTCTGAACAGAGTGGATTCAAACTTAGTATGGTTTCTTCTCCAGTTTTATGCAACTGGCCTATATTTGAAAGGTCACTCTTCGCTTTTTGGGATATTGATGCTGGGCTGGCTGTAAAACTCTAAAGGACTTGACTTCCAGTAACCCTCATGGTGCACTCTTCTGAACTTTTGAAACTCATGAGCTTCTGCTTCCAATTTTTTTTCTTAATAATAGCTTTTTATTTTCAAAATACATACAAAGATAGTTTTCAGCATTTACCCTTGCAAAACCTTGTGTTCCAAATTTTCTCCCTCCCTTCCCCCCCCCTTCCCTGGATAGAAAGTAATCCAACAGAGGTTAAACATGAGCATTTCATCTATATATATTTCCACATTTATCATGCTACAGAAGAAAAATAAGATCAAAAAGGAAAAAAAAATGAGAAAGAAGACAAAATGTAAGCAAACAACAACAAAGTGAAAATACTATGTTGTGATTCACACTCAATCCCCACAATCTTCTCTCTGGATGCAGATGGCTCTCTCCATCCCAAAACCTTTGGAACTGGCCTGAATCACCTCTATGTTGAAAAGAGCCATATTCTAATTTCTTTCATCTAAAAGTAAACAACAAACCCCAAGGTAGACAACAAACTCAGACTCATATTTATTGGGGCACAGTCATCCCTGGAGGGAACCAAAAGTCTCATCTCTTGCAGGAATGTCTGTCACTGGTCTTCATCAATCCGGAAGAAGTCACATTTTGTGCTTTTCTCTTTCCTATCCCCCTTCCCTCCTCCTCAGTGTTTTGCTTTTGATGACCACCTCCCTCAAACAGTCCTCCCCCTTTAGAGCCCCTCCCCCTTTTTTACACCTTTCCCTTAATTCTTCTGTTTTCCTTTCTATTAGTCTTTGAAGAAGTCACATTTTGTAAAGAAGTCCAACAAAGAGAAAAAAGCTGAAGCTGAAGTCCACAAAGGCCTAAGACTTTTGAATGCCCTTCTTTGCCCCCTCCCCTCTGACAAAATTCTCCAGCTCTGCCAAATTCTGGCTTTAGTGATACAGCCAGTCACTAGCAGTACTCTACTCACCATATGGTTGACAGACTGGAAGCAGTTACAGAACATCTCTCCAAAGTCTCGCTAAGATATTTCCAACACACTTCATGACAGCTCTTCTGGAAGCAGCTCCCTAGATTCGTCTGTGTGGGGAATTGCATCAGCAGGAGTGCATGCTTATGGGAACTGGGCTCATTGACTAGTCTCCTGTTGAATTATGTTCTCAGTGTTTTGGATTCAGTTGATTCTGATTCATCTTTACCTTGTTTGTTCTTCCAATTTACTTTCTTATTATTTTCTGAGTAATACCCAATAGTTTTGATGTTTATACTCTATAGTATAATTTGAGATCTGGAAGTGTTATTCCATCCCTTCCCCCACTCCTTTCATTCCCATTGTCTTTTTCATTATTTCCCTTGAGGTTATAGGCCTTTTATTCTTCTAATTGATTTTTATTATTTTATCTAACTTTATAAAATTTCACCTTGGTAATTTGGTACAGCAATAGATCTATAAATTAATTGACATAGTATCATTGTCTTTATTATATTGTGTAACCCAACCATGAGCACTGACTATCCTTCTAGTTATGTAAATCTTTATTTTTCTAAAAGTATTTTGTAATTATTTTATACAGATCTTGAGTGTGACTTAGTAGATTGATTTCCAGCTGATTTATGAGTTTTGTAGTTATTTTGAATGAGCTTTGCTTCTGTTATTTCCTCCTGGATCTTTATTGATATAAAGAAAAATACTGTATTTCTTTATTGGTTTTTATATGAAATATTACTGTTATGATGGTGATATAATTAATTGACCAATAAGCATTTTTTAAGTGTTAGCATTTTTACAATGCCAATTATGGCAATATTAAGAAGCAGCTTGATGAAGAGAGACTTGTATTCTTCACAATCTAATAGGAAAGTGTGTTCAGGTATTATTTAACTGAACATAATAGTTTGCTGGTAGATGGTGTTGGGTAAGCATGTTGGGCCAGAATTTAGAAGTGGATCCAGGTTCATTCATCAGTAGGCTATGAGACTTTCTTTGGATAACTTATTTAACCTCTCTGAGTCTCAGTTTTAATTCATTTCAATGTAATAATCATTTCTTCTGTGCTAAATGCTGGACAAAGACAAAAATGAAATTGCTATTACCTTCAAGGAACTTATATTCTATTGGGAGAAAATAAGTGTGATCAAAAAAGTACAAAATAAAATATATGATGCAAAGGCAAAGACATTTTGAGGAAGGAGGGCATGATTGGGAAAAGCCTGGATTGGATATGTTGCTGAATGTCAAAGGAAGCTAGGAATTCTAAGAAGTATAGGTGAGGACTGAGTTCACAAGACTACGTAGATCTCCCAGCCTTAAAAATCAAGTCATAATCCATCAGTCCAGAAGCATCTCCTCTAATGAACTAGGCTCTGTGCTAGGCAGCTGGTGATGCAAAAACAAAAATATAACTATGCTTATGCTCAAAGAGCATAAGAGAACCAAACGTAACAGCAACAAAGCAGAGCCACAAAGAGCATCAGAACAAAGGCATTCAAAAATAAATATAAAAAATAAACAGTTTTCATAGGTGGGACTTTCCAGCTCAGGGCAGTGACTTCCAAAAGGCTTCCTTCCCGAGAGATTCAGGATCTTAAGAACTATGCCTCAGGAACTTTTCAAAGCTTTCAAGACTAGGAGGATTAAATAAAAAACAAATGAGTAAAAGATCCTTGGAACCAAGGTCCTGACTTCTCTGTAATGTGTCTTCACACCCCTGCACTTCCCCATTCCCTTCCGTGGTCTGGCTGCCCCCGCGGCTCCCTGCCCTAGTTTTGAAATTTCATTTCCCCTGTAAAAACTCTTCTTTAGGCTGCAGCCTTTGCCATCAGACCACCCCCCTTCTCCTCCCTCCTTTCCCCTCCCCACATTTATTTCCATGGTAACCATTCTAAGGCATTCTGCTGGCAGAAAACTACTTTCCCTCTTTCATCATGCAAGCTGGCTTTGTCAGGGGCTCAGTGTTTTCCTACAGCTGTGAATGAATTACCCCCCCCCCCAGAAAAAATAGAGGGAAAAAAGAGAAGAGCCAACTTTGGATGGACAGTTAAGTTACTCTTTAAGAGACCCTTAGTCAGGAAGAGCAAAGCAACCTTCAAATGACCTCTTTCTCCCCCTTGTTCCCCGCAATGACTGAAGGGGGGAACCACCAGCCCAGTTTCATTAATTGATTAATTGGTTGACTGAGTGAGGGCTGGTGGGAGTGGTATCCAAATTATCATTTTGTGAAGTGAACATAGGGGAGGAGGCCCTGCCATGACTGGCTGCGTGGGGGCCAGTGGGCAGATGGCTGGTTGGGCTCCGAAGCCTCCGGCTCCCCGGTAAGCAGGCTCACGCCTTCTTGTAAGAGTCGCTTTCCTCTCTCCAGGTGTAGGGCTTGGAATGTTGCCTCAGGTGACCTAGTGCCATTAGGCAGGGTTGGGGGATCCCACGGCAGAGCCGGAGGTGCATCTGATTAGTCCATGCATGCCTTGGATGTGTGATGTTGCTGGGTTAACTCAGAGCCTGTCTGGGTGGGGGCTTTTGAACAAGAGCATTGAGTTTTTGTGTGTGTTGCTTTTTTTTTTTTTTTTTTTTTCTCTTTTCTTCATCAGGGCAGCTGGCAAGTGACTCGCGTCTTAGAAACTTGGCCATTCTCTTTTGCTTTTTTTGAATGAGACTTTGTTCCCTACACGTGGGTGAGTCTTTACTGCTAGATCCAAGCCAGTTCAAGGTGGTGCTTCCTTGAAGGGGATTTGTTGGGACTATGTGTGCATTTCAGGAACGAGAAAAAAACGAGTGGGGCTGAGTGTCTGCATTTCAGGAAAGGGAAAGGTGTGTGGGACTGTGTGTGTGCATTTTAGGAAAGGGAAAAGTGTGTGTGTGTGTGTGTGTGTGTGTGTGTGTGTGTGTGTGCATTTTAGGACATTTTAGGAAAGGGAAAAGTGTGTGGAGCGGCTCTGTGTGTGTATTTTAAGAAAGGGGAAAGCCGCCTTTTAGGGAGTTGGATAGAAGTGGAAGGATATGGGGGTGGTCGCGGTGAAGCTAAGCTTCTCAGCGGGCACAGTCTGTTTCTCCCTTCTTTGAGTGCATGTGTGGCTGGGTGCGGAATGTGAACGTATAAGGGATTCTTGGCATTTGATTTTCTGTAGATATTTTGAATACATATTCCAGTAGTGAAATGGTTATAATTGGTTTATATGGAGGTCTTGGATAATTGATGTAACATCATCTGTCGATGACTTGATAATGTACACATTTGTTTTGTCCTTGTCTTTTGTCTTGCTCTGTAGTAATTTATTTTTAGCTCATTTTTTTTTTAACGTTTCTTTTCAAGTGGGCGGTAAGGAAAAATTAGATCGTATGCTTTTAAAAATCCGTTCTCAAACGCCACTGCCTGTGAGGTTGCTATGACAACAGGGACCGTGTCTCCGATGTCTTAGAGCTTTTTTCATGTGTTAGGTTACTACTGCCTCTAAATATTTTCCCTAATAAGAGAGAAAATAAAATAAGGGAGTCATGAGAACTTTGCTGTAGCTGAGTGTGAGATTCTCATTAAGTGTGAAGAACTCATTAAGAAAACCTAGCTCTTTGAATAAAGAGCAAGGGACTTAATTTTTCTTTCTTTCTTTTTTTTGGAGACCATAAAACATAGTTACATACTGTTGGATTTGGGAAGGACCTTAGAGGTCATCTAAATTGAGTCCAACCATCTTTTCTTTTTCTTTTTTTAAACAAAGGAGAAAACTGAGACCCCGGTGGGGGGTGGGGGAGTATCTGTGTCCAAGGTCACACAATAACTTACTAACTGCCAGGGCTATTGCTGAATTTGGGAGTGTAGATTTAATCCTGGAAAGGACCTTAGAGGATATCAACCCTCCATTTTTCAGATAAGAAACTAAGGTTTAGGGAGTTCTTAGCCTACCCAAGGTCATCCAGAACTTAACACAGTACTTGGTACATAGTAGGCACTTAATAACTATTTATGGATTGAGTGTAAAAGGCTTTGAACTTAGAATCCTCTAGCTCTAGAGTTGGTTTCATTTACAGTGTTCTACATTTCCAGTTCACTTAAACAAACAAACAAACAAAAATCCAAACTTATGTAATTCATGAAGCGATGATTTGGGAGGGCTAGTGTTCTCTTTGCTCTGGCAAGATTTACCATCATTTTCATAACAAAGACCCCTCTGGTTGAGCTTGATGTTTGAGAGACTATGTGATGTCTTGGAGATCTAGATTTGGGAATCAAGCAGGAATTTAATTCAGCCAAGATGGGAGCTTTGAGACTGTGGGTAGGTCACTTGTGTGGATATCAATTTTCACACCTGCAAATTGAGGATAATAACACTTGCATTACTTCACAGAATTATGTGAGGAAAGTTTGAGGTTTATAACCTTTGGTTGTAAAGATTTACATTGTTCTGCAAGTATCAGTTTTTTAGGAGTGGATTAATTTTTGAGTCCTAACATTTATTAGTCAAGGAGAAAGACATATATAAAAAGCTATATGTATGGTTTATAATGTGTATATACACAAATGGATATATTTTTATATGTGGATATATGTGTGTGTATGTGCATATATTTATACTCATACACGGGGCAGCTAGATGGTGCAGTGGATAGGGCATTAGGCTTGGAATAAGGAAGACATCTTCCTAAATTCATATATTACCTCAGGCACTTACTAGCTGTGTGACCTTGGAGAAGTCACTTAACCCTATTTGCCTCAGTTTCCTCATCTATAAAATGAGCTGGAGCCTTTTAGGACATGGCAAACTGCTCCAGAAATTTTGCCATGAAGACCCCACATAAGGTCACGTAGAGTTGGACTCTGTGGAACAATAACAAAGATATCTATGCCCACACAGCTTAGCAGAATACACGTTTTTTCATTTAATAAACGACTTGATGTATATGTATCAAATACCTTAGTACAGTTTTAAGTGATTTAAAGATAAATTAATTCATATTGAAAAAAATCAATGGGAAGCGGTGGTGGAATTAAAACTTTATGGTCCTGTGTTCTTGTTGGTGTGCTCATAGAGAAGACAGCTTGGTGGAGGGAAGGCAATAAATCAGGACTCTGCCATTTACCCTCGATGTGCCTCAGTTTCCCCTTCTGTAAATTGAAGGGGGATGGATCAGATCACTCCCAAAGTCCACCAAGAAATAGAGCTGCTTCATTTTGGAACCTTGATAGCAGCATCTGAAATGATGCTACAGCTTAAAAAACAAACAAAAAAAACCAAACCACAAAATCACAAAAAATTAACAAACAGGCTGTATTATACATCGTAATGCCAATTGATTAATGAATAAATAAATGTGAGGGTGGGGTGGAGCTAAGGAAAGAGCCCAGGGCTCCCTCTAGCCCAGTGAAGGTCTAAGCTCAGATGTTCCCTCTATCCTGGCAACCAATCCCAGTCACCTTTACAGAGCGCTGACTCTTGATTGGTGGAGCCAGTAAGCAGGTTGACCTATCACAGAGCAGGAGGTTGCTAAGTAAACAGTGATCTGGAAGGCCTGTGAGGCGGAGGAGAGCGCTGGTGTTCAAGACTGATGTAAAGGTCTGGTATTGAAAATAAGGAATGAAAGTATTTTTGAGTCATAGAATTGTTCACTCGGGACCTGAGGGAAACCTGTGTTTGTTGGCATGTATACATGTGTACACACACATACATATATGCACACACATACACACAGGTCTCAGCAGTCTTAGTGCAAGTTTAAAGCTGCAATAGCAAATTATTAAATTTAATAGCAAAATATATAGATAGTGAGAGTGACAATTGTAAATAGAGGCCCACAGAAACAGATACACATGCTGAGAGATGGAGGAGAGGGTGAGACACAGATACACAATTGGATGTAAGAGAGATGCACAGACTCAGACTTACAGAGCGAGAGACAGACAGACATAGAAAGAGAGACAGACAGAGAGTGCAAGGGTGATGAAAAGAGAGATGCGGGTGAAGACTCAGAGATAAGTATATAATGAAAGAGGGAGAGGGACAAAGAGAGACATGTAGTGAAAGGGTAAAAGAAGTACACCTAGAGAGAGAGTGCAATAATGAAGCAGAGATGGAGATACAGAGAGACATTTAGTGAAAGTATGATGGAAAGATGGGCACAGAGACAACTAGAGGTAAATATATAATGAAAGAGTGAGAAGGACAAAGAGAGACATGTAGTGAAAAGGTAAAAGAAGTGCACCTAGAGAGAGAGTGCAATAATGAAGCAGAGATGGAGATACAAAGAGACACATAACTGAAAGGGTAATGGAAAGAGAGATGGGCACAGAGACTCACATAGGGACAGCTAGTGAAAGAGGGAAACAGTGAGATGCAGAGTGAAAGGGTGAAAGGTGCTCACTCACCTAGAGAGAGAGAAAGTGCAAAAATGAAGTGGAGAGATGGAGATATAGAAACACATAGTGAAAGAGTAAGAGGGAGAGACAGTGAGACACAAAAACAAAAAATGCAGCAGAGAGAGATAGAGATATCCAGTGGAAAGGTGAGAGACAGAAAGATAGACACACTTTGAGATACACATAATGAAAAGGTGAGAGACATAAAGATAGACACAGAGATTGACATAGGAGGAACTGGGATAAAATTCTGCCTCTTAACATAGCTAGGAAGTGTTAAGTGTCTGAGACTTTGAACTCAAGTCCTTCTGACTTCAGGGCTGGTGTTCTATTCAATGTGCCACCTAGCTTCCCCTAAAATAGACATTCTTTTTTTTTTTTTTGCTTTTTGCTTTTTGTTGAGGCATTTGAGGTTGTGACTTGCCCAGGGTCACACAGCTAAGGAATGTTAAGTGTCTGAGATCACATTTGAACTCAGGTCCTCCTGACTTCAGGGCTGGTGCTCTATCAACTGCGCCACCTAGCTGCCCCGAAATAGACATTTTTAACAGATATTTCTACCAGTTGAAGTCCAAGACACATTTATTAAGCTCTTGCTGGGATTACAAAAACAAAAATTAATTCACCATCAAGCTATGTCTTTCCAAAGATCTGGACTTGGGCCTATGAGATGGAGCAGCTAGGTGGTGTCTGACATTATATGCAGTGTTTTGCATCCATAGTCTTACCCCTCTGCACAAGTCTTACTATATGTCTGTCCTTAATGACCAAGTTCATCCCTTTCAGATAGAATTCTAAAGAAGGATCCTAGCAAGAGTCATAATTCAAGAAGCAGTCTTATTGGATCCTAAGCCCTGAACTGTCCTTTTTACCCCATAAGGAAGGGCTTTGTTTTATGTGAATTCTGTATCTTTCCCAATACTTTGCTCTGTGTACATTAGGTATTTAAGAAATGTTTGTTGAAGTCTTAAGTGTTAATTTTATCTTTTGGAATTTTTTTGGACACATTTTAAAATTCTTTTAAAAGGTACCTATCAGTAATGAAAACAAATACCTCTTTGGGCTAATAATGTCATAACTCCACATTGTCATTCAAAAGGGTAGAAGTAGGAGAGAGTAGAAGTAGGAGAAGTTGAATAAGCAGTGTCAGGTTTCACACCAGATATGTAAAATCTGAAAATATATTGTCTCTTACCCTTGAACTCATCTACCAGATGTGGGTTTATTTCTGTACTTTCAATTACAAGTGCTCTTAGCCCTGGAAATGAAAGGAATCTATCTGTAAATGTATGAAATACAACTCTCAGCTGCTTTTACACTCATAAATTTTTCTTATTAATATAACCTCTAACCCTGTTATTGTGGTGATGACAGAAGCACAGGACAGGTTCCAAATAGTAGGTTCCCTGGCCTTTTTTTTTTTTTTTACTGCTAGGCTAATTTCTTACTCTTGCTGGATTTGTTGAAGGACTTGGGGGCAAGTTGGATGGAGGTAACAGAAGAGTTCTCTAAGAGCTATGTCTTTGGGACATGAGATCTCTAATCATCTTATTTGAAAGATGATTAAACTGAGACCTAGTGAGATTGTGACCTATCTAAATTTACCCTGTAGTAAATTAGAGAGATTGGAACACATTTTCCATGTCCTAATAATAATAGCAATAATGACATATAGCACTTATGTGCCAAGCACTGTTCACAAATCCACTGTTCTCTTTAGAGTACAGAAACTATTTGACAGGTGAAGAAGTCTTAGGACATGAGATTGGGCAAGTGACAGGGTACAATCTATGTTTAATTTGATGAAAGTGGTTTTTATATATAGTAAGTATAGCTCTGTTTCCAACTTGTTTGGCTCTCACCTTTAGTTCTGATGTCTTCTATCTAGTCCACCTTTTTCTCTCTTAGCTGTTTTGATTCTTTAGTAATTCCCTATAATTTATTCTTTTACATTAGAAACGTTCTCTTCATAAACCCTAGCTAAGTAATACTTGGTTTCTTTCTTATAGAAATCCTTCAGAATTGATATTTCTCTTTTATGGAAACAAGGCAGCTAGGTGGTGCGGTGAATAGAATTCCAGGCTTAGAGTCTGGAAAACTCATCTTCTTGAGTTCAAATCTGGCCTCAGGCATTTACTAGTTGTGTAATCCTAGGCAAGTCACTTAACCCAGTTTGCCTTGTTTTCCTCATTTGTAAAATGAGCTGGAGGAAGAAGTGGCCCTATCTTTGTCTAGAAAACCCCAAAATGGGGTCATGAAGAGTTGGACACGATTGAGAACAATAACAAATTCCTGGATACAGTATGTTCTTATGATGTCTTTCTTTGCTGTCCCAACCTAGTTAAATGAGTTCTGCTGAGCCTACACATAGATTGGCTTAATATAATTAACAGTTATACATCAGTTCCTTTTCAGATTTGAGGAAACTAAAGCCCAAAGGGGGCTTTTTGTGATTAAAAAAATTTATTTACTTTTTAACCTATTTTTCTTTTAAAATTTTGAATTCCAAATTCTCCCTCTTCCGTTCTCCTTTCCCTCACTTTCTGAGAAGGCAAGCAAAAGATATCAGTTATGCATGTGAAAACATTTTCATAATAGTCCTCTTTTTCTCCCTGTCTCTGTCTCTCTCTTTCTTTTATACACACAAGCACACAGAAAATTATACTTGTTGTCATTCAGAATTTATTCTTTTTCTGGAGGTGGATAGCATTTTTATCATGATGAGTCCTTTGGAATTGTCTTGGATCATTGTAGTGGTCAAAGTAGCTGTATTTCACAGCTGATCATCATTACAACATTGCTGTTACTGTGCACAATGATCTGATTCTTCTCATTTCACTTTGCTTCAGTTCATATAATTCTTATCAGGTTTCTTTCTTTTTTTTTTTTTCTCTCTGAAACAACTTCCTCATTTCTTGTAGCACAATAGTACTTTGTTACAATCAATTGCTACAACTTGTCTAACTACTCCCCAATTGATGAATATACCCTCAATTCAATTAAAAAAGAGTTGTTTTAAATATTTTGGGATATATACAACCTTTTTCTTTTTCTTTGATACCTTTGAGTATAAACCTAGCAGTGGCATTGCTGGATCAAAGGGTATGCACAGTTTTATAGATGGGCGTATTTCCAAATTATTCTCCAGAATGTTTGGACTAGTTAACACCACCACCAGTTTATTAGTGTGCCTGTTTTCTCTCATTCTCTCCAGCATTTGTCATTTCTGAGGCATGAGGTGTGGTACCATGGAGTTGTTTTAATTTGTTTTTCTCTAATCAATATCAATTTAAGTAATTTTTCATATAATTGTAGCTTTGATGTCTTCTGAATGCTGCTTGTTCATATTTTATTGATCATTTATCGGTTGGGAAATGGCTCTTGTTTTTATAAATTTGACTTTGTTCCCTAAATATTTGAGAAATGAAACCTTTATATGAAGACCTGACACTCCCCTTCTTCCTCCCCCCCTTACTCCCTTCAAATCCCAATATACCTCTCATCCTTCCAATTTCCATTCTGGGTAAGATAGATTTATTTTCCCAACTGAATGTATGTATATGTGTATTCTTTTCTCTTTGGAGCAATTCTGAGGAGAGTGAGGTTCAAGCATTGCTTGCTTTCATCCCCTTTTCCTCTTTACTATAAAAGTTTCTTTCTTGTGAGAAGGTTCTTTTATGTGAGAAGTTTTTCTGCATTTTCTTTTCTCCTTCTCCCAGTGCATCTTTCTTTCACATTCCTTCTTTTTATCTTTAGTTATAATATGAGCTCCTTTGCCTTCTGGAATATCATATTTCTTTAATGTGGAAAGTGCTACATCTTGTGCCTTTCTTTAACTCTTCCAGGAATTATTGTTAGACTTGGGTCCAGTGAACATTTTACTTTGAGCCTTTGTTTGTAGTTGTTTTTTGGACTATTGTCTTCTGAATTTATTTCATCTTGGTCTTCCTTGTCACTGTAGTAGCTTTTTTGGTTTCTTGATTTTTGACTTTATGTTAAATTTGGGTTCTACTCATCTGGAAGTGGGGAGACACTGTCCCAAGTTTCAGGTTTATTGTGTTGCTGTTTTCAGAGCTAGTCCTTGAAGTCTGCAGGTTTTCAGCGCTTCCAAGGTATTGTAAAGAGAGGAAAGGTGTAGTCACTGCTCTCCTCATTTACTAACTTTTTGACTCTCAGAAAGTCACTTAACTTTTGCCTCAGTTTCTTCATCTATAAAATAGAGATAGTAAGAGCACCTACCTCTCAGGATTATTGTGAAGGTGAGATGAGATATTTGTAAACTGCTTTGTAAACCTTAAGGCAGTATATAAGTGCTAGCTATCCTCTTCCTCCTCCTCTTTTTCCTCTTCTTCCTCCTCATTATTATCATAGTCCTCATCATCTATTAGGGAATGTCTTTTAATATTACACAGGGTTTTTTAAAAGTCTTTGTGCAGTTTAAAACCTAATCAATCATTTACTACTTTTAAATAACTAAAGCTTAAAACTGCACTAAGATTTTTGGGACACCTTGTATATTTGTTACTTTTCTATGGATCTTAGATACCAGACTTTTGCTATTATATTTGATTAAAATAGTTTTCTTAAATTTTTCTCTTATTCTGTCTATTTTATTTATGTAAAGACTTTTTTTATTTTATGCATTGTAATTGTCTATTTTTATGCTGTCCCTTATCCTTTATTTGGTTAAGAATCCTTCTTCCCTCTCCCAAACCACACTTGTGAAATGTACCTTTTTCTATTCTTTTTTAATCTGTTTTTATGATATGTCATTTTTTATTCAGGGAGTATATCTACTCATTAGAGTATTTTTGCACATTTATGTAATAAAAGTGTCTGGATGTGCCAAAAGACGCTGTATTGACATAAATTGACCTTTTATTACGGTACAGCTCTTGTCTCCATCTTTGAGATATGGCAAATGGAGGGTTTGTTTTTATTTCAGATAGATATTTCCAGTTAATACATGTACCAAGAGTAATGCTACTACCTGAAATGATTTGAATTGTAATGTATCACACACTAGGTTCCATTATGGATAAGAGACTGAAGGGAGGAGAAAAAATATTTTAAAATTAATTTTAAAAAATTATTTGCAGCTAATTTTTCAGGTCAAGAGCAGGTTGTAGAAAATATCAGAAGCATCTACAAAGCTCTTTTTAAAGGACAGGTTAAAAAATGGCCTTTAATTAAACTGACTTATGGAGTGTTATTTCTTTGTCACAGTCTCCATTTGCAAATTGATTTTTTTTTTCTGTGGGGAAATAAAGCCAAATATCACAGGGTTACACATATAGACACTTGATAAATGCTCCTTATTGAAGTTGAAAGATAGTTGCTTCTCTGCAAGCTCAGATGTTATCATAATAGATCTCCACATTCATGCTGTGCTTATTCTGACCCTTCTGGAAGAAAGTCTCCTCGGTGCCCTTCTGTCTCAGAGTCCAAGCCAAGCTTTTCTCTAATTCATTATTTTTTCCCCCCGCAGTTTTAATTGTTTTTTCTAAGTCTACACCTACACTGGCAAGTTTATTTTCTACATGTGAAATCTGTATTTCAAACCACTTTTCAAAACTCACCTCCCCCAAAACCTCACTTACTTTCTTAGAAAATTTTTCTGAAAGGAAATTATTTAAATTGTTATATTTAAGTAATTGTTAGGACAACAAAATCACCAGATGCATGGGCAACTATGCCAGAGGTTTCTTGGGGTAGGGACTAATTTTTTAGCAACATGTATTTAAAAAAATTCTAGAAAAGGTGGGCAACCAAATTATGTCAGAGCTAGAAGGGATCTTAGATACCATTTAATTCAACCTTTCCCCATCTTCTGTATGAAGCAACTCAGGTCTTTTACTTTATAGACTGACATATTTATCTTAGTCACTTTTTAGATTCTCTAAATCTAAATAGATTGCTTTAAAAGCAATTTTATATCTTAATGTCATACAACTTAGAGCTTTCAAGCACTGTTAAATTGATACAGTGATGTATTGACATGATGATTTGAGATATAAAATTAGTTTTGTAATGTTAGTAGAAAAGATTATGATTTTAATCTGCTTTGAACTTCATTGCTTATTTTAAGAATATCACTATATCTGAATATGAAATATTTTGTAAGTTTTTCAGTAGACTTTGATCTAAATTACTAAGGTTCTAATATGGCCTGTGATTCAAAGGATGATTTCCATTTATGATTCTGTCTTAGAACTTTTATCACCTCTCAAATTCAATATATTGTCATATGCATTTTTAAAATTTATAATAAACCAAAACCTAGATTAAGTATATACAATTGAATTGTACTATTGGTAACACAGGTTTGAGAGAATTGAAGAATTAATTCTTGGGGTATATGAAAGAGAGAAGGGTGTCAAAATTTGAGAGCAATCTCAAAACTTATTACTGTTCCCCCTTCCAAAAAAATATCTAAGAGAATATTAATAACCACTAATTTATACTTTTATTTTCTCACTTCTACAAAATTTTTTGGAGAAGAATCCATAGATATTGAGAGATGAGATTGAAGTGCAGGTGAAGGTATAAGAAGGGTACAGGGAGGCTTTTAAATTTTTAAATATTTTTTTCTAATTACATGTGAAAACAATTTTTAACATTGATTTCTAAAAATTTTGAATTACAGATTCTCTCTTTCCTTCTCTCATTTCTCCTATTCTTAGGAAGGCAAGCAGTTTGATGTAGATTTTACATGGGCAGCTGTGCAAAACATATTTCCTTATTAACCATGTTGTGAAAGAAAAGAGACAAAAAAATCCCAAGGAAAATAAAGCAAAATAAGTATGCTTTAATCTGCATTCACAGTTCATTACTTCTTTCTCTGGATTTGAATAGCATTTTTCATCATATGTCCTTTGGAATTGTTTTGGGTCATTGTATTGCTGAGAATAGCTAAGTCATTCACAGCTTATCATTATATAATATTCCTGTTATTGTGTACAATGGTCTCCTGATTCTGCTCACTTCACCTTATATCATTTCATGTAGTCTTTCTACATTTGTCTTAAATTAGTCAGGTTGTCATTTCTTAAAGAACAATAGTATTCCTTTACACTCATATACCACAACTTTTTCAGCCATTCTGAAATTATTGGGCATCCCCTTAATTTTCAATTCTTTGCCACCACAAAAAAAGCTGTTTTTCATATTTTTGGATAAATAAATCCCTTTCACTTTTTCTGAATCTCTTTGGGATACAGATCTGGTAGTGGTATTTACCAGATCAAAATGTATGCAGTTTGCCTTTTGAGCATAGTTGGATGCCCAAACTATCCAGAATGGTTGGATCATTTCACAATTCCATTTACAGTGTATTAGTTTCCCAGTTTTCCCACATCTCCTCCAACATCTAACATTTTCCTTTTTTGTCATATCAGCCAATCTGATAAATATGAGGTTGTATTCAGAGTTATTTTAATTTGCATTTCTGTTATCAATAGTCATTTAAAACATTTTTTCATATAATTATGGGTAACTTTGCTGTCTTTTTCTGAAAACTGCCTGGTTTGACCTCCTTTGACCATTTATCAACTAGGGAACGACTTATATTCTTAAAGATTTAATTTAGTTTTTTATATATCTAAGAAATGAGTCCTTTATCAGAGATACTTGCTGTAAAAATTGTTTTTCAGGGGTAGCTAGGTGGTGCAGTGGATAGAACACCAGCCTTGAAGTCAGGAGTTCAAATCTGGTTTCAGACACTCAACACTTCCCAGCTGTGTGACCCTGGGCAAGTCACTTAACCCCAATTACCTCAGCCAAAAAAAAAAAAAAATCCATTTTTTTGCTTTACTTCCAACTTTGGCTGTATTGGTTTTGCTTTTGCAAAACCTTTTAAATTTAACCTAATCAGAAAATATCCATTTTGCTTCCAATAATATTTTTTCCCTTGTTTGGTCATAAATTCTTCAACAGAGATACTTTTACAAATTTTGTAGATTGTAGATCACATTTTTATAGTCAAGTGATTAATTGTCAAAATTGTAGAGAATACAGAACCTCTACTGTGCTTGTTATTTGTTGACTATAAAAAAAGCTTTTACTTTAGTGCCTACTATGGGTTCTGGCACATATTGGTACTTAATAAATGCTTATTGATGGAATAAAATGTTTTCTTAATGGCGCTTATCCCCTCTCAAGTATATATCAGTCTTCCAAGATTTTTTTGTGAGACAGAAAATCAGAGAAAGCTTGTTTGATAACACTCCGATTATAAATATCAGAGGGACATAAACCAGGGAGATGCAGAGTCACTTATCAAAGGTGTTTGCTGTTGTTAATGGGGGATATCCAGTCCAGAAAACTAGTGGAACAGAGATTTCCTATATATGGTCAGGCCCTCTAGATGCTTCTGTTTGTGGATGAAATTTTGTTTATGGCATCAAGTCTTACCTTTAGCATGTAGGGCCTCATAAATGAGATTCATAGGTCCTTACAAGAGTTTGGACCAATTATTTGCATAGGAAAAACCAAGTGAATGAATAATGCTATTTCCGTACTGGGATATGCAGTTGAATGGACAACACTTGGTCATTCAATACATATATTTTGTACAGACGCTACAAATGAACATGAGCTGGCCCCAGAATTGAACAGGACAAAGAGAAAGGACTAGATCATCTTTGGGAAATTGTATAATGCTTTTATTGATTCCCATTCTTCTTCCTGAAATGAAATTTCATCATTTTTACAGAAGTATTTTAAGGTGATACCTATAGTTGTGAGTTATAGAATACCGTAGTCTCTGAAGAGTTTAAGCTGAAGGTTATAAAAAAAGCAATCGAAAGGTGCATTGTGATCGTGAGAAAGCCATATTATGCAACCAGCAACTAAACAAGTGAATGGTACAAAGCCTGTCATCAGGAAACTGTTTGACTGGAAAAGAAAATTAAGTGACATAGGCAAGGAATAGTTGATGAGCAACCTCTGAGTTCTCTTGGTATTTATCCATTATCAAAAGAAGTGAAGGAAGGCCTTCTTAACTGTTTGGCATACTTCCCATGGAGCTTATTAGAAGACAAGAATAAGAGTCACACATGATCAGAGGGCACATAAATGGGTTATGATATGTATTGTTAAAAGAAGTACCCGTGGGCCTCTAGGTAGCACAGTGGATAGACCACCAGCCCTGAAGTCAGGAAGACCTGAGTTCAAATCTGGTCTCAGACACTTAACACTTCCTAGCTGTGTGATCCTCGACAAGTCACTGAACCCCAATTGCCTCAGCCAAGAAAAAAAAAAAAGTACCCATGAGGATGAGATCAGAGATCCATCCAAATTTACAACTCTTTTTAAATTATAAGAGAAAAAGTATTTTAGCCGAGAGCCAGATTGTGCCTCTTTCCTCCAAACTTAGTTTTATTCACATCTTCTTGGAGTTAATTGAAACTTTAGTAAAAAGGCTTGCATATCCCTCGTTGTTAAGGAGGGACAGATGGGGATAAGAAAGTGGTGCACAAAAAAGATCCTTTGCCTCAGAAAAAGAGATTAGAATTTAGTGGATTTAGTTAGAGGACTGTACTTTCTATACACTAGGACTCAGAGAAGTTGGAAGAAAAACTCAACCTCTTTAACCTGACTAGGAATAGAAGCCCCTTGAGACCAAAAACTATTGTAGGATTGCTAGCATATTGTTGATATTAATAAATACTTAGAATAAATTATTTATTTCCAGGATTTCCAGGATTATGACTTAAAAATTGGCAATGGTTATTATTCCCTAGTCAGATGAGAAAGCAGATTTTAAAAAGTAAAGTGAACTGTCCATGATTTCATAGCTAATATCAGTTATCCTGACTTTAAGCCCAGCTCTGTCTAGTAGAATAGGTTGCTTTGAGTTTAAAACGGAGAATATGAAGCAAACTACCATGAAATTAAAGTGGAGACATAGATTAAAGCCAAATTGAAGGTGGGAGGTTAACTTTTAATTCAAGTTTTTGTTTTAGGGAAAGATGGGAACCACTGAATGTTTTTGAATGAGTAATGACCAGCTTAGGCCAATGCTTTAAGAAGATTATTTTGGTATTTGTGAAAAGGATGGTTTGGAGAGGAGAGATATTGATATAATGGAAAACAATTAGAAGGCTCATTCGTTCATCCAAGAAATATTTATTAAGAGGCATTGTATCATAATATATACTGAGATACAAAGATGTAAATGATTCTGATTGTTCAGAGAGCTTAACATTGATCAAATAGGGTTCTGCATACACACATAGACACACACACACACACACACACACACACACACACCCAAAAAAACCTATTATGCATTGATCAAATAGGGGACTGCATACACACATAGACACACACACACACACACACACACACACACACACACACACACACACACCCCCAAAAAAACCTATTATGCAAGGTAGAGAGAGAAGAGTGCAAAGCAGAGATCCAGGCAAATTTTTATGAGAATTTTGATGAAAGAAATATTTCTTTCATCTAGTTTGGGTAGTTGGGTGAAGGGAAGTCGTAATTCTAAGAGGTGGGTATGCTGGGGAAGGCTTCCTGAAGTGGGTGGTATTTAAGAATAAAATGAAACAGAATTCATTAGATCCATAAATGCTTTCAGGTATTTGAACTAAGTGGATTACAACATCTGGATGTTGTTTGCCTTTATATTTTTTGGGTGCTGGGACAGAGAAGGAAATACATTGAATATAGGGTTTTCATGTTTTGTTTTGTTTTGCTTTTTTTTTTTTTTGACACCAGAAAGCATTATAGAAATTTAGCTGCAAAACAATCGTTTATTGAAATTTATTGCTCATGGGAAGCATGTTGAATGGCAGAGTAGACAATATATTCACTTAGTTTTACCTGTGATGTAGAAACATTGTTTAACAAGATGGTTATTTTCTTGATATCAACATACAGGCATAGGCTTATCATTAACTGGGAACTATGAGGGACTGAGGCTAGGCGATCTAAGTCCTTGCTTACAGTGTAACCTAATGCAGGGTCAGAACTTGGAGAATACAGATGAATGGATAGTTAATATGTCCATTAGACACATTTCTCAAATAACAGCTATCTCAAAGAAGCTTTAGATTGGTGCTACATTTCATTCAATTCAAGATTAAAGTGCCTACAGAGCAGATAATCTATGTTGTTGTTTCAAATGATAACCATGGAGTTTAAATACTAAATGAGACTCAGGCCAAGCTGAAATTCTGTTGTAAGGGATTTTTTAAGGATCTTTGTGTCCTTAGTATCAAATACATTATTGAAATATTGTAGATGCTTATGAATTGGATCCTGCTAGTAATGACATCAAGTGTAATATAGTGGAAAGAGTGTTGGACTTGGAGTTGACAGAACTGGTTTGGAATTTTGGCTTAAAAACTTTCTAGCTTTATAACCCTGAAGAAATCACTTCTTTAAGCCTCAGTTTTTTCTCCTGTAAATTACATAAGTCATGAGTGAGGAAACGTCTGGCCCCCAGGCTGTATAAGGCCTGCAAACACTGTCAGCTGCAGATGATGATGAGTTGAAAGCTAGGTACAACAATCTCCCATTGCTAGAGTTCTATGAGTGTTAATTTTGAATGGCCCACAAATGAAGTTATAAATATCTCATGGAAGAAAAAAGGTAAATGAAGGGGTTTGGACTGTAAGATCTTTTAAAGTTCCCTTTAACTTTCTATAGTAAGCTTTGAAATAATTTTATCTCTTTGGGCCTTCATTTTCCCACCTGTAAAGTGGGGAAAACAATATTTATATTTTCTGTACTTTGTATACTTTACGATACTATAGAAGTATGAGTTATTGTTATTCGGTTGTATGGATAAAAACTTTAAGAGGAACCCTAAAGCAAAAGCCTATTTCCATTTATAGCTGGAATAAAATTTATTAGGTTACTACTGTTCTGTTCATTTAAAAATTAGCCATTATGTCGTATTGTTAGCAGTTGTGTTGTCATACAGCTTCTGAAAAAAACATGAATGGCCTGGGATCAATATTGAAGTTGGAATGATTTGGCCAACAGACAATTTTTGTGTGTTAAATCAAAGACTGGTAATTGAATGGGAATAAAAGAGTGAACTGGATTGTTTTTGAGAAAACGCATAATTCTTTCCATAATCCAAACTATTTCCTAAAACAAAAACATTTTTGGACAACAATTTTTTTTATTTGGTTCATTTATATGATTGTGAATAATGGAAATTATGTGTAACCCAAAGGGCAGTGGAGAGAAATAAGGTGAATGTAAGTTTGTGGTGATTGTTGTTTAGTTGTGTCTGATTCTTCGTGACCCTATGTAAGGTTTTCTTGCAAAGATTTTGGAATGATTTGAGACAAACAGGGTTAAATGACTCCCAGTGTTACACAGCTAACAAGTGTCTGAGACCAGATTTGAAGTAGGGAAGATGAGTCTTCCTTATTCTAAGTCCACCACTCTCTCTGTTTATGCCATCTAGTTGTCCTGAGTGTAGGTAAGTGGTTAACAGTACTACTGACTATGATTTGTGTACAAGAAGTGATGTAAAAAATATCCAGAAGGTGTATAATTGCAGAAAATGGTCAAATGGTACCAAGAGGGAATGGTAACCAATGGACAATTGAGTGCTTACTGTACTGTTAAGAGACCTAGAGAAAGGCTTCCAATATATTGGGAGAACTTCCCATGAAAGCTTTGTGGGAGTATGTGAATGAATCAGACGTGGTGAGACCTGCATGAATTATTATCTGTTCCTGGGAGGGCAGTGCCCCCATTAATGAAGATATTTAAAGCATTGAACTTAAAACTTTACTTCTTTAAAGATGAAGTAGACCACAATTATACTCATTCTACAAGAACAAAAATGGGATAATAACACAGTGCTTTAAGATTTGCACAACACCTTACAAACAATAGCATATTTAAATTGAAGCATGTGAGGCCCAGTATAGGTAACTTCCTATACTTTGTATCTTTGTTTTACATATGAGGAAGCAGAAGCACAGTGACTTATTCATGATCACACAGCTAATTCATATTAATACCCATGTCTTCCCAAGACTAAGTATAACCCTGGATCTACTATGCCACAGTGTTTTTCTAGTTTCATTCTGTAAGGTTAACTTACCCAAATGATTTGGGATTCTGGTCTGGGAGCCATAGTTCTGGACAGATCCTGCCAATTCAGTACCTCCTGAGAATTTGCTGTTTTTGTTTGACTAATTAGATGCTTTGGTGTAGCTGATATTACCTTTTTCCCAGATGAAGAGAAGGGGATTATAGGATTTAGAAATGGAAGGGCCCATAGTACAACCCCTTATTTTGTAGAATGTAAGGACCTGAGAGTTAACCACACGCGTAGGAAGTACCAGAGCTAGGATTTGAACCCAGATCTCTTATTTAAAAGCCAACGTTATTCCATTTTACCATACTACTAAGAAACTTTAAACTATGAAGAGGATCTCATAGCACATTATAATTTGAAGCTTGACCTATCATCAATTGAAATTTGTACTTCTGTAATCCCCTTTCTAACAGTCATATGGCAGATAGCATCACCTCCCAAATCTTCATGTCCTGTCCCTCAAAGGTAAGCCTGAGGAGGAGGAAAGAGGCAATACATTAGAAGAGGGAATATCCTGCATAAACAGGGGATATGCAGACTGTTCTTCTGTATTTCTTTTTATTGAATCCCTATGAATCCTTAAAGGATTTCTGTTCATTCTTCTTACTTTTATTTTGCTCTTCATTTCCCCTTCCCTCAACACATATACATATATACTCCCTGCCCCCACTAGACATGCAGCTGTTGGGAATCCTGCTGTAGCAATAATAATAACAATAATGGCAACGTGAATTTGTATTGTGCTTTATGATTAAAGCATTTTACATTCATTATCTCATTGGCTCCTCATTTTCCATGCCAATTGAGCTAGCAGGACCATGTTGCAGAAAGCTCAGCTTCCACACTGGCAGTCTGGCTGCGTTCCAGAATACCTATCATTAGTGGATCTTTGTCACTTATGTTAAATATGGCTAATAGATGACGCTGTTAGGAACTGCTTAGGAAACCAGATGTGATGATGTATAAGAGTTCAGAGCTGATGCAAATTCAGCAGATAATTAGTGGTGCTCTGGTCTAAATCTTGAAAAGACTGATAGACTTGAATCGAGATCCTGTGAATTCTGATGATCTCTTTGACTATGAGCATGTCATTTAAAACAGACAACAACAATGTGTTACAATGAAAGAAGAATTTGATTTAGTGGGAAAGGACATAGGTTTTAATTTCAACTTTGCCACCTTTATGACTTTGATCATCCTACTTCAGTTTCCTTATATACAGTTATATGTGTACAGCTATATCTTGGTCATGTTTTCATTTATTCAGAGGACAAAAATTTATTTAGCATCTACTGTGAACATAATACCATGCAGTATAAAGATATAAAAAGCAACTGAGCAGCCAAGATTTACATATGAAAAGTATGACATGATACATATGATTATATGATGCCCCATATATTCAAGTATCAAATAAATGGTGTAGACACTGAGCATTAGGAGAACTTATAAGAGGGAAAAATTTTGGGTCCAGTATATTTGGGTCAAGTTTTCATAGAGGAGGGATTTAGATTTTTTTTTTTTTTGGCTTGGATCTGGAACTGATAGGTAGATTTGAAAGTTAGCTGAATTTTGAATAGTCTATGAATGACCATAGTGAGTTCATTAGTGGAGATCTTCAAGTGGTAAGGGTATTTGAAAAGTGTTCTGGAGCAGATCTGTATTTAGGTTAAGGTTGAAAAACTTGATCTCGGGGTCTCTTCTGACCCTGAGATTCTATGAAAGATAGTAATTCACTTGGGCCTTGAAGGGATGGCCCCTTGATAATTAAGTGAAGAGGAAGGGAGAACAACCCAGGAGAATATAGCTATGTTAAATAAAGGTAAAGCTGGGAAACAAATTAGGTGTCTTTATGAAATGTATAGATCAATTTAGCTGTAATTTATAATGGGAAATAGCTTGGAATAAGGATGGATCTGTGAAAGAACATGAACAAGAATTTCATGGGATAAGAAAGCAATTATGAATTGCAATCTGCACTGTTGGAAATACTGACCACTTTATAATCAACATGGATCCATTAAAATGTCAAAAGCTGGCAGCATATAAAGACTGAATTAAAGAAAGGGGAGATGTGCTAGAAGCCTAGTGTCCTGTAGGTATATAGTAATGAAGAATGTCTCAGGGTGATGGTGGTGAAATGAAAAGAAAATAGGTAAGAGATATTGTGAAGGAAGAATCATCTGGCCTTGATGATTAGATTGAGCATGGGAAGGTAAAGAAAAGACTCAAAGGTGACTCAGGTTTCATACCTGTGTAAATGAAGCAGTATTGGTAGCTGACAGTGTAGGAAAATCAGGAAGAAGACCCAGTCCTACTGATAAGGGATTGAATGCACTCAGAGAATGGAAGCAAGTCTTAGTTTTTAGGGCTTAGAATTGATAGAGATCACTTCACAGAGTTTAGTGCATAAGAACTAACAATATATTTGTGCTTGAGCAAGTGCATAGTATTAAAGAACATGGCCTTGCTAATGTTTTGGTCAATGGGTCAGTAATCTAATTGCTATTTTTATTCCCTTTCTCTACTGTTGAACTTGGAAACCCATTCATATCTTTTCATCCTGTACAACTTTTTATATGTATCTTTCTGTGGATTTTCCAGCTCATCTTAGAGGCCTTCCTCTAAGTCTCTGAACATTGTATGGATATCAGTGCATCCACCTGTTATTCCTCACTAGTATCATTATGTGACCAATTCATTTCCTTTTCTGATAATACATTTCCTGCATATCTTTTTTTTTTTTTTTACAATTTTTTTATATTATTTTTTTTATTAAAGCTTTTTATTTGTATAACATATGTATGGGTAGTTCCCCAACATTGATCTTTACAAAGCTTTCCATTACAAATTTTACCCCCAGTCCCCTCCCCTCCCCTAGATGGCAGGAAGTCCACTACATGTTAATAATGTTGAAATGCTTGAGAAGTTACTGCATATCTTTTAAATCCATTGTTGGTCATATGCTGCAATCTACATACTCATCTTATGTCTCACTGTTGTCCTTTTTGGTAACCTGAAATTTTGATGCTTCAGAGATTAAGATATTCATAATTCAGTGACACAGAAAGAATGTGAATTTTTGTTTTAAAAAACAGTTTAATGTTATGAAAAGTAATGTGAAATTCATACTTTTCTCTTCCTCTTTTCAGTTCTGGGCTCATTAATATAAGTATCAAGGAACCTGTCTGTTCAGTTGCGTATCACAGTACTGACACAGGCATTCTTCATTAACTTGCCTTTTCCTGTATGAATTATAGGTTGGATTCTTTTGATTGTGTTTTCTTTTAGGAACCTCTGTAATATAACCAAGTAAACCATATAATATATAGTTTATATTGTTTGGTAATAGAAATCATAATAAAAATTCCTTTTCCAGTTGGACTCTTGTCTTGGATATTTTCTCTGACATTGACAGATACCTTTGGCAAGAAGTTATATAATTATTCCTTTTTAAAAAATGCTGTGCTTATAAAATGATCCAAGACAATCCCAAAGAACTAGTGATGAAGTTTACTATCTCCAGAGAAAGGACTGATATTGATTGAATATAGACTGAAAGTTGCTATTCTACTTTCTTTGATTTTTTTTTCCTTTTATTTGAATCATCTTGTACTAAATGACTAGTATGAAAATATTTTTCATACATGCACAAGTATAACCTGTATCTGATTGCTTACCGTCTTAGGAAGTGGAAGGAGGAAGGGATAGAATTTAGGATTAAAAATTTTAAATAAAAATGTTAAAAAATAAAAATAAGTAAAATGAAAATATAAGTGCTGTGTTTTATATTGATAACTGAAGTATTACCAAATAAAATTAACTCTATTGCTAATAGAGTTAGTTCTATTGATAAACCATTTGTCTATCAAAAAATCTTGTAAGATTTTAACTCTTTAATGGGAGGTATCTCATTGGAGAAGAAAATTGCATTTTCCTCTACCAAATTTAATGCTTTTTAAAGTAATTAACAGTAAACTTAGTGAGATCTTATATTTTTTTTGCATTTTCCCTGCTTTCAATTTTACCTTTCTACCATTTATATACGTGTTTTTCATATTAATTCTATCTCAGTGGATACTATACCATACAATGTCATTAATGAAGAAAATAAATTAAATAAAGAAAAGTGAAATGCTAATAGATGCATTTCCTATTTGTCTCTTTTGTTTATTTCTCCTAAAATTTTATCTGAAAACTTTTTGGGGGTGATTTGGCTTAAATTAGAGGTCTTGTGCCAAGCTTTCTGCAAACTCTTTCCCTCTCTACTGCCTCTTGATATTTTATGAGACTATTATTTATAATCTTCCATTACCCTCTTCTGTAAGATTTTGCAAATGAAAATTTCATATTCTAAATTTATGTTTCTATTGATTGTCATGTTTTTCTGTTTGGCAAGAAGATCAAATGTTTGCTGGTTGAGGTGGATTCTCGATTCTCTTGATATATTTGTTGTGATGATTATTTTGCAGCTGTCAAATATCTGAGAAAGAATCGAAGAACTATGGGTTTGAAATATTGCATATTTTTTAAAAAAATCTGTTACAATGGAGCACTCTTAAATAGTGAAGGGGGAAGGATGTATTCAGAAACTGTCATGTAAAAACAAAAAAACATCAATACCATTAAAAAAATTTCTACAGAAAATGGTGACAATCCATGTTCTCTTTCCCATGTCTCTCTCTTTTTAGGTATTTGCATGTTTCAAGTTGGAGCTATTGTAATTTCATGAAGTGTTCCTTTATTCTTTTTTTTCCTAATATGGTATCTTTGCTTTATCTAATCAACTGATAGCTGAATTATAAATGATTCATATTGATAACTAGTCATTTCTAGTCTGTTCAGATATGGCCAATTTGTGTGTGTGTGTGTGTGTGTGTGTGTGTGTGTGTTTTGCTAATCCATCCTTTTTTTTTTCATTTTTATTTTATTTTATTTATTTTTTTTTATTAAAGCTTTTTATTTGTATAACATATGTATGGGTAGTTCCCCAGCACTGATCTTTACAAAGCTTTCCATTACAAATTTTACCCCCAGTCCCCTCCCCTCCCCTAAATGGCAGGAAGTCCACTACATGTTAATAATGTTGAAATACTTGACAAGTTATGCAAGAAAAATCCTATCTACAAGAAAAAAAAGAAAATCAGAGAAAGGCAACACAATGCAAGCAAATACCAATAGAGATCATGAATATGTTATGTTGTGGTCCATATTTCATATCCCTCTCTCTGGGTGTATATGGTTTTCTTCAGTGAACAACTGTAACTGGTTTGAGACAATTCTTTGTTGCAGAGAGCCATGTCCATCAGAATTCATCATCATGTAATACTGTTGTTGCTGTGTATGATGATCTCCTGGTTCTGCTCATTTCACTCAGCATCAGTTCATGAAAGTCCCTCCAGGCCTCTCTGAAATCGTCCTGCTGTTCGTTTCTTACAGAGCAATAATATTCCATAACATTCATATACCATAATTTATTCAGCCACTCTCCAATTGATGGGCATCCCTTCAGTTTCCAGTTTCTAGCCACTACAAAAAGGGCTGCCACAAGCATTCTTGCACATGTGGGTCCCTTTCCCTCCTCTAAGATCTCTTGGGGATATAGGCCCAGTAGAAACACTGCTGGGTCAAAGGGTATGCACAGTTTGATAACTTTTTGAGCATAGCTCCAAATTGCTCTCCAGAATGGTTGGATCCGTTCACAGTTCCACCAACAATGTATTAGTGTCCCAGTTTTCCCACATCCCCTCCAACATTCATCGTTATCTTTTCCTGTCATTTTAGCCAATCTGACAGGTGTGTAGTGGTACCTCAGAGTTGTCTTAATTTGCATTTCTCTGATCAATAGTGATTTGGAGCAACTTTTCATATGACTACAGATGGTTTTAATTTCATCATCTGAAAATTGTCTGTTCATATCCCTTGACCACTTATCTATTGAAGAGTGGTAATCCATCCTTTATCATATCTGTTCTCCCAATTGTCTTGTTGAAGAAGATACCTATGAAATATAGACATATTTCTGGTCAGCCTCTGGTTTATTTTGTTTCTTAATCCTAAACCACATTTTCTTGTTTTCAAATATTTTCTTTTTCCTCTCAATTATATGTAAAAGCAATTTTTGACACAATTAAAATTTTTTTTAATTCACATTCTCTCCTCTCCTCCTCTCAATGAAAAAGTAAACAATTTTATATAAATCATACTTGTGCAAAATATATTTTCATATTAGTCATGTTGTGAAAGGAAACACAGACCAACACCCCCCAAGAAAAATAAAATATTTAAAAAAATTATGCTTCTATTTGCATCCAGATTACATTAATTCTTCTTTGGAAGTGGATAGCATTTTGCATTTTAAGTCTTTCAGAATTATTTTGGATCATTGCGTTGCTAAGAATAATTAAGTCATTCACAGCTGATCATTATACAGTACTGCTGTTATTGTGTACAGTGCTCTTCTAGTTCTGTTCATTTCACTTTGCATCAATTCATATAAGTATTTCTGGATTTTTCTGAAAACATCTTGCTTGCAAAACCACATTTTCCAACAAAAAGTTTCACCATTATCCACTATACTTTTCATCTTTGCATTAAAGCCACAAAATATTAAAGTATATGCTGACATGATTTAGTTGATCTTATCACATTCCTTGTATATCTCATCAACCTTTGCAATAGATATTGACAAATAAACCATAACTATCATCATAGTAGTCTTTTTACTTTGCTCATCATGAGCATTGTAAAGTGAAATGAACTACTCTTACTCCCTTGATAGAAAGTTTTGTCTCAGAAATATTGACTTAGCACCCATGTGGAGAATATATTTGAGAGGTTGAAGTAGGACTGGAAGTTATTAGGAGTCTATAGCAAAAGTCCAGTTGAGAAAAAATGAGGGCTTGAACTAGAATAGAATCTCTAGGTTCCCTAAAGGTTCAGCCGAAATGTTACCTTTTTCTCAAAACCATTCCTGTGGTAGCTAGGTGGTACAGTGGACACAACACTGGCTTTAGTGTCAGGAGGACCTGAATTTAAATATGGTCTAACACTTGACACTTATTAGCTGTGTGAGTCTATGCAAATCACTTAGCCCCAACTATCACATAAATCTAGAGTAATAGCAAAAAAATTATTTGTTAACTCACTGAATGTTAGTGCTTTCTTTTCAGTTTATCTTATATTTATCTAATTGTGTACATCATATTCCCTTTAGTTTCACAATAGAATATAGGCTCCTTGAGGGCAGGGACTGTTTTATTTTTGTCTTTTTATTTCCAGCACCCAATACCTTGTACATAAGTAGGCTCATATTCTGTAGACTTGTGATGAAAAGAGCCATCCATATCTAGAGAGAGGACTATGGAGACTAAATGTAGGTCATAGCATAATTTTTTCACCTTTTGTTATTGTTGTTTGTTTGTTTCTCATGGTTCCCCCCCCCCCTTTTGATCTGATTTTTCTCGTGCAACATGATGAATATGGAATTCTGTTTAGAAGAATTGCATATGTTTAACCTATATTGTATTACTGTCTGTGGAAGAAGAGTGGGGAGAAAGGGAAAAAAATTCACAACACAAGACTTGCGAAAGGTAAATATGGAAAACTATCTTTGTGTGTATTTGGGGGTAAGAAGGGAGCTATTAGAAAAAAAAAAGATCCTTCTGGTCTGGCACCTAGCCTTATAGACAGGATCTTAATAAATATTTGTTAAATTCTCTTCAAGATATTTTCATATTTGGACAATGGAAAACTTGGTGGTTTAAACTCCCCTGAATAAATAAGAAGAAAGGAGGAGATATTTAATGAAAATTATCAAACACGTGTCTACATAGAGTTTATTTGTACTCATGCCCATTTGTGTATTCATATACAGTGAATTCTTGTGTTCTAC
Source organism: Myrmecobius fasciatus (assembly GCA_023553655.1). Lineage (NCBI taxonomy): Eukaryota > Metazoa > Chordata > Mammalia > Dasyuromorphia > Myrmecobiidae > Myrmecobius > Myrmecobius fasciatus. Next base: position 577,175 of record JAJPUD010000682.1, on the reverse strand, counting down.
ATATTTGTTATATGAAGAATATATCAGAATTTCTCAGCTGAATTTTAGATTTGAAATATATTTAATGGGTTATAATTATGACTGCTTCTTTGAGAAAAGTTACACAGTTCTACCTATAGATTGTTTCTATATGCTTATGTAAGTAAATTCATCTCAATTCTGATGCTATGTTTTCTATTTTTAAAGAAAAAACAGACATATTAAAGTTTAGAATTGGTTTCCTAGATGGACAGATGGATGGATGATTGGATAGACAGGTGACTGGCTAGCTTTGGAACTGGTGGAATGGCCATATCTAAAGAATGGTCATTAATGAATCACTGTCAACATGGCAGAGGAGATATCTAGTAGAGATCTCTGATGATCTGTCCCTTGGGTCTGTGCTATGCAGATTTTATTAATAATGTGGACAAAGGCAAAGATGACATGTTTATCAAATTTCAGGTGAAACAAAGTTGGGAAGGATACCTAAGTACATTGCATGACACTATCCAGACCAGTAAAATATTGATAGATTAAAATGATGGGCCAAACTTAATATGATTTGAAAGTATAAAATGAGGGAAGTGTGACTGGACAGTGGTTCTTATGGAACTAATTTTGACTCTTAAGGTTCTGAGATGCTGGTTGCTTATTTGCAAAGACTGCAAAGTATACAGATGCATAACTGAGTGGATAGCAAGCCAGGATAGATGAATTGACAAATGAACTGATTATATGAACAGATGAGTGGATGCTAAATCATATAACATATGGTGTTTCTCTGCCCCTCCCCCCACCCACCATATCCAGACACCTTTGTTACTTAAGATTGTCTTGGCTCTTTTAGTTTTTTTCTTTTTCATTTCTAGGATCTGTTGTTCTTTCTCATATATTTTCCCACCAGCCTCCTTTCCCATTTCAGCCCAGGTTTTAATTCCTTCGAAGGGTTGATACCATTATAATACAAACCTGATTGGAAGAAACTATTGTGATACACCTTGTAATATATCTAAAGAGGAATCATTTTATCCACTTAACTATTGAGCCTTTTCTTTAATGTTTCAAAAGAAGAGGTGACCTTTCTTGATTATAGTTCTGACCACATCCATTTCCCTGCATAGAATTCAATTTAGAACTGATTGGCCTTTCTTTGGTCTGCCTTGGAGTATATTTGATGAGAAAATGGTTTAATTTCCTGTTGTACCATCTGTGCTTTGTTTCTCTTCTAATTGAGTTTCAATTTGCTTTACGTCTAAGACCTGGACATTTTGAATTTTCTAAAAAAAAAAAAAGAGTTTACAGCACAGGAAAACTTTTGGCTCCATTCTATTGTAGAAATTTTCTTCTTCAGCATATCATTATTAATTTGCTTACCACCCTCTTTGTCTCTCATCATTTGGAATCCCTGTCATCTTTCTATACCATTCTATTTAAATCATTGGTGCTAATATCTCTGGTTCCTTTATTAAATAGTTTTTTTGATTTTCACGTTCCTAAACATGTTCTGCACTTAAATTATAGTCTTTTTCTCTGCTTTGTCCCCCAGTATCCATCCTTGGTGATAGCATAGTAGACATAGGAAACCAACAATTAGATCAGCTATTCTTGGCTATTTTTCTGATACTTTGTGAGCAGTAGGCCCAATTTTTTTGAGTCTTCATAGCTTGACCCAAATAGCTGTTGGAGAACCAGATCAATTTAAGAGACAGCATCATATAATGGAAAGAATTCAACAAAGGGATCTGAGTTTTACTGCCAGTTCTGCTGCTAACTCATTGTTCAACCTTGTTTGATTCCCTTTCTTTTTTGTTTGTGAAATAAGGGAGAGGTGAACAGGGAAAATTAGATAAACCATTAAACTAAATTAGCCCTAAGATTAAGATTCTGTATTCTGTTCTTATGACCCATTAAATTCTTTAACTTCATAGTTCCACATTTTTCTTGATTTCACTAAACTCCATTTCTGATCTATATTATTCTTACACATTACTGGCTAAGATCTGGGCATAATCATTAAGAGATACTGTTTCAGTTGTACCTTCTTTATATATCACCTGTCTCAAATATACTGAAGTATTACTCACACTGGGAACTTTATTTGCTTAATCACCCTTCCACTTTATCCAGCCTAATAATTTCTCTCAATAGTAATAGCTAGTCTTTATGCAGTGCTTTAAGGTTTGCAAAGCACTTTACATATCTTACTTCATTTTATCCTCATAACAATCCTGTAAAGTAGGTGCTATTATTTTATAGAAAATTGTAAAACATAGATAGATAGAGGTCAAATGACTTACCCAGGATTACACAACTAGTAATTGTCTGAGGTAGGTTTCCAATTCAGGTTTTCTTCCTCTCTTCTCCCTATAGTATGTTATTTATTTGATTACCTTTAAAGATAGTTTTCAATAGTCATTTTTGTAAGATCCTGAGTTCTAAATTTTTCTTCTTCTTTTACCTCCCCCTCCCCAAGACATGGTCATACACGTAGAGTTATTTTAAATATATTCCTATATTTGTCATGTTGTGAAAGAAAAATCAGAACAAAAGGGGAAAAAAAAACATGAGAAAGAAAAGCAAGCAAACAAACAAAAAGGTAAAAATTGTATGCTTCTTTGCGTTCAGTCTCCATATTTCTCTCTCTGGATGCAGATGACATTTTCCATCCCAAGTCTATTGAAATTGTCTTGGATCACTATATTTGCTAAGAAGAGCTAAGTCTATTATAGTTGATAATTACATAATCTTTTTTAAAATAGTATTTTATTTTTCCAAATATATGGAAAGATAGTTTTCAACATATATTTCTTTTTTTTTAAATTAAAGCTTTTTATTTGTATAACATATGTATGGGTAGTTCCTCAGCATTGATCTTTACAAAGCTTTCCGTTACAAATTTTACCCCCAGTCCCCTCCTTTCCCCTAGATGGCAAGAAGTCCACTACATGTTAATAATGTAATATTACTTGACAAGTTGTGCAAGAAAAAATCCTATCTACAAGAAAAAAAAAAAGAAAATCAGAGAAAGAAAACACAATGCAAGCAAACATCAATAGAGAGCATGTTATGTTGTGGTCCATATTTCATATACCTCTCTCTGGGTATATATGGCTTTCTTCACTGAACATTTGGAACTGGTCTGAGACAATTCTTTGTTGCAGAGAGCCATGTCCATCAGAGGTGATCATCATGTAATATTGTTGTTGCTGTGTATAATGATCTCCTGGTTCTGCTCATCTCACTCGGCATCAGTTCATGCAGGTCTCTCCAGGCCTCTCTGAAATCGTCCTGCTGGTCGTTTCTTACAGAACAATAATATTCCATAATATTCATATACCATAATTTATTCAGCCACTCTCCAATTGATGGGCATCCATTCAGTTTCCAGTTTCTAGCCACTACAAAATGGGCTGCCACAAACATTCTTGCACATGTGGGTCCCTTTCCCTCCTCTAAGATCTCTTTGGGATATAAGCCCAATAGGAACACTGCTGGGTCAAAGGGTATGCACAGTTTGATAACTTTTTGAGCATAGCTCCAAATTGCTCTCCAGAATGGTTGGATCCGTTCACAGTTCCACCAACAATGTATTAGTGTCCCAGCTTTCCCACATCCCCTCCAGCATTCATCGTTATCTTTTCCTGTCATTTTAGCCAATCTGACAGGTGTGTAGTGGTACCTCAGAGTGGTCTTAATTTGCATTTCTCTGATCAATAGTGATTTGGAGCAACTTTTCATATGACTAGAGATGGTTTTAATTTCATCATCTGAAAATGGTCTGTTCATATCCCTTGACCACTTATCTATTGAAGAGTGGCTTGAATTCTTATATGAGACAATTCTCTGTATATTTTAGAAATGAGGTTTTTATCAGAATGTATTACATTGTATTACATTTACATTAAATGTAAAGATGATTTCCCAATTTGATGCTTCCCTCCTAATCTTGTCTGCATTAGTTTTATTTGTACAGAAACTTTTTAACTTAATATAATCAAAATTATCTATCTGGTCTTCAATTAAGAGTTCCAGATCTTCCTTGGACATAAATTTATTCCATTTCCACAGGTCTAAGAGGTAAACTATACTACGTTTCTCTAATTTGCTTACAACAAAACTCTTTATGTCTAGATCATGAACCCATTTAGATCTTATCTTGGTATATGGTGTTAGGTGTGGGTCAAGCCCTAATTTCTTCCACACTAGTTTCCAATTTTCCCAGCAGTTTTTGTGGAATAGTGAGTACTTATTCCAAAAGCTGGGGTCTTTGGGTTTATCAAACACTAAATTGCTAAAGTTATTGCCTAGATTGTCCTGATATCCTATTCTATGCCACTGATCGACTGCTCTATTTCTCAGCCAGTACCAAATGGTTTTGATGACCACTGCTTTATAATATAGTTTTAGATCTGGTACAGCAAGGCCACCTTCATCTGCCTTTTTTTTTTTTTTTTCATTAATTCCCTTGAAATTCTTGACCTTTTGTTCTTCCAAATGAACTTTGCTAGTATTTTTTCTAGATCTGTAAAATAATTTCTTGGGAGTTTGATTGGTATGGCACTAAATAAGGAGATTAGTTTGGGTAGTATTGTCATTTTTATTATATTCGCTCGGCCTACCCATGAGCACTTAATGTTTTTCCAATTGACTAGGTATGATCTTATTTGTGTGGAAAGTGTTTTGTAGTTTAGTTTGTATAGTTTCTGACTTTTCCTTGGCAGATAGATTCCCAAATATTTTATCCTATCATTCGTTATTTGGAATGGAATTTCTTTTTGTATCTCTTGCTGCTGAACTTTATTAGTAATATATAAAAATGCTGATGATTTATGTGGATTTATTTTGAATCCTGCAACTTTACTAAAGTTGTGGATTGTTTCTAGTAGTTTTTTAGTTGAGTCTCTAGGGTTCTCTATACTATCATGTCATCTGCAAAGAGTGATAATTTGGTTTCTTCATTACCTACTCTAATTCCTTTTATCTCTTTTTCTTCTCTTATTGCCAAAGCTAGCATTTCTAATACAATATTAAATAGTAATGGTGACAGTGGGCAGCCTTGTTTCACTTCTGATTTTATTGGGAATGGTTCTAGTTTGTCTCCATTACATATAATGCTTGCTGATGGTTTTAAGTAGATGCTACTAATCATTTTAAGGAAAAGCCCATTTATTCCTATACTCTCTAGTGTTTTTAATAGGAATGGGTTCAACATATATTTCTTTAAAACTTGGTATTCCAAATTTTTCTCTCCCTCCCTTATCTTCCCCTTCCCCAAGATGCAAGCATCTGATATATGTTAAACATGTACAATCCTTTTAAACATATTTCCATATTTGTCATGTTATGCAAGAAAAATCAGACCAAAAGAAAAAAAAAAGGCATGAGAAAGAAAGTAGCAGACAAACAAAAAGGCGAAAATACTATGCTTTGATTCACACTCAGTCTCTATAGTCCTCTCTTTGGATGGGGATGGCATTTTCCAGCCCAAGTCTATTGGAATTGCTTTGAATCACCATTGAATCACAATTACTGTGTCCAATGTTCCAATTGGCTCCTGCGTTCTATTCACTGTACCTCCTAGTGATGTTGCTGACTCTTTGCCTAGTTTGGTCTCCATGATCAGCTATTTTCACATTGCCCCTACAACCATTTGATACTAGGAATCTTCCTTGACCTTTTGCTACCTTATTCCTAAAATAGTTTAACTCAGCAGTGAAAATAGATGGATGTAATGGGAATAGATTAGGAGTAGGAGGACTTGAGTTAGATCTATACTCTGCCTCTTATTAAGTATTTGAACTGTGGCAAACTCCAGGTATCTCTTTTTCCTCACTGCACATGAAGACATTGCATTAGTTGGTCTCTAAAGTGACAATTTGACATGCTTGTAGCTTATGAAAGATTGCTTCCAAAATACATTGTATCATGTCAATCTTGGCTTACTATGAAGTCGTGCAAAACTTCACTGGACAGGTCAAACCTTGGAACGATTTCTTGTTGCTTCTTTAGAAAACTCCAAGGGCAGCTAAATGGCACAGTGGGTAGAGCACAGTCAAGTGCTAGACACTTGATACTTATTAGTTGTATGACTCTGGGCAGGTCACTTAACACTGATTGCTGCACAAAAAAAAAAAAAAAAAAAAGAAAACTCCCCCCCACAGTTCTTCTCTAAAAGCCTCTGATGCTCTCAACCCCCAATCTTAATTCTTAGAAGATAATTTTACCTCTTAATTAAAGTAACTCTGCTGTACCAGAACATATCTGAAAAGTATCCAGTTCTGGGCACTATGTTTTAGGAAGGCCAATGATATGATTCTATAAATTTCAGTCTTGTTCTCTCTTTGCTCTCCTCTTTTCACACAGAAGAGAGCTCATCCCTCCAGTCTATTCTCCTGCAGCTCCCACCCCCATGCCCCAATTCCCTTAATTATTTTGTTTTCAGCTTCATTACATCTGTCTTGTGGCTTAGAGACCAGAGCTGTTTACAGAGTTCCAAGGGCAACTGTGCCAGAGCTTTATATAAAGAGAAAGTGTCTTTTGTGTGGTTGCTTGTCTCTTTCTTAGACATGCCCAGCATTTTGTTGTGCCTTTTTAGCCCAGGCCATCTTCAAGGACTAGTCTGTAGTGAGTCCTATATTCCATCCCTGTGCTACATGGGATTGACACCTCGTATCCTCTCAAAATTCTTCTATTATTTTCCCCAATCTATATGAAATTCAGTGCATGGAAATTTTTATTTCCAAGTACCTTTATTATGTCTTAAGAAGCATAAGCTTATTCTGAGAGTTGTGAATATTTTAATTGGGAGCTCCAGGTATATTATTATTGGCATGTAGAAGAATAATTATCATTGACATTTTCTGTTGAGTCTTCCAGTGAATATACTTTTATCTTTTGCTAATGCATTCAAACCATCAGGCAATAAGTACTGAGAGCTTACTTTGGATCCACCTGCATAAGACATTGTGAAAAGGCAGATATATAATATCTGTGTAAAATGGGCAAAATAAACTGCTTTTTCTACCTTGTAGGATTGTCGGGAGGGTCAAAGGAGATAATAGGGAAAAATATGCTTTATTTACTGTAGAACAATCTACTTTATGTACTATATATATATTTTTGCTTTTTTGCTGAGGTGATTGAGTTTAAGGGACTTGTCCAGGGTCACACAGCTAGGAAGTTTTAAGTGACTGAGGTCAGATTTGAACTCAGGTCCTCTTGACCAGGGTTGGTGCTCTAATCACTGCGCCACCTAGCTGCCCCTTTAGGTACAATATTATGTCACATTTAAAAGTGTTATTTACATACTACTTTTCTGCTTTAAAATGAAATGATTACATGTAATCTCCTTTTTTCTCATGTTCACCTATGCTTAAGGAGGTGAGGGAGTAGCTTGTGAATGTCAGAAATGAGACGTCACTTAGGCCTTTGCTATCTCTAAACACAGTCTTCTTTGTATTAAAATAGGCAGAGATATAAAATAGAGTAGAAAGAAGACCCCATATGTGACTTCCATTGAATTATACTGAGTGTTTGTTTACTCTTCTGAAAAATTGAGAGGAGAACACATACCCTACCTTCCCTGAATGGATCATCAGCAGATTTAGTAGGAAAATATTTTTATTAAACTTGAAATCACTGTGTATTAGGTGTTTTGATGATGATAATCATGATGATGATGATGGTGGTGGTGACCTGGTCCCTGACTTTAAGGTTAGATTAGACTTACATGAAACATCAGAGAACAAAATAATATCGATTAAGGGAATAATGATGAAAAGGGGGCTGCTAGATGGTGCAGTGGTTAGAATGCCAGACCTGGTGTTAGGAAGATTCATCTTAACGTAAAATATGGCTTCAGACACTTATTAGCTGTGTTATATTGGGCAAGTCACTTAAACCTGTTTGCCTCTGTTTCCTCATAATTAAAATGAGCTGGAGAAGGAAATGGTCAACTACTCCATTATCTTTGCCCAAAAAAATCCCAAATGGGATCATGAAGAGTCAGACGAAACTGAAACAACCAAACAATAACATTGGAGAAATAGAATGATATAGCCGGAAGGATCTTGGGTCTGAAGTTAGGAGGCTAGGTTAGCATTTTTTCTCTGACTACAAAGGACTCTGTCACCCTGGGCAAAGTCATTTAACTTCTTTGTGTCATCATCTGATGGTGTTAAATTATGTGGAACAGACAACAAGTGAGACAATTCATAAAAAGGCACTAAAAAGAGGGAAGAGTGTGGACTGGAATATTAGGGGAAATTTTATGGAGGAGGTGGGGCTTGAGCTTGACCTGAAAAATAGGGTAGATGATGCACTAGAATAGAGAAAAGGAGGGGAATGGCATTCTAGTTTGGGAAAATAGCATGAACAGAGGCTTTGTTTTGATATTTTGACAAGATATTAATTTGCAAAATAGTGAGATCAGATTGCGATTTGCATGCTAGACTGATGACTATAAACTTGATCTAGTAGAGAGTCATGGAAAAATTTTAAATAAATGATAACCTTAAGAAAGCAGTGATGTCACTGTCAAGATTGGCTAAGATGACAGGAAAAGATAATGATGACTGTTGGAGGGGATATGGGAAAACTGGGACAGTGATACATTGTTAGTGAAACTGTGAACGAATCCAGCCATTCTGGAGAGCATAGAACTATGCTCAAAAAATTATTAAACTGTGCATACCCTTTGACTCAGCAGTGTTTCTATTGGGCCGATATTCCAAAGAGATCTTAAAGGAGGGAAAGAGACCCACCTGTGCAAGAATGTTTGTGGCAGCCCTTTTTGTAGTGGCTAGAAACTGGAAACTGAGTGAAAGCCCATCAGTTGGAGAATGGCTGAATAAACTATGGTATATGAATGTTATGGAATATTATTGTTCTGTAAGAAATGGTCAGCAGAATGATTTCAGAGAAGCCTGGAGAGACTTGTATGAACTGATGCTGAGTGAAATGAGCAGAACCAGGAGATCATTATATACGGCAACAACAGTACTATATGATGATCAATTCTGATGGACAGGGCTCTCTTCAACAATGAAATGTTTCAAACCAGTTCCAGTTGTTCAGTGATGAAGAAAGCCAAACCCAGGGAGAGGCCTGTGGGATCTGAGTGTGGACCACAACATAGCATTTTCATGCTCTCTGTTGATGTTTGCTTACATTTTGTTTTCCTTCTCAGGTTTTTTTTTCCTTGTAGATCCAATTTTTCTTGTACAGCAAGATATCTGTATAAATATGTATACATATATTTAATTTCTCAAGTATTTTAACATAATTAACATGTATTAGACTTTCTGCCATCTAGGGGAGGGGGTGGGGAGGAGGGAAAAATTTGTAACAGAAAGCTTTGCAAGGGTCAATGTTGAAAAATTACCCATGCATATGTTTTGCAAATAAAAAGCTTTAATAAAAAATAAAGAAAGAAAGTAGTATTGGGTTATCAGTGGAGGCAGGGAAAGAAACTGAAGCTATGGAGATCAGGTATAAGAGTTTTAAAATTAAAAAAAAAATATTTCTCAACTCAGTAGTATTTTATTTTTCCAAATACATGCAAAGATAGTTTTCAACATTCATTTCTGTAAGATTTTGAGTTTCAATTTTTTTTCTGCCCCCCCAGTCCTTTCCTAAGATCATAAAAAATCTGATATAATTTACACATGTACAATCATTTTAAACATTTCCATATTAGTCATTTTTGTAGAAGAAAATCAGAACAAAGAGGGAAAACCATGAAAAAGAAAAAACAAACTCAAAAAAGTGAAAATAGATGTTTCAATTTGCATTCAATTTCTATAGTTCTCCCCCTGGATGGGGATGGTATTTTCCACCCTAAGTTTGTGGAATTGTTTTGGATCATTGCATTACTGAAAAGAGCCAAGGTTATCATGTTGATAATCACATAATCTTGCTGTTATTGTGTACAAAGTTCTTCTGGTTCTGCTTACTTATCTCAGCATCAGTTCATATAAGTCTTTCCAGGCTTTTCTGAAATCAGCCTGCTCATCATTTCATATAGAAGAATAATATTACATTATATGCATGTAACCATAACTTATTCAGCCATTCCCCAATTGGTGGGTATCTACTCAATTTCTAATTCCTTGCTACCACAAAAAGAGCTGTTTTTGCATATATGGGTCCTTTCCCCTCTTTTATGATTTCTTTGGGTTATAGTCCTAGTAGTGATCAAAAGGTATGCTCAGTTTTTTTTAAATTAAGATTTATTATTTCAAAACCCATGCACAGACTATTCTTCAACATTAGTCCTTGCAAAACCCTGGTTCCAATTTTCCTCCTCTTCCCCCATGCAATGTAGTACAATATATGTTAAACATGGTAGAAATATGTGTTAAATCCAGTATATGTATACATATTTATACAATTATCATGCCTCACAAGAAAAAAAGAGAAGCAAAATAAAATGCAAGCAAACAACAAAAAGAGTGAAAATGCTATGTTGTGAACCACACTCAGTTCCCACAGTCCTCTTTCTGGGTGTAGATGGCTCTCTTCATTACTGAACAATTGGAACTGGTTTGAATCATCTCATTGTTGAAGAGAGCCATGTCCATCAGAATTGATCATCATATAATCTTGTTGTTGCCTTGTATAATGATCCCCTGGTTCTGCTCATTTCACTTAGTATGCTCAGTTTTGGACATAGCCTTTTGGACATAGTTTCAAATTGTTATCCAGAATTGGTAGATCAGTTCACAACTCCAGCAACAATGTATTAGTGTCCCAGTTTTCCTACATTCTCTCTAACATTTATCATTTTTCTTTCCTGTCATTTTAACCAATTTGAGAGGTGTAAGGTGGTATCTCAGAGTTGTTATAATTTGCATTTCTCTAATCAACAGTAATTTTTTCCTATGACCAGAAATGGCTTTAATTTCTTAATTAAAGAAAGTTAATTAAATTAATTAACTTAATAATAAACTTATAATAAACATATATAATAAACTAATAAACTTAAAGTCTGAAAGTTGTCTTTTCTTATTCTCTGACCATTTATCAATTGGTGAATAGCTTGTATTCTTATAAATTTGAGTCATTTACATAGTTTAAAAATGAGGGCTTTATCAGAAACATTGGATGTAAAAAACTTTTCCCAACTTTCTGCTTCCCTTCTGGTCTTGTCTGTGTTGGTTTTGTTTGTTCAGAGCCTTTTCAACTTAATGTAATCAAAATTAGCCATTTTTCATTTCATAATGTTCTCTAGTTCTTCTTTGACCATAAATTCCTCTCTTCTCCAAAGATCTAGCAGGTACCTTTTCCCTTGTTCTCCTAATTTGCTTATAGTATCACCCTTCATGTCTAAATCATGAATCCATTTTGATCTTATCTTGGTATAGGGTATAAGATGTTGAATCCAGATATAAAGTAATAAGACCCAGAAGAAGAGATTTTTGACAGGGATATGTTTTGTAGAGTATTTTATTTTATATTGAGTTTGAGGTAATGGCAAAGGTACACTGTCAGTAGTTTGGAGTTGTAGTGTTAGAGTTTTGGTGAGATGTCAGGACTTAGAGATAAAAATATGGAAGTTATTTGTATAAAGGTACATTAACTGAAATTATAGCAGCACATGGGATTGTTAAGGGAAAGAATGTTGAGAGAATATAGCAAAGGGCCAAGGGCTTAAATAGTAAGAGGCTGTGAAGAGGAAGAGCCAATGAAAGAGAAGGGATCAATCAAAGAAGAGAGCCAGAACAATGCAATGGAAGTTAAGGAGGAGATATTTAGAGAGGACCATCTTAAATCTTTTGAGATTAACATTTTGGAAGAATATTAAAGCCTCCAAAGAATACATGTCAGAAATAAAATTCTGGCTAAATGGATTTGAGTGGGACTCCATATAGCACAGGCTGGAACATTCCAGGAAGCTATGGTCACATATAGACTGTGTGTGTGTGTGTGTGTGTGTGTGTGTGTGTGTGTGTGTGTGTGTGAGAGAGAGAGAGAAAGAGAGAGAGAGAGATTTATCCTTCCATTGCCTCTTCCAGACCACTAGCTCTCTTGAAACCATGCCTTGGATGATGTAATTCACTCAATTTTAGTGCCACACTCTAGGACCAGCTTGTTCAGATTGGTGATTCAACCAGCACAGATATGTATGATCCACACTATCTAGCTTCCTAAGATCTCAGATCATGCTTTACATCTAGTTCCAACTCTCTAAGCCATCTCTTTGCCAGATTGTCTGCTGTTGCTTGCATACTACATCCTACATTTCCTCTCCTCCTTCTCTTCTTGCTCTGGAAATAGTAATCAAATCAATACTACCATTGCTTCTCGAGGGGACAGGTCTGTTGGCTTAATTCCCCTGTGACTTCCCAAAGCAAAATACCCATTTGTGTTGTCTTTCCCTTACCAGAATGTAAGTTTGAGCATAGGGACTGTCTTGTTTTATATCTGTATTCCTGGCATAATGCTTGGCACATAGTAAGTACTTAATAAATTCTGTCCATTCATTCATTGGGTCATGAATTGCCCAGGCTGTTTCCATGTTCTTACATATCTAAATCAATTTTTATACCACAGTGACTGGATACTATCATTTCAACAATTTGTGTCTTTAACATTTTCATTCTTCATCAAGGCAAGTATGAAGTTCTTTCATTAGTAATAGTACGTCTCCCAAGAACCCTTTTTTATTAGAGATTTACCTATTACAAGCAATTCATTGTATGCAAGAATTTTAATATTTGAGTGACAGGGCTAGAAAGCACATAGAATAGTTGTTAAAAAATAGAGAGTTCTCTGCCTCAGGTATCAGAGTTGGAAGGAATCTTCCTAAAATCTCTCCAGCTGTCCCTTTCTCCCTCTTTTATCTACTTACTTTTGAATTTGCATTGTAGATATATAATTGGCACTTGAATTGAACTGGAATGTGTCTGGGGAAGTGGAGATATAATGGAGATATTTCAAGACTGGCTCTCAAGACCCAGGTTTTAGTCCAGCCTTCTATCCACTCAGCCATGTTCAACCATTTCCTTTTTTAAAAAAGAGCATTTTCTTGACTCCACGTCATTCATTTCTCGCTGTCTTTTGTTTTGAAGCAGGAGTTTGCCTCTGTGTTAAGACAATCCATCTGAAGTTGGCTACTGATTAGCATTTGTGTATCTGATTAACCTGTCCTTACAGAAAGACCTAGAGCTAAACTGATCTCCTTTTGTTGGATACAAAATACTTCAACTGATCTGAAGGACTTCTAGAAACTCCCCTCTGTGAAAAGCCTTCTGATTTCATTGCTATGGCCAAATAGTTAGATCTCAGTAGAAAAAGCTTCCTTGAGAAAAGCACAAGGGGTGGCTTAAAGTGACTCAATCTGAGGCAGAAGTTTCTATGAAGAAAATTGCCTGTTAAACTTTAAGCCACTAGAGGAATGTTTTAGTTTAAAAAAAAAATGTTGCTTTGAGTTAATGGAGAACTCTTAAGCACCCGTATGGCCAGGAATATGTATGGTAACTTTGCCGTGACCTCTGACCTCCACCCTCCCAAGTAGTGTTTTCAGACCTAGCAAATGAAGCTTGTCACAAGCTCACGTAATCACCCAGAAATGCAAATGCGCTGTCATTTTGTGACCTGTGTTGCGAAAATTAGAAAGAGGAAGTTATGTTTTGCTGTTGCATGAAGTTCAAATCAGAAGGGAAGATGTGAGCCTATATGGAAAACTTGTAAGTGATATTTTTCCTTTTTTGGTCTTTAATGACATGTAAAACAGTAGCAAATATATTTTTTTAAAGTATTTTTTATGTTGACTTGGGAGTTAGAGACTTTAGGTGACACTATTGTTGCTCCCATGACAGGAAACCCTGAAATGTTTTACAGTAGAATGGTGGTTGTGAATATGACTGTGTTTAATATATTCAGTTGCAATTATGTGTCAGGAGTCATATTTTGTGACAGCTTATCACCAACTAAAACAGGGATTTCCTGAGACTATGAATAAATCTTTAAAGTAAATTAAATCATATTAGCTTAAATGACTACTATCTTAAAGTTGTTTAATGTGTTTTGCTTCTTTACTGCTAGTGATCTAGCCACATAGGAAGAAATTTGAAGGGGATAATCTGCTATTTTCAGAATCTCGTAACGGGTTAGGCAGAGATTAATATTTGGCTGAAGCAACTGATGAATGTGCTGACAGACAAGGTGGTATAGTAGGCACTAGACTGTGATAAGGAAAACTGAGTTCTGATACAGGATTGGCTATTAGCCATGTGATTCAGAGAAACCTATTTAGCTTCTCTGGACTTCAGTTTCAGTTTAATTCAACAAACATTTTAAGCACCTACTAGTATGTGTTAGGCACAGTAGTAGGTGCTAGATTTAAGATGATAAAAATTAAAAATATCTTCTCCAGAAGCTTATATTCTACTGGGGAAAAGCTACATATTCATAGATAAGTTAATATAGACTATACACAAGGTAATTTGGGGGAGAGAGGAAATACTAACAACAGGGGAAATTGTTAAAGGCCTTTTTGTGTAGAAAGTGGTGTTTGAACTTAGCCTCTAATGAAGCTAGTTATTCCAAGAGGCTTTTTCTCTTTAGCAGTCCGATGAAGTGGAATAACACCAAACTTATTCCCATTTTATTAATGAAGAAACTGATGCTCAGAGATAAATGATTTGCTCTTGATAGTAATTATGTTTCTAGATTTTTATTCCAGTTCTTTAAAAACTAATGTGTGAGATAAAAGTAAGTCAATTTATTTATAAAATTAAAAAATTACAATTATACTTTAACATTTATTTTTTAAAATTTTGAGTTCCCATTTCTCTTCTTCCCTGTAGTACCTCCCCCAACTATTGAGAAGACAAGCAATATGATATCAGTTATACATATGAAGTTATATAAAACATTTGCATATTAGAAAGCAAGACAATTTAAAAGTTAAGATAAAGCTGCCTTGACCATTTAATCTCTTGTCCTTTGACCAGAGGTAGGGAAGCACACATGAATGTGTTTGAAAAATGAGACCTAGAACTGATGCTGAGAGAAATGAGCAGAACTAGGAGATCATTATACACGGCAACAACAATACTATATGATGATCAATTCTGATGGACATGGCTCTCTTCAACAATAAGATGTTTCAAACCAGTTCCAATTGTTCAGTAAAGAAAGCCATATACACCCAGAGAGAGAGAGAGGAGATATGGACTACAACATATCATTTTCATGCTCTCTGTCGATGTTTGCTTGCATTGGGTTTCCTTTTTCAGATTTTTTTGTTCATGTAGATACGATTGTTCTTGCACAGCAAGATAAGTATGGAAACATGTATACATATATTCGACTTGTCAAATATTTTAATATAATTAACATGTAGTGGACTTCCTGCCATAGAGGGGAATAGGGGGGAAAATTTGTAACAGAAAGCTTTGTAATGGTCAATGTTGAAGAACTACCCATGCATATGCTATGCAAATAAAAAGCTTTAATTAAAAAAAAAAAAGAAAGAAAAATGAGGCCTGGATTGTTGTCTACTGGGGACAGAAAGGGAGAAACCACAGAGGAAGCTGGTGGCAGCTCCATGTACTGAGTGACAACTCAGGGAGTCCAAGGTTCCTATCATTCGCTCTGTAAGCTCTTCCCATTTCTTCCCACCATTTTTTTCATGCCAAAACCAGTGAGTATTTTACATTCTGGCCACTGCATCACACTGACCTTCTTTTACCCTAATTTATTCAGATTAGGAATGATACAAAATAAGCTTAAGCAAAAGAATTCCCCAAACTAGGGTGAGACCTGAGGAAAGATAACAGACTCTTTCTTCAAGAAAAAAAGTTGGTCCTTGGGCTTTCAAACCATTATGTATGCAGAGTGGAAGAAATGAATGAACATTTCCTGGAAACACTGGATAAACCATCAGAAAGGTCTCTGCTGTCTTTAGTGCCAGCCATGCAGGGATGATAAATGCACAAAAAATGGTTTTTGCTTAAACTCAGGGCAGTGAAGGCTCTCAGTTTAAAGAAACCTTGATTCACCCTTGGTAACTTTAATGATGCATAAGCCTGGGCAGTTCTAAAAGACCCTCAATCCCTCTCTCCTCTACTCCTCACTCCGCTAGAAGGTTTAAAAACAGAGAATCATGTCATTAATAGAATTTTGCTAATAACAAAATTTAAAAAAATTTTCTAAGTATTTTTTTCATCTAGCAAGTCTTTTTTTTTTTTTTTTTAGTAGGAGGGATTTAGGGAGAATGAGAAATCATTAATAGTGTTGCTAAAGAAAAAAAAATGATGAAACATTTCTTTCTCTTTTTTAAACATGTATAAATGCTTTTTAAATACAGGTTATGGATGTAATAGTGCCAAATTGATAGAAAGGAGTAAAACAATTCCTGCCCTCCAGGCAGAGTTTAAAAAGTGTGTCCCCATCAGAAGGAGGGGAACCTAGATTAATAGACACTCAAGAATCTAAATATCTAGCAAGACTTTTCAAAATCAGCAGATATAAATGGCTCCTTCTAAGTAAAGATTGCCAGATGTGTCATGACACATTGGAGGCCATTTATTGTGCAGTCATTGTGCAGAAGAGGAAACTGAGGTCCAGAGAGGGGGGATGGCCTTGCTAAAGTCACAAAGTGACTTTATTGGTGGAGCCTAGATAGATTAGAATAGAATTGTTGTTGTTTGCCCTCCCCCCACATTGAGATATGTTATTTTCTAACATGCTGAGAGAAAATGCCCTGAAAAGATAAAGTATATATGGAATCTGCAGCTTGGACCATTACAGGATTTTGTTGTTGACTGTCTTTGAGGCAAACAGAGGCTGGCAGTGTCAGGCAGGCAGCCGGCGGCTGGTGGGCAGGCTGGTGAGGCTTGTGGGAGATGGAGGCATAGGAAGTGGTTTGTCCCTGGTTCTGAGTGTCCTGTGGTGAAGTTCTGCTTTATATAACATTAATAGATTCTTTGTTAGATTCTATTTGAAACATAAAATTTACAAAGTGTCAATGTTGTATCTTTTAACAATTGAAACAGTTTTATTACTTTAGAATTATCTAAAAAGCTAATAAATATAAACAAATACTGGACTACATATACACATGCCATACTCAAAGCTCTGAGTGCCACACAGTAGAATTTGTTTATGTTTCCTTTTTTTTTTTTTTTTAATTCCAGATTCCAGGAGGAACCAGCAGGACAGGTCCTTAGAGATCACCTAGTCCAACCCTCTTATTTTGCAGATGTGGAAACTGAGGTTACCTTAAACTTCACTGCCCTCATTAAACTGAAATGAGCTCCTTGGGGAGGGATTTTTGGTTTTTCCTTCTTTCACACTCATTCAGGGCATTTGAGGACTGATTCCCTCCCTCCCATCTAGACAGCCACAGCTCACATTCTGTTCCACACAAAGAGGTCTCAGACCATTTAGATCAATTTCCTTATTTTACAAATGAGAAAATTTTGGTCTAGAGAGATTGTGATTGATTTATCCAAGATCACAAAGTGAGTTAGTAGTAGAGCTGAAAATACAATGCAAGCTTCTTGTTTCTCAATCTAGTATTCAATTAAATTCACTAAATATTAATTATGTAGTATGAAGAGCACAGAATTGAATAAAACATGATCTTTGCCATCAGTTTGCTTAGATCTAGCAGAGAAAGAACAGTAAGCTACTAAGCAGAGAAAAAAAACTTGAAAGGAGGAAGACCTGGGTTCAAATTTTGCAATAGACATAGCTTCCTTATCTGTAGAATGATAATAAGAACTCATGTATAACCTACCTCATAAGATAAAGATCAATTGAAATAATTTATATAAAGTGTTTTGCAAAGCATTTAAAGTACTTTGTCAAGCCAACATGTGACATTCACATAACATTTGAATATAAAGTAAGCTATTGTAAATATGTGAGTGAGGTTCCAACAAATTAGTACCTGAGATCTGAGAAAAGAACTTGAATGTGGGTCCCAAAGTATGATCAATTCATCAACAGATAGAGATGAGAGCCTTCAAGGCATTCTATATGTAGGGTAGAATATGCACTTTAAAGGCAGAAAACTGTGAAAGCCTAAGGGTGAGGCAGGACAGAGATTGTAACTTATTTTGGCTAGATCCTAAGATATGTAGAAATAATGGGTAGCATCAGAAGGTGGAAGACCTTGAATGTCAGGCAAAGGAGACTGAATTTTAATTGATAAGCAATAAGAACTATTGAAAATGAAGGAAAAGGGGCAGCTAGGTAGTGCAGTGGTTAGAGCACCAGCCCTGAAGTCAGAAGGACCTGAGTTCAAATCTGGTCTCAGACACTTCCTAGCTGTGTGACCCTGGACAAGTCACTTAACCCCAATTGCCTCACAAAAAAAAATCTAAAAAAAAAAGAAAATGAAGGAAAGGAGAGGAAACCTGAATACTTCTATATGTAAAATTATTTGGGCAGTGGTATGAAGGATGCCTTGGAAGTGGAGAGCAGACAGGACCTTCTCTCTGTATTATTCTCTCTTGATAATCTTATCTGCTTTCATGAATTCAAATAACTACACTGGTGGCTCCCAAATCTACATATCTACCCTTCATTTCTTTCCTGAAGTCTTCTACTATCAATTGCTTGTTGCTTGTTTCTCAAAAACATCTCAAAAAATAAGACCTCCAAAATGAAACTCATCTTTCACTTGAATCTTGTCCTTCCTTCACATTTCCCCATTTTAGCTGAAGATAACCATCACCATTTGTCTCATCCAGACTCATAACCTTAGAGTAGATTTCCCTTTCATCCCTCATAAAAAGTCAAAAATTTAATGGTATGATTGAAAGTTGCCAATATTGTAGCTTCTACCACAACCTTGCTCATATCTCTCCCTCTCTTCATTCATACAATTTCTATTCAAGTACAGGTTCCTCTCATCTGGATTACTGTTATGTCTTTCTAATAGGTCTTTTCTGCTCCCAGATTCTTCCTTCTTCACTCCATCCTCCACACTACTGCCAGATCAATATTCTCAAAACACACATTTTACTTTGTTAATACCCTATTCAGAAATCTGTAATAGTTCTATGTTGCCTCTAGAATAAGTTGCAGTCTTCAGCCTCATATTTCAATCCCTTTATCTCTTACTCAGCTCTCTTATTATTACTTTATATCATACCCCTTTACACACATTAGATACTAGTCAAACTGACCTCTCTGCTGTTTGCTATTGTATACTCTTCTCTGCCTCTTAATACCTTTGTCTGAAATGCACTTTGTCCCTTCTACTTCTTAGATTACATTTAAAGCAGTTATTACCTCCTTTCCCGAATCCACTAGTTATTAATTCTCTAATTAAATTAGATTTGTATATATTCATATACATGTTATATTTCCCCTAATAGAATGAAGGCTTCTTGGTGGCAGGGATGATTTCATTTTTGCCTTTTCTCCTGAGTGCCTAGAATAGTACCTTACATATAATAGGTACTTCTTGTGTATTTAATTGAATTGTTCTGAATTTTCTATTTGTGGAGTAGTTTATATTAAATATAACCAGTGGTTACCCTATTCTCAAGATTGCTGTGTAAGTCAGACATTAACAACGAAACTGTACTAAACTGTTCCATGGGACATAAACAGAACCATTTTGTTATCAAGCAGTTAACCAGTAGTTATTAAGTACCTGTTATGTGTTAGGTACAATGCCAGGTGCTGAAGAAATAAATATCATAAATGAAACAATGCCATTATTCAAGGAGTTTACATTCAAACTGGAGCTTGCTGATCCTCTTATTTCTGTTGTGCAGTAATGCCCTGTCCTATTACTGCTTTCTTCACAATAGGAGACCATGTGGTAGGGTAAAGGGCCTTGGGCTAGGCTGGGATACGTGTTCTAATCCTAAATCAACTAGTAATTCACTGTGGGTCCTTGGTCATTTCCTCTGAATGGCATAATATTGAATTATCTTGAAGTCCCATCCAAAGAGGGCAGTAAGGGGTTTGAAGCCATTTAACTCTATTCTGATTAGTCTGGGAAGAATTCATAAAGCAGGATGATTTTTTAGGAGTCATTTTTATGATGATAGTCTATTGTGGAGAATAAGCATTCAAAAGTAACTTAAACAGCAAAAATAAACTTTCCTGCATGCACATTTCTTTTGTGGGGGGGAGGGCGGTGTGTCAAAATTCATCATAGTTGCCTAGAATAATAGTGTATTACAGAAGTTAGTTGAAATTAGGTTTAAGTTTGTGTAAAGAAGCATTTATTAATTAGGAAGAACGTAATGATTATTGGAAAAGTGCTCCAAGAATCAATGTAAATTTGTAAAGTCCACATGAAGATAACTTATTATGTAGGATAAGAGTATACTGTTTAGAGTGATTGTTTGCTATATTAGAGTAATAGTCTCATTTGCTTAATAGAATTTGTCAGGTACATGCACCATTATATTCTTCAGGAGATGCTATTGATTTCATTTTATTAAGCAAGATGTACAATGGTAAAGGGTGCTTTATAATACTCCATGGCTTGTAGAATTGTGAAGTATAACCCGAGTATAATAGTAATTGACAGGGCTTGAATTATTTGCTTACGATTCCCTTCTATAAGGCTATGATGAGCTCATGTGACTGATACACCAGAGGCGAGTAGGATAGCTGTATTTAGTAGAAATACTTCTAGAGGGTTTAGAGAATGAATTTCTACAGAGGGTCAGCATCCTCTTAATACTAGAGAGAGAGAGAGGCTTGAGTAGTAAAAAGCTCAGAAAAAGCCTAGGGGAAAAAAAAGACTTCTATGATGAATAAAATTATACCATATCGTAGACCCTTTGGGACTATGGGGGTGTGGTGGCCTTGAAATGTTCCTTCTTGTACAATATCTCACCACCATTGGAATATTGTTAGGAGTATTGATGTTAAACCAATAATTAGAAGAAGGTTAAGAGTGGAAGTGGAATCATATGGTCAAATCAGATGTGAGAAGTATGGAGAGGGCCCCTGTGAGTGGTGCAAAGTAATGTTTGTTTATAGATGTAGATAGAATGTTTATTTATCTCCTGTTTGTTACAGAAATGACTAATCCTTATGTAGACTAAGAAATCTTTGTAGGCTCTATGTCTAAATAAAAACCTCTGATTTGCCATTCCTGCCATTCCTTCCCCTCCCTCCCCGAAACAAAGTAGCCTGTTTTCAAACAGCTTGTCCCAGTAGCTGGTGGAACTGTTCAGTCTGGTTTCCAAGGCAGCCTGATTGATCCATCATATAGACTAGTTTTTGATCCTGTTTTCAAATTAGAAAAATTAGATTTGACCCAACCTATGGATTGATTTCCTTAAGCTGAAAATACTTATACTATAATATTGTGATGAAGAAGTTGGAAGGAATTCCCAGATTTTTTTTTTTTTAAATGATAGTGATCACAAGATCATGGGTTTTCAATTTAGAAGAATCTTAAAGAACATCAAAGTCAAGGAACTCATTTTATAGATGTACAAAAGTAAGGGTTAGAGCAGAGTCAGTTGACTTGCTCAGGGTTATTTAATAAGTATCAGTGGCAGGATTTTCATCCAGGTCTTCTGACTTCAAATCCAATGAACTTTTTGTTAACTCTGCTGTCCATACATTGCTCTCTGGATTGATTAATGGAATTACTTACGACATGATCTAGAGGTCTTAGGTTCAGATCCCCGCTCTGTTGGGACTCAAGTTTCCTTCTCTGTAAATCAGGGAGGAACTAGATAGCCTGAGTTCCCCTTTAAATCTAAATCTGTTATCTTTTTTACTACCTATGTGACCATGGGCAAGACCCTCTTTTTCTTTTGGTTCAGTTTTATCTTTTATAAAATAAAGGAATTAAACTAATTGATCCTGTGATCAATTTGAATGTGATCCTTTGGATAGTAGTTATTCTATATAGAAATTTTAAAATAATTAAAGTGAAAAGTCTGACTTTATTTGCATATATTTAAATGAGAGAGGATTGAAAGCTAGTTGGCCATAAAGGAAAAAAAATATGTATTTATTGTTTCTTTCTTTTTCCCACTTCAGATCGTTCTTCAGTCCCTGCTCCTAGTCCTGCTCCTCTTCCAGGTGAAAACCATTCTGACTTATCACCAGCACCAGAAGCTGAGGATCAATTACAAAGCCTCAGTCCTTTACAATGTGCCCAACAATTGGGAAAAAGACCTCAGATCAAGTGCCCAGCTGCCAAAACAAACCCTCCGAAAAAACCCCAAGGCAAGTGTTTGGATATCTGTTTTTCCATCCAATTTTTCTTTCAAACAAATTTAAAGATCTTGTTATTTTAATTGTAGAATTCAAAGTCAATCTGACATCCTCACGTTAACCAACTTTGTCATAATTGGCCAAGCTATTTATGTTTCTTTTATGTTGAGTTCTTGATTATGAGGAGGCTAAGTTAAATGTGATCTCAGACCATCTTGCTCCTTTCTGGGCCTCATTTTTCCCATTTGTAAAATGAGGTGTTTGCACTAGATAATTTTTGAGATTCATTTCCAGCTCTGCTCCACTATATAGACTAGTTTTTGATCCTGTGTTTTCCAAAAATATAGAAAAATTAGATTTGACTCAACCTATAGATTGATTCCCTTAAGCTGAAAATAGTTATGCTATAATATTGTGTTTAGGGCAGGAAATTACATATTTTTTAACTAGAAATGACAGTAGCCCACTTTTCTCAGCTCTGGTTAAGAATTAGCACTGACCAAGTAATAGAAAACATCCTCAGTGAAGGGGTTTGTTTGGTTTTTGCCATATTTAAAAAAAAAAAAACTCATTAAATTTTAGCACCTTAAAGCTGGAAGGGACTAACAGAACTGTCCAACAGTGGAATAAATTGCTTTCTAAAGCAGTGAGGATCCTGTAATAGTAGTTGACTTCATATTGTTTTGTTTTTTTTTTAAAGCTTTTATTTGTATAACATATGTATGGGTAGTTCCCCAACCTTGATCTTTACAAAGCTTTCCAATACAAATTTTACCCCCAGTCCCCTCCCCTCCCCTAGATGGCAGGAAGTCCACTACATGTTAATAATGTTGAAATGCTTGAGAAGTTATGCAAGAAAAATCCTATCTACAAGAAAAAAAAAAGAATCAGAGAAAGGCAACACAATGCAAGCAAATGTCATTAGAGATCATGAAAATGTTACTTTGTGGTCCATATTTCATGTCCCTCTTTCTGGGTGTATATAGTTTTCTTCAGTGAACAACTGGAACTGGTTTGAGACAATTCTTTATTGCAGAGAGCCATGTCCATCAGAATTGATCATCATGTAGTACTGTTGTTGCTGTGTATGATGATCTCCTGGTTCTGCTCGTTTCACTCAGCATCAGTTCATGTAAGTCCCTCCAGGCCTCTCTGAAATCTTCCTGCTGGTCGTTTCTTACAGAGCAATAATATTCCATAACATTCATATACCATAATTTATTCAGCCACTCTCCAATTGATGGGCATCCCTTCAGTTTCCAGTTTCTAGACACTACGAAAAGGGCTGCCACAAACATTCTTGCACATGTGGGTCCCTTTCCCTCCTCTAAGATCTCTTTGGAATATAGGTCCAGTAGAAACACTGCTGGGTCAAAGGGTATGCACAGTTTGATGACTTCATATTGTTTTAAATGCACTGTACTACGTATTATTTCATTTTCTCTTTACAACAACCCTTTGAGGTAGGTTACAAGTGTTACTCCTATTTTATAGGATGAGGAAACTGAGATTCACAGAGGTTAATTGGCTTGGCCAGTCTAATGTTGCTAGTAAGTGCTGAAGCTGGAATTTGAACTCTCAGGTCTTTCCTAATTCCAAGCACAAGTGTCTAATTTTTCTGCTAGCCTGTTGTGCTTCTCTGCATACCTTCAGACAAAGAAGACAAATAGAGATTGTATTACCAATTAGGGATACCTTAGAAGAGATTCCTGTACTGTAGGAGAGATTATACTAGATGATTTAATCACTAAACTTATTTCACATAGAAAGACAGCTTGTTATATGAAAAAACATTAGACTAGGAGTTAGGTGATCTGAGTTCTAGTCCTGGCATCAATACATATTAGCTTTATGATCTAACAAGTTATTTCACATCTATAAAATGGGAATAATGTTTTTTGCACTGCATATCTCATAGGATTATACTGAGGGTCAAATGAAATCATATATTAAATTGCTTTGTAGCTATTTTTTTTTAAAGCTGAACTTGTGATTTCATTGTTATACATAAGATCTCCTGATGAAAAAACTCCTGTCAGTGCATATTGATGCCTGCTTTGCTGATTACTTGCAAAAGCAACTTGGGAAAAATAATTTCCTTTGTGGTGGGAAGCCATATATATATGACCAGGAGCCTTATTTTCTATGATGTTGTTAATTATGGTAGGTCATGTTTTCACTTATTTCACTTTATAGTTTTAAAATCTTTTTTTTAATTTTTTTATTTTTTAATATAAAGCTTTTTATTTACAAAACATATGAGTGACCTTTCAACACTGACCTTTGCAAAAACTTTTTTTTCCCAAGCTTTTCCCCTCCTTCCCCCCACCCCC
>JAJPUD010000682.1:431111-552299 GCA_023553655.1 Myrmecobius fasciatus | reverse complement strand
TAATACATGCTAAATAGGATAAATTATATGACAAATACAATACATGTATACATATCTATACAGTTATCTTACTGCACAAGAATTAAAATCTTTTTTTTTCACAATTTGCCCTTGAGGCAAGTAATATAAATTTATATGCCTTTGTACCTTCAGATTTTAAAATTTTACTTAAATAATCTGAAATACCTTCCTCACTCATACCTCCCCAAGACCTATACACACATACATGCAAACATATATGCATTTTCTTTTTGAAACAAAAAAAAAGAGAGAGAGAGAGAGAGAATATGCCTCAGCCATCCTTTATTTTGGAAAATTGTGAAGCATTTGGCAACTAACTTTGCCACCTTAAATGGGGTATACATAGGGCTTTGTTGTTTAGTCATTTTTCAGCATTGTCCAACCCTTCATGACCTATTTGGGGTTTTCTTGGCAGAGAAACTAGAGGGATTTGTTATTTCTTTCTCCAGCTCATTCTACAGATGAGAAAACTGAAGCAGGCACAGGGTGACATGACTTGTCCAGGGTCACACAGCTAATGTCTGAAGCCAAATTTGAACTCAGGAAGATATTTCCTGTCTGCAGGCCCAGCCGTGTGCCACCTAACTTCCCAAAGTAGATATTGATAGTCTAATTATATACTTTTCTTTAAACTGACTAATAAATCTCAGATAAGGATATAGGCCTGTTTATGCTTCAGGAGTAGTTGTCATAATACTCACATCAGAGTAATTTTTTCCAAATAGAAAATTTATTATTCATCAATTATGGAAATTTCAATTAAATATTTTTATTATGAGAGAACTTTAATAGAATATGGTTTTTCTTTACCAAACTTTATGTATTTCCCTCAGTAAGCAGTAATAAGCAACTTCATCACCATCCCCTACCTTACTAGAAGGAGTTTTATCTTCATTCCTTTGCACATTCTCTATTTCAACTCTTCTATGTTATTTGTATACAAAATCTTTTATTTCCCTAAGATAGTGTAAGCTCATTGAGGGCAGGGCTTGCTTATATCTGGCAGTATCTAGCATAGAATTCTTGAGTAGAGAATATATTTAATGAACATTTGTTAAAATGAACTAGGTTACTATGCTCAGAATTTGACCTTTAAAGAAAATTCATCTCAAATTATTAGAGTTTTATCTTCATTTTTCACCAAAAAGACCATTTCTTTTTTTATTAAAGCTTTTTATTTTCAAAACATATGCATGAATAATTTTTCAATATTAACCCTTGCAAAACCTTGTGTTCTAATTCCCCCCCCCTTTCCCTACCCCCTCCCAAGATGGCAAATAATCCAATATATGTTAAATATGATTAAAGTATATGTTAAATCCAATATATACATACATATTTATACAATTCTCCTGCTGCACAAGAAAAATCAAATCGAAAAAGAAAAAAATAAGAAAATAAAATGTAAGCAAACAACAAAAAGAATGAGAATACTATGTTGTGATCCATACTCAGTTCCCACAGTCCTCTTTCTGGCTCTCTTCATCACAACATCATTGGAACTAATCTGAATCATCTCATTGTTGAGAAGAGCCATGTCTATCAGAATTGATCATTGTATAATCTTGTTGTTGCTGTGTACAATGATCTCCTGCTCATTTCACTTAGCATAAGTTCATCTAGGTCACTTCAGGCCTCTCTGAAATCATCCTTCTGATTGTTTCTTATAGAAAATAATATTCCACAACATTCATGTACCATAACTTACTTATTCAGCCATTCTCTAACTGATAAGCATCCACTCTGTTTCCAGTTTCTTGCCACTATAAAAAGGTCTGCCAAAAACTTTTTTGCACATGTGGGTCCCTTTCCTTCCTTTAAGATCTCTTTGGGATATAAGCCCAGTAGAAACACTGCTGGGTCAAAGGGTATTCACAGTTTGATAGTCCTTTGGGCATAGTTCCAAATTGAAGAGATCCTTTTTAAATAAACATTTATTAAGTACTAACTACTTAAAAGACCATTTAAAAATCGTTCCAATGACATAAAAAAAGTGAGAATAAAGAAAAAACTTAGATTGTACAGTAGGAAGAATGCTAAATTTGAATTAAGGATCTTGGTGTAAATCTCACTCTGTCACTTATTGCTTGTGTCTCCTTGGGGAGTCGTCTCTCTTAGACTCAATTTCCCTTGTAAAATGAAGGGTGTGTGCTAGGTGACCTCTGAAGCTCCTTCCATCTCTCAATCCTATAAATTCATGACTAACCTTTTCCTAGTTACATACTTACCAGCAGAGTAAAAAGCTTTTGAACAACTTTAAATTCAGTCTTCTTATTAAACTTCCCTCATCCTACTAGACACATTGCTTAGGCCAGAAGCACATTTATTCTGCTCAGCAAATGAGGAAGGAAGTGTGTGACGAAGAGTCTCCTACAAGAAACGAGGGGAAGGGGAAACTAGCTCTTACCTTGGCTTACGTGGGTGGTTGTTTACTAGGCATGCTGTTGTGTGCGCAGCTGTGTGCCAGCTAGTGTTTGTTGCCCATTTTCAAAGAGTAACACATAATGGAATTTTTTTTTTTTCCATTTTGGTTGTAGTCTTTGAGAAGGAAGCATGAGACAGGAACTAATGCTGTATTGGGAAGCATTGCTCTATGTGCCCTTACATAACCAAGACTTTGGATAGGAGAATATCCTGTTGGGTAACCAGAATTTCATCTGCCTGTCTGATAGAACTCTCTTTTGTATGATAAAGGGGCATATAAAAATATGGTCATTGTTTTGAATCTTAAATTGTGGCTAAGTTGAGAATATCCAACCAAGGAATTAGTGAAGAGTCCCTTAAGTGATTTGCAAAGTATGCAGCCATGTGATAGGAATTTATATTGCTCTCTTTTATTCCAGAAGTTGGACAAATCATCTTTATTGATATGTTACAGTAGGAAGAAGGCTTATTTTGATTCTGTTAAAATTTTCTTTTTAGTACCTCCTAAACCTGTCCATTTCAAACCTTTTGGACAAGAAAGAGATTTGCAGCGAATACCTCCGGCACCTCGTAGACCTCTGCCAGCTGACCCAAGGCCATCCAGGACCTTACTGTCTGCAGAAGGAGAAACACAAATCTCACCAGACATCAGCAGCCTGATTGAAAAGTTTGAAAGCATCTGGTAATTCTGTCTTATTGTTTTCCAGATTGTAAAATAGATGAAAGAACTTGAATAAGTGGCTTAGCCTCTTTGGATTTAAGCTTTTACTTCAGTAAAATAAATGGTTTAGATTAGATCAAGGATTTTTAACATTCTCTGTGTTATGAGCTCCTCTGGAAGGCTAACTAAACTGATTCCTTCTCAGAATAAGGTTTTAAAATAATTAAAGGAATGCTAAATATCAGAAGCTAGTCAAAATAAAGATATAATTTTTCTACCCAATATCATAAACTCTGAAATCTATTTATAAATCTCTTAGATATAAATTCATAGATATAAATCTATGGATCCCAGGTTAAAAACTCTAGGACTAGATGTGTTGTAAAGGTCCCTTTGTTGGTCTCTGAATCTTTGAATTGTATTTTGAGTAAATCAAACAAATTGACATCTTTTCTGGTTCACTAAAATAGGTTAACCATATACTAGAGGTCTTATTAAATTCCAAATCTAAGCCATAATCTTGACTCCTTCACAGAAGCACTGTAAAAATCCAGTTGTACATATTCAAGCACTTTGAAATGCCCAAATGAGAAGAGACATAAAAGTAAAAATTGCTGCTCCTTAATGTAAAAATTGAAGTATCTTTGGAGTCTTCTACAATTATTTTTTTTTAAATCAGATACATTTTTGGTTTGGTGGCTAGCAGCTGGATTAGTAGCCATATCTCACTTTCTAGACTATATGTGTGTGTATATATATTTATCCACATGCATGTATATAGGATTTTATAATTTGGGATTTATACATAAAATGTCTTTTATAAACAGAATGAAATGTATGTTGGAATATTCTTATATGTAATATGTGTAGGTAGTGTGGTAAAAAAAGAAAACATATTACAGCCAGTAGACTTGTATTCTATATCTGTCACTAATCTATTGTATGACATTGGGCAAGTGACTTCCTCTCTTTCAGGCTGCTTCCTCATCTGGAAAATAAGGAAACTATATGATCTCTAAGATCTCTGCAAGATTTGAAAATTCTGGTTGGTGTATTAGAAAGAATCTTAGATTTTGAATAAGAATTTAGTATGTATGGTATCAAACAAATCCCTTAACTTTTCTGGGCCTCAGTTATATACCATGTAAAATGAGGAAATTGAATAAAATAATCTCTAATTTCCTTCTAAATTCTGAGTTCTATGGTTTTGATTCTGATTCTGGTTCTGAAGAGAGAAATGGCCTCAGGTCTTATGCCTTTGTTCTATTTTGTATAAGACAGGAAGAAGGGCTGAGAGCCGTATCCTCACCCAGCCTGGGGTCTGGCCACTGTTGTTGGTTTTAATCATTAAAGATTTGCGTGTTTGGACAGTTCCCTCATCTTGGCCAATATGAATTCTTCTACAAGGCAGCTATGTTCTTGACAGTTATGTCATATTATTTTTATAGTCTTCAGTAACTTATTGTTTTATTCTGTGAGCAGGTTCAATACATTAGGCCTTTGTCCCCAACATATGTGGTTGTTTTTTGTGGGCATTTCTGCTCTGAGGAGTATTTGCTAAGCTTGTGATGTTTTGGTCAAATGCTGTGCCATATATTGGATGTACATGATCATTGCATGCACTGTATGGTGAACACCTTGACTTTTCACATTCACTATTTTTCTTTCTCTTTTCATTATAGGCATCCCATTCCTATTCTTCAAAGAAGCCAGTCCCATTTACCCTTTAGGATGGAGTCAGGATTGGGCTCCTCAGCATCCCCAAACACTGCTGACTGTGAGCTGAGCTTTGGCTCTGGAGACTCAAGTGAGAAAAACAAAAGAGATGGATGCCAGCCAGCTGTGCTGGGCATTGTAGAGCCATCCAGTACAGACTTGAGCAAAATAAGAGAACTCCACATAGGGGATAGCCAAAGCTTTGAGGACTGTTCTTCTGCTAAATCCAACAAAGAGGCCATGGGAAGGGATGGTGTAAAAGCTCCAGTTGTTGAGCAGGGCAGCAATGGAAAAATACCTAACCGAGACAGTGGCATTGACAGCCCTTCTTGTAGTGTGGCAGGAGAGACCTTTCCAACTGAGGAAGGAGGAGAGCACAAGAAATATCCCACCCCAGGTCTTCTAACTGAGATAGAGCCTGAAGGAGAACGGAATGTGAGCTCACCTGGTGATGCTCAGAAAGAGATAGCCCAAGAGGCTGACAGTGATGTCGATGAAGGCAGCAGTGAGGAGCCAGAAACTACTGATATGCCAAAGGGAGAAGACCTAGATGTAGCCAAGGTAAAGTGCCCACTTTTTTCACATTCATTTGTAGTTTCTTTAGCTCCCCTGGCCCCTGTTGGGTACCACCAAGAGAATTTTTGCCTGTCAAAATAATCTGTTGTCCTTTTCCCTGTAACTGAACACTCCTGTACCATTTCTCATGTCCAGTCCCTTTAATACTATCAGATAATTACTTTCTTTCCCTAAGAATAGAGGGACCAACAATGTAGATTTGATAGCATTGAAGTCTCCTCTCAAAAAAACCTCCCAGTATTTGAAACATTCCAATTGGTGTGTACAATTCGATATATTCCCTCTTCATCCAAAATGACTCTTTGGGAGCCACCCAACAGGTTAGCGACTGCTCTCTTAAAATATGACAGGAGTGGAAATTCAACATAGTTTATAGAGGGCCAACTTTGATCTAACACATGCATACATGCATAGTATTTGTGTGACTCTGGAAAAAATTTAATAAATTCAGGCAACTTTCTAAGACTATCAATTACAAAGCAGGTACTATTAGGGAGAGGGACTTTCCGCTTTTGAAGGGTCTCTCCATGAATGAAATCAGAGTGAAATGGTTCCCCTCACCTTTCAAATTAGAGACATCTACATTGTGGGTATCAATTATTTGGGGTTTTATGATATTCTTAATTTGGGGATTTCATTAAAACCCAATATATTCCATCCTATTTATTTTAGAAAGCTGTTGGTATTATAAGATTAAAAAGAAAGCTGTTGGTGGTGGTCTTTTGCCCTGTTCAGCACCCAGGACAGGGCTTTGCACTTGATAGATGTTGAATTGAATTAAATGGGTCTACTAGTTACTGTACTTTGAATATCTGTCCTACAACTTAAATTTAATCCAGGACAGTAAGCATTTAGTTAGTACCTATAATGTGTCCAGTACTTCAAAAAATTGCTTATTTATTGTAATGTTTTCCTTAGGTGGAAGTAATTGTTTTTTTTTTCTTTTTATTAAAACTTTTTATTTGCAAAACATATGTATGGGTAATTCTTCAACATTAACCCTTACAAAGCTTTCTGTTACAAATTTTTCCCCCCTACTCCCCACCCCTCCCCTAGATGGCAGGATATCCACTACATGTTAATTATGTTAAAATACTTGACAAATCGAATATATGTATACATATTTCCACACTTATCATTTTTGTGCAAGAAAAATCGTATCTACAAGAAAGAAAAATCAGAGAAAGGAAACACAATGCAAGCAAACATCAATAGAGAGCATGAAAATGTCATGTTGTGGTGGTGGAAATAATTGTTTACCGTGATCACAGAATCACAGATACAGAGCTCTTTCCACTATACCATACTCATAATTGAAACACAGAGCAGAGTACAAATATAATTAGTGGTGGGCTAGGATTCAGAAGACCTGTCTTCTTATTAGTACTTTCATTGACTGTGTGTGATTTTGGTCAAGTCAATTAGCCTTTTGCAGCTTCAGTCCTCTTCCCTGTGATGAAGGAGGTGCATTCGTGTCCACTTGGGACCTGGTGCTGATGGTGATCTTGTGCCTAATGGAGCTGGTCATCATGGTTCTCTCTCCCTCTCATCTTTTCATTTTCTCCCTATTTTTTCCTCTCTCTCAAATTGTAAGAAGGGAAAAAAAGGTTAGGGTTGAGAGCATGACAGCTGGCTATATTCAAGCTATATTCCAAAATCACATTGTGCATTCAAGGTAAGAGACAGCATGATACAGATGGTTCATTGGATAGAGTATTAGACTTGGAATCAAGAAGACTTAAGTTCAGATCCTTCTTCAAACACTTCCATTGGTCACATCACTTCATCTCTCTCTCTCATTCCTGGTTTCCTTATCTGTAAAAGGGGATATTAGTGCCTAGGATTGTTAGGATCAGTAGAGATTTATTTTACATTTATATTTTATTTTATGCTTACCTACATATATTGTTTTTTAAGCCCTTAACTGCTGGCTATTATTGTTAATATTGATATGGTGGAAAAAGCATTCACTGGATTTAAAGTTTTAAAAAAAAATCAGGGTTCCATCCATAGTTGTGACCACGAGCAAGTCAACTAAACTTTCTCACCTATAAAATGAGAATGGTTTTACTACCTACTCCATAGGGTTTTGGGAAAGAATCCACTTTGTAAACCTTAAAGCTCTGTCAAAATGTGGTCTCTTGTTCAGTTGAGGATAATAAACCCTGCCCTGCCTAACAGGATTATTATGAGGATTACAGAAGATTGGAGTCTGCAGTAATATGTGAGAGGATACAATTAATAGAAAGGAATGATGGGAATCTTCTCTGGAAATAGATGGAATTCATTTGGAATGGTTAAATCTAAAATCTCTTCTTCTCCCACAAAGAGTGTCCTTTCTTAGAAGGAGCACAATTAAAAGCTGATCAATATTTATTTCTGCCTCTTGGTCACTCACATCATCAAAATAAAAAGAACTACAGCTTTCAAGGACAATACCAACTTAAAACTGGCATTTTGAAAACTGTGTGGGCTGACTGTGAAAGTCTGTAAAGACTAACTCTTATTGATCTTTTAAAGCAGGAAGAAGTACTGGCAAGAGTTGGTGTTCTGAGGGTGAGCAGTGCTCTGAGTGCAATGGAGAAGCTGCAAGAGTAATAATTACCTTGCATAGTAATCACTATTTTGCAGTTTTTCCATATGAAAATTTTTGGAGCATGAGCCAGTCATGATATGGCTTTTTGCACTAGTAGTCTAAAGAATAGCAAGTTCCCTATATTTTCCGACAGAGTACTTGAGAAAAGGAAGTAAATAATGTTGTACTTATTTGAAAACTACTGGGGTATCTTTAAGTAGCAGGAAGTAATTACCCACGTTGGAATTCAGCCAAAACATTGGGCTGTGGAGGATGAGTGAAATAGCACTAAATTTTACTAGGAGTTACAATGACATCAGGAAGACCTGAGTTCAAATCCAGCGTGTAACCCTGGACAAATCACTTAACCCTGTTTGCCTCAGTCTCCTCATCCATAAAATGACTAGAGAGGAAATGGCAAATGCCCTAGTATCTTTGTCAAAAAACCCCCCAGTAAGGTCACAAAGAATTAGACATGACTGAAAATGACTAAACAACATTATTTAGGGGCAGTTAGATGGCTTCAAGCAATAGGACATCAGTGAGAGCATTTTAAGGAGATTACAAAATTAGGCAATCTTAGTGACAACCATTTCATGAAGGAGTATTTTGAAAGTTGATTTCATTCTTTAAAAAGTCACAAATAACTACGTATTTTAGATTTTGAATATGTGTTATCAAAAATAATTTTCATATTAGGGAAAGAACCGACCTTTCCAGCTCTGTCAAGACCTCTTTAAAATGTGCTTTTAAATTTTCCTATTGAATCTTAGTCAATAATCTTAGATTTGGAATGGATTGTAAAGGTCATTTTGTCCAACCTCCCTTTGAATTTTCTAGCTCAATTCCCTCATTTAACAATGGAGGAAATTGAGGATTCTTCTCTTTTTCTTGAACACTTCTAATAGGGGGAATTCTTTACCTCACAAATGAGGCCATCCTATGTAAGATAGCTATAGCTTTTAAGGCCATTCTTCCCTATCCTGAACCAAAATTTGACTTTTTGTAATTTCCACCTGGTCTAGTTTTGCCCTCTGAAACTATACAAGTCTTAAGTATCCTCTCATCCACGTGAAAACTCTTCAGTTATTTGAAGAAAATAATTATATCTGCTTTCATCTTCTCCATAATTAATATCCTTTTACAACCTGATATTCAAAACCTTAACTGTCTTGAATATCCTTCACTTCAGACAATCAAATTTCTAGTACTTTTTCTAACAAATGTTCCCTAACAGTGAAAACAGTTCTCAGAATACAACTTGATTAGGACAGAGGACAGTGGAGGTATTACTTTCTGTTTTCTGAATATATCATCTTTCTATTTTTGTAAACCTGGATTGTCTTAGCATTTTTTAGAAGCTGCTTTCACACCATTGTCTCCAATTGAGCTTATGATCAATTAAAAGGTCATTTTCATGGGACCTGTTACCAAGCTGGTACCTACATCTACATCCTGTGCTTGTGATGTTTATTTTAACCTTCTATGGTTGTAATATTTTTTATTTATTCGCACTAAATTCCACCCTGTTAAAATTGCTTTAGGTCTTGATTCATTCATCTGTCCTGTTAGTTCTTTCTTTGAGCTTTTTGTCATCTGAAATTTGACCAACATATAGCTTTGGTTCTTTTGTATCTGGCTCATTGATGAAAATGGTAAACAGAATAGAAGAGCCTCCATCTTTTTCCATTTAACAGAATCATTAATTAGCATAAGTCTAATATAATTGTTGATTTGGCTGCTAATTCACCTTAACTGTGCCATTACCTAGCTGCCATTTCTCTGATATTCCAGAAGGATTCCTTTAGATGTTGTTAAATGAGTTGCTGAAAGTC
Source organism: Myrmecobius fasciatus (assembly GCA_023553655.1). Lineage (NCBI taxonomy): Eukaryota > Metazoa > Chordata > Mammalia > Dasyuromorphia > Myrmecobiidae > Myrmecobius > Myrmecobius fasciatus. The sequence continues at coordinate 542,491 of JAJPUD010000682.1, read as the reverse complement.
AATTATACTATGTCTCAAGCATTTCTTTGTTCTGCCAGTCTGGTCATCAGTTTAGCATGATTTATTGTTAATGAACCCACATTGACTCTTAGTTATCACTTGTGTAAATGATCATAAACATTTGCTTAACAATCTTTTCTAGAATATTGCTAATTACAGACATCATGCTTCCTTGTCTGTGTTTTCTAGGATCCATAATCTTTTTTTTTTTAAAGTACACTAACATTTACTAGTCTACAGTATTCTAGAATCTTCCTGTTTTTCATGATTGCTCAGAGATTACTAGCAATAATTCCAGAATTCCATATGTAAGCTTCGCACTCTGTGGAATTTCATTTGTTTAGTCTTGAAGATCTTGGCTAAAGTAAATTGTCTAAGTATTGTCTTGTTCTTTTTTCACCTATCTCAATTTTTCTTCTATTTATGATTTGTATTCTACCCTTTGAGTTTAGTTTGAAATACTGGTTAAAGGAAACAGGTAAAACTAGGACTACATTCATTCTTTCTTCACCCTGGGCAAGTCACTTAACCCCAATTGCCTCAATTAAAAAAACTGTAAAAAAAAAAAAAAGAAAGAAAGCTTTTGTTATTATTAGCAATTTTTATAAGCTACAACTTGCTCTTGTTTTAGCACTCTTGACACTATCCTTATAGCTCTGGTTACTCTTTTGTATCTGGCTATTTCAATTCAATTTGGCAAATGTTTAATAAACAAGTATTATGTGCAGGACCCTATGTTAAGTCCTGAGGATATAGAGATTAAAAAAATGACCTTGAGGAATAGCCTTATAGGAAGGGGTTAAAAAGGGTTTCAGAATATTCTATGGTTTAAATAAGCCTCTGCAGCCTGGTTCTTACCTATCTTTATCAAGAGAGGAAAAGATGGAAGGCAGAAAAACTTCCCAGCAATATTGAACTTAGAACTTAAGGAGTCACAGTGTATCTTTAAGAGAGCAGTTTCAGTAAAGTGATTGACTTGGAAGCTAGATTATGGAGTGTTAAAAAGTGAGTAGGTGGTGAGGAAGTTGATACTATTTCTAGGGTTCAGCAGTGAAGAGAAAGAGCTGTTAGGCATATGAAGACACAAGAACTTGGTGAAATGACAGGGTAATAGGATCATCATCAGAAGTAACATAAAGGATTGTCAAAGGGATGTGTGATTATACAGGAGGCATGTATTGGGAGAGTGGAATCTATGTAGCTCCATGCTACATTGTTACCCACATAGTGTCAGGAAATCTGGAGGAAGCTTAGGACCACATTGACATTGGGTGGATTTCCCAGGGACAATTTATGGGAATACAGGAAAGTATGGAGAGGTTGTGAGCTGTACCACTGGAGCCAGTGATGGGATCACAAATTTATTGAAGTGTTAAGAAGCAGTAAGATTATTACTAGCAAAAACAGTAACAACTCATATTTACTTAGTCTTAAAGTTAACAAACATTTTGGAAATCATTTCCTATTTCTGGATTACAATAGCTCCCATGAGATAAGTGATATGAATATTATCACTTCCATTTTATGGATGAGGAAATGGAAGAGCTAGTACTCAAACCTTGATCCTCTGACTCCATATCTGGTGCTTAGAAACCTGAGCATGTTTTTAGGCTGAGTGGAAAGTAGTTAGTTGAAAAGGAGAAATTGAAGATAAAACCATTGATTTGAGAGGGACCCCAGAGATCACCTAATCCAGCCTGAAATTCCTTCTGTAATACCCTTTCAAGAAGAAGCATCCAAAACATTTTTTCTTGGTGCTGAAAAATCTATAAATATCATACTGGTTGCTTAGATCAGCATTTCCCACATTAATCTGGCTATTTTGGGGGATTGAAATATATTGACAGAATCGAAAAAATCCTTCTTTGGGAAGATTGAACTATGCCAACACATAAAGGGGAAATGGGAAAATTTTGGAGCAAAAAAGAAAATTTAGTGTTACTTAAAAACCCTATTAGTACTAGTTTGATGTCAAAAAGAATTGAGATCCTCGAGCCATTAAGTAGTTCACAAAAGGACATTTACTTAGCCTAACATGGGTGGGATATGTAACAAAGATACTTACATTTGGCAAATACAGGCCTCACTCTCTATGAAAAAAAGTCTGTTATGTACAGCAGGGTGTGGTGATTTAGGCAGGCGGTCTTCAGAAATCCATGAAGTTGGAGTGGCACCAAGCCCTTATAGATGAGACTTTTATTCCCCTCGAGACCAAGAAACCACATCAACATAGTCAGAGGCTGCCAGGAAGTTGCCTCAAGGATCTAAGGGCTTGAGCTTTACCCACCTCTAAGCTAAGCAAATCTCAGCTCTGTCACCTTTTGAAAATCTGGCCTAATCCTTAATTGGGAAAGGAGATTAGAGGAAATCTTAGTGGTTATTGGTCCCATTGCTCTTATTTTTATAGATGAGAAAGCTGAGACATTGAGACTTGTCCAAGGTTACATAAATGATACAACTGTAATTTGAACCCTATTCTTAGGACTCTGTTTCAGTCTCTTTCCACTGTAACATGCTAATCCAGCACATTTCATATACTTTTTTTTTTTTTTTTTGGTTATGGCAATTGAGGTTAAGTGACTTGCCCAGGGTCACACAGCTAGGGAACATTAAGTGTCTGAGATCAGATTTGAACTCAGGTCCTCCTGACTTCAGGGCTGGTGCTCTATCCACTGTGCCACCTAGCTGCCCCTTATATTTCATATACATTTGAAGAAATTTAAGGCTTAAAGTGGGAGAAAGACTTCATCAAGCTCACTCAGATAATAAGTCGGGGTTAGGACTTGAACCTAGATCTTTTGCCTCCAAGTCAGAATACTTTCTACAGAACCCAAATAAATGCCTTTCTAATCAAACTCTCTCTTTGTAAAAGCCAAAATCTCCTTCTTTGATCTCATTCTTAGAGATGACTTTCCTAACTTTCCTAATTGAGATGGATATCATCCAATGGGAACTTTCTGTTTAAAAAATTTTCCCTATCTTTATGTATCCTCTCTTTGTTTTCTGTCTCAGAGGAAGGACTGTCCTTATAAAATGAGAAAATATGTGTAAGAGCACTTTGTATAGTAGAAAGTACCTTATAAATGTTATTATTACTATCTCTTTCCCTTACTAAGGATAAACTCTGCCCTCAAGGGGCTATGAAATATATAGTCTTCCCTTGGTTGATGCAGATTATTGCCCCTTCTATACCATAGTAGACAATTTTCATTAGTTGTTGCGACCAAAAACTTTCTAATTTGGTGTCTGGTCCTCTAGTGATGACCTATTTTAGGCTGTTCCCTAGAAGAAAAGATATATAGTCCATCTCCAGCCCCATACTCAGAACCTTTCCATTTTAGCTGTACTTAGTACATAGCTGTATTTCTCTAGTTTAGCCTTGAAGAACTCAGTCACCTTCTTAGTACAGTGGAAAAAACATTAGAATAAGATTTGGTAATAGCCAAACTTCCCCTATCCTGAAAACACTGAGCTTTGACCTATGTTGTCTAACTTTTAAAAAATTATACTGTTTCTGGGGCAGCTAGATGGCACAGTGGAAAGAGCACCAGCCCTGAAGTCAAGAAGACCTGAGTTCAAATCCAGCCTTTTCCCAGTCACCCAGGCTCAAACACCAGCGTCATCTTTGACACTTCCCTCTTCTTTTCTTTTCACATCCCATCAATTGCTCTGAACTTTCAATTCCATCTCTTTAATACCTTTCACAAACATTCCCTCCATTTCTTTCTCACTGGAACTGCTCTGTTCCTTAGGACATATTACCTGGACTCCTGAAGAAGCTTCCTAACTAGTCTACACTCTCTCACCCCCAATTTTACAGATGAGGAAACTCGGGTCCAGAAAGATTAATTATTCTGTTTAAATCACATCCATTCTAAGTACAAGGATTCAAATCCAGGTCCTTTGACTCCAAATCCAGTGCTTTCTACTACATTGTACTGACTCAATTTATATAAATGTCTTCTCCCTCTTCTTTCCTGTAAGTTTTTTGAGGGTAGGGAGTTGTGATGGATTCCTAAGTGCTGCCTCTTCCATGGAGTCTTCCCTGGTCTTTTACCCAATTTCTCCTTTGCCTAAAACTCTTAGAACAACTTACACTGTCTTCTTGCTGTCAATATTTTTGGTACATCTCTTTTTGTCTAGCTGTAAGCCTTTGAGACCAAGACATATCTTTTGTTGGAATGACAGTGCTTTCAACACTGCCATCAGAGAATGGTATTAGGTCAGTGTTGGTTAAATGAAAAGAAGAAGGGGAGGCTAGTCATTCGTTTTGTGATACCCCTTCAATAGCTCTGGCAAGAGCTCACTTTTGGTGGTGACCAAAGAAAATCTAATATTTTATCCTTGAATAAAAATAAATCAGCAAAAGCAAAGTCACAGTCCCTAAGCTACTTTCTAGCCACCATCACACCCACGAGTGTCCAAAGCAGTGTGAAAGCCCTTGAAGTACAAGCAGTGGTTAGAATATGCATCCTGGGACCAAAGTTGAATCTTCATTTTTCTCCCTCATCCCACTCTGACCTTCACATTTCAGAACAGTTTCCACTGCGGGAATTAGGGGCAAGATAGGAGATGGGAGGAATATTGAAAAAGCACATACAGGGATTTCTAAAGGGTTGAGCTCAGTTCTTCAAGTTTTTGTTGGAATGGTAAGTGTCTGCACTCTGTGCACCATGTAGAGCAAAGAGTAGCCGCAGCTTTTAGGTGTTTCTGCTATAAGTACAGACAAGCCAACATGCATAGAATGATTTTTTTCAGCCACTCACATGAGTGAAGCTAAGTGAGTAGTGTCCAATTTACAGATGGAGAAAGTAGTAATGTGTGATGGGGGAAGGAAACTGTGATTTTGGGGAATAAATGCAATGGAAAAAACACTGACCACTTTGGGTAAATTTATTCATCAAAGAAGTATTGAACTCCAGCTGAAGATAGGGCCCTGTGCTTTGTACCAGAACAAAGAGAACATCATTGTGAGCTGGGAGATTCGGGAAAAACTTTATGGAATAGAAGTAACAGACTTCAAAGACAATTAGGGCTTATCTTTGATTTTTGAGGAAAAAAATCATTTTTGTTATGAGTGTGTTATATTTGATCTTACTCTTTGCTCCTTGATATTACATGTTAGTTCCCAACAAGTGGCAAGTATTTTTCTTAAATTAACAGTATGGTTATTTGAGAGACATTACGGTAGGTTACAAAATCATTGGATTGGAAGACAGAAAAGAGAGAGGTTCTAATTCTCTTTCTGATATGCATTAGTTCTCTGAGGTTGGGCAAACTACTTATCCTCTTGTCTTATCCAGTTTTCTTATCTGTAAAATGGAGATAGTGATATTTAGTAAACATACTTGCATAGGTATACTTGTGATACCAATATCTCAGAATCATAATGAAAATTGAATGAATAGGTGCTATACTAAAATGTTTTTTAAATCTTAAAGTATTATATTAATGCCATCTATAATAATGATCACTATTCTTTAAAATAAAATAAATGGATTTTATGTTGAATTTTAAAGTTTACAAAGCACTTTATACAATATTTTATTTGATCCTTATGATAACCTTGTAACATAGATACTAAAGATACTATTCAAATTTGATTAACAACAGAACTGTGAATAATACCTTTTAAATCCTATCTTAGATCCTATCAATGAATGTCCACTTTTCAGAACCATCTTATTAAAGAAGTATTTTGACTAACAATGTTGAGATTTGTGGAATGTTATTAATGGTATCAGTAAAATTATACAGCATTTTGAGGTTTACCAAGCATTTACGTGTATTTTCTCATTTGAAACTTAATTGTTATAAGAGGGTTACCTTTAATATGTTGGTCTCCTCAATGGGATCATTTGTCTCTTCTCCTCAGTGTACCGACCCACAGAAGTTATTCAACATTGCAAATGAACTCCTCCATACTGAAGAAGCCTATGTCAAAAGATTGCATCTACTGGACCAGGTGGATTAAACTTCAATTAAAATGATTTTTAAAATTTTTTCTTACTTCAGCACTTTGCCTGAAGCTGAGGCTTTTTTTTATATGAACAAATGTTCTGTTGTTTTAAATTACTATAGTTTGTTTGCTTGATTTTTATTTTCCTTGTGTTTTTAAAATTTTTGGTCTTTTTTGTGTGTGGGCATGCAGCATAACAAATATGGAAATATATTTAGAATTACCCGTATTTAACCTCGATTGGATTGTTTACTATCTTGGGGAGGAGGGAAGAGAGGGACAGAAATTTGGAATACAAGGTTTTGCAAAGGTGAATATTAAAAACTACTTTTGCATGTCTTTGGGAAAATAAAATACTATTAAAAACTATAGAAATGGGGCAACTAGTTGGTGTAGTGGATAGAGTACCAGCCCTGAAGTTAGGAGAACCTGAGTTCAAATCTGGCCTCAGAAACTTAATACTTACTAGCTGGGTGACCCTGGGCAAATCACTCAACCCCAATTGCCTCCACAAAAACAAAAAGCAAAAACAAAACTACAGGAAAAAAACACTATCATAGGCAGACTGTTTTGGTGTTAAGGAAAAGGAATAACCGATTTGCAGCAAACAAAAAATAAAACAAACCTTGAGTTCAAATTTCACTTCAGACACTTGCTAGTTGTGTTGTCTGTGGACAATCACTTTGCTTCTCTGGACCTCCATTTCCTCAGCTGTAAAGTGAAAGTCTTGGACTCAATGCCGTTCTGATTCTGTAATCTGGTCTTTTTCTGTTCAGTCCATCAAGAAGTGTATGTCCCAGCCTGCTCTTAAGGAATGGAGCTCTCATTGACTAACACATCCTCCTGTTACTGTATGACATAAGGGATGGTTCCTTAGAGAGGGAAGGGGATGAAAAAGGATGAATATGTTTAGAAATGATTATGAAGTGGCCAAAAAATTATGTATCAATAATTTTAAAATATATAAAATAAAGTCTCTTATTTCAACTTGAGATCCAAAAGCCAAAGATAAATTCCTCCTGCAATCTTTCCATTCAATGCCTAGTCTTCTATCCTATATGATCTTGAACAATTTTTTAGAATAAAGTTGGAAAGGCAGATAGTGTGATGTTCCTTTCTTTGTGCAGGAAGTGTGCTAGAGTGGGAAGAGCCTAGCCCTTTGAAACCAGGAATCCCTTTAGATGGATGACTTTGGGCCACTTGTTCTCTCTGAGCAAAAAACCAAAATGTTTTCCTTTTGTGTAAATTGAGAAAAATAATCACCCCACCTCTGCTCTTTTCTTGGGGCTTTTATAAAGATCAGATTAAGATTATGGATGTGAAAGGTCTTTGTAAAATATAAATTATAATAATTAGCTCAATAAATAAAAGAAAACCTCAATATATACATATGCATGTGTGTATGTGTATATATGACCAAATGTGTTATTTGTATTAGTTTTTAATTAACTAGAGAAGTAAATGTTCTGAAGATTCTTTTTTACAAAATATTTTAGGCAATTTGAAGACAGATCAAATGTCATTCTTTTCTTTAGGATAAGCCTGCATTTTCTTAGAGATTTCATCCATTTCTAGACTTTTGTTTCTAATGTAGAGTACTCCTTTTTTTTTTTTTTTTTTTTAAACTTAGCCCAGGTCCTTTTATTATAAATCACACCATCTGAACTTGACTGCAACTTCCCTTTAAACAGTCTACTCCCTTCAACCAGTTTAAGTGATTTAAAAAAAAATGTTTATGGCTAAATACAAATAGTATTCCTTTTTAATCATGGAATATATTTACCATTTACATGGAAATATGTGCATTCTAAAGGTTGCTTCTTCATAAAGCAAATAATTTGTCTTAGTGGGAAATGAATGATCTGAACAAATTTCATTCAGTCATTTCTTGGTTATTCAACTGCAGGTTTTTTGCACCAAGTTGACAGAAGCTGGTATTCCATCTGAAGTGACAACTGGTATCTTCTCCAACATTTCTTCTATCTACTGTTTCCATGGACAGTTTCTTTTACCAGAGCTGCAGACTCGAATTACTCAAGAATGGTGGGTACTGATCTCAAATTGTCACTGAAAGAATGACAGAACATTTGCTATTTGTTTTGGAGGAAATTTTACAAATTCTTCCTTAGCAGTTTTTTTTTCTCTTTGTGCATTTATGTGTGGAGTGGTCCTGAGAATTTAATTTCCTCTGAACATTTTTTAAGCATAACTATGACACTCCCAAGACTTTATTAGAAATAATTCAGTAGCATGTTAGTGTATATATACATTACTGAGATTATCTTTGTACATAGATGTATATAGATAAATATAGATATAGAAAATTTATTTTAAGTGTCCACTATAACAAAGCACTGTACTCAATGCTGGAAGTACAGAGATAAAGAATGATGCAGTCCTTGCCCTCAGAGAGCTTACTGGAGTATGGAGATATAACATGTACGTAGACAAGTTTAGCATAAAGTAAAGTATAATAGTAACAAAGCAAAGATCAAGCAATCAGCAAGCATTTTAAAGCACCTGTTGTATGCCCTGGCACCACATTAAATGATTAGACTACAGAAGCAAAATATATATATATATATATATATATATATATTCCTTGTCCTCAAGGAGCTTACATTCTCTTAGGGTAGTAATGTATACATATAAGTATATGCAAAATAAGTATAGATTGATTTGGGGGAGAGGAAAGTGCTAGCAACTGGAAAAATCAGGAAAAGCCTCTCATAGAAAGGGGTCCCCTCAGCTGAGCTTTGTAATCTCGTAAGTGCTCAGGAAAACTGGAAGTAGAGATCACTTTAAGTTGGGAAAATATGGAATGTTTCCTGAAGAATGAGCTATCTGACTGAACCTGAGAAGGAAGAAGATTTTGATGGTCAAAGAGGAAATATATTCCAGACATATATTATTTCACAGAGTGAATGATGAGTTGTTAAATTCAGAGAACAACTCCAGCTTATATTTATAAAACCTGCTACTGTGCTGTTTGTTGAATGGTGACATTCCTAATGATCTCTTCCTAAAGAGGATCATTTTGATAGTTTTTGTGTTGCTAAAATGCAGCATGAAACAGCAGTGTTTCCTCACCCTCTAAATAAATCCTTTTGCTATATATCATACTGCCTGTCTACCTGCTGGGCAGAGCTTCCCCACCCTCTGATGATCAGGTGATTGCTCCAGTTAACTGCTAAATGGGATTGCTGCTGTGGGATTAATAAGGGTTCCTGAATTTCATCACTCCTCAAAATTAGATTTGCCAGTAGTCTGGGTTAAACCATCTCTGCTTTCTGAGACATGATAAATCAGTTTTGCTTTCAGTCCTTCTTCCCCTCTCCCATTATCCCCTTACTCCCTTTTTCTTTCCCCCTTTTCTCTTTCCTCCTCCCATGATTGGGACTTGGTCTTTTGGACAGTTGACTAGTAATAGTCCTTGTTTCTGAAGTGACAGGACAAGATTATTGTATGTAAGAAGTTTGTGTCTCCTGCCTAAGTCAGGGAAGGGTAGTTTACATTTATGAAGCTTTGAAGATACCCATTGAGTTCTTTGAACCTCATTTGTAAAGTGCTCCCAAACAAGTACTACTGTATGGTGAAGGGGTAGCTATGTGGTGCAGTAGATAGAGTACTAATCCTTGGGTTAGGAGAACCTACTCAAACCTGGCCTCAGACACTTATTAGTTGTGTAACTCTGGGCATTTCAATCCTGATTCCTCCTCTCCCCCTCCCCCCCTATTCCCAAATTAAAATGAATGGTGAGCACTTTAGACTTGACATAAATTCTGTGTCCTTAAGCGTCATGTATTCATTGTTAGTCATTTACTGTTCCAGGGCTTTGGAGGGGAGAAATTGTTTGCCCATCTGATTTCCTAGAGATGATTCTTGGTCCCGGGCAAATTCTTTCTCTGTACCCCCTCTTCTCCATACTACCTACCTTGGACCTGGAGCATCTACTCCCTTCTTATTTCCTATTGTCTCTACACAGAATTTTTCATCTCTTTGTAGCAACATATAGTCTCAAAGCTTCTTTTAACAAGTGTACCGAAGTCTCACAACTTTTAATATATTTGTTGCCAAAAAGCACTAGGAAACAACTGAGTTAAAATATGTAAAAATTGGAAAAGATAAAAAAAATAATAATAAACCTTGTCTTAGAATCCCAGGTGACCATTAGAATGTAGATTTTAGTCTCTCTTTTTTTTTTTTTTTGTGGCAATTGGGATTAAGTGACTTGCCCAGGGTCACACAGCTAGGAAGTGTTAAGTGTCTGAGATCAGATTTGAACTCAGGTCCTCTTGACTTCAGGGCTGGTGCTCTGTTCACTGCGCTACCTAGTTATTTCTTTATTCCTATGAACTCCACCATTCTAGCATATTACACTTTTATGACAGATACCATAGTAATATTACAACATTATTATACTGTTATGTCAGTGTTATGTCATTACATGGATTACAAGCATTACACTGTTACAACATATCACACTTAAACTGTCCCATTCTTATACTGTTTGTCACAGTATTATACTGTATGTCATAGTATCATGCTGTAGGTTATATTTGTTGTAGGAAAGTTATTCTTAAACCATATGTTATGGTGTTATGTATGTCACATTGTTATGCTGTCTTTTACTTTTTTTGAGTAAAAATCATCATAATCATCACTTTGTTAATATCTTCTGATATATCAGTTGCTTTTTATATTTTGGGGGATGGGATAGTATCATTCTCCAATTTTATTAAGATTTCATTTAGTCAGATTCAGAACCTACGCAGACATTTGTATGTCTTTGGCAAAGCAATCACATTTTTGCAGCTAACAATTATATCCACTGTATATTATTATCCACTAGAAGCTTTGAGTTTTTATTTACTACCTAGTTTTACCACAAAACAAAAACCTAAGTGTGAAGAGTAGGTTTTCTGCCATTAAAAAACCCATATATTTTGGTAATTCAGTGGATCGATGATCTCACCAATATGAATGCTCCTGCCAATATTGCAAATTACAACCTTTTTCCCACTCTACTAACATTCATCCTGTGTAAGCCTTGCCAATGATCTTCCCATAGATTTTCCTTAGGGCTTCACTCAGTTTCCTTTAGATCTTTTGAGTTTGCTTGGATTGCAGTGGAACATACTAGTGGTCTACTGTTTTATCCTCACTCTTGCTCTTTGATCAAACTACCTCCTTTTCCAGTTATACAAATGGATACATGTTCTGAAGGATCAGCTCTATGAGTCACCCATAGTGTGCATAATAGATATGTTTCTTATATCTTTTCCTGTGTAGATATTTAGACCATTCTCTTGGAATGCTTAAGGAGCTCATTTAGGAAGCTCATAATTGCTCCTGGGCTTAATGTAGTGGGCACAATACTATTTACAGACAGGAAATGCAGAGGACCTTACCATCTTTAGAGAATCACCGCTCAGTTTGGATTCTATACTGGCTTCTTCCATGATGTTGGCAAATGCTTTTAGGAAGGATACATTTCCTTCTTTTATACCCCACTTATTGATGCTGTTTAAAAAGGATTATCTGTTATTATATGTTTCATGCACCATCATATTATTTTGACATATGCATGGAAAATATCTTATTTGAGGTAGTGTTTTGTTCTACCAAATAAAAAGGTCTTTCAAAAAAAATAATCAGCAAACAATAAACACAGTGAGATCTTGTGGGATAGTTTTCAGTTTTCAGTTTTCAATTGTATGATTGTCCAGATGTGATCTGCATTTTGAAAGCTTTCATTCCCTTCTTCAGTTTTCATCCAGGATCACCTTGTTGTTTCTGTAAGCTGTCTTTATTGATATTGTTGTAGTGATGGGGAAATAGAATTATGAGTCACCATTGAAAAATTTAGGGGCAGTTAGGTGGCATAGTGGTCAGAGTACCAGCCTTGAAGTCAGGAGGACCTGAGTTCAAATCTGACCTCAGACACTTAAGATTTCCTAGCTGTGTGACCTTAGGTAAGTCACTTAACCCCAATTGCCTCAGCAAAAAAGAAAGAAAAGAAAGAAAAATTTATAATAATAAGGGTCATGACTTTTTCTAAGCATTTAATATTCTCTCCTTTTTTAGATTAACTTGAAAAATGATTCTTCCAGGTCTTCAAAACTATGTTAACTCCAGCATAGACCTCTTTTATGTGTATTTGATCTAATCTAGCTTCTCTTGCATTTCTACTTCACCATGAAATACATCTCCAGATGTGTTGATTCTATTACCATTGATAGAGAAAAGTATTTGTTTTGGAATTCTCATAGATCTTTTCCCTTTTTGATCTATTTATTCTCTTTTCAACTTTTATCCTTTTGAGATCACCTCGTTCACTTGGATCTTTGCTTCCTGTAAGGGCAAAGCTGGCTAGATCTTCTATAACCTTGTTTTCCCCTCTACTGTTGAGATTGTGCTAATTAAAATTAAATCCAACAAATATTAAGTGCCTACTGTGTACAAGATGCCAGGAAAGATGAAACTGTCTCTACTTTCAATATGCTAGTTGGAGGCAAAGAGAGTACGTGTGGTACAAGGAAAACTTGGGGAGTGACAGTATTGGCTATATCTGGGAAGGCACCAGGGATGTAATAACATTTGAATTTAGCCTCGAAGGAAAAGAATGATTCTGGAAGTCAGAAAGGAGATAGAAGTTGAATCCAGGTGTGGAAAAAATGTTTTGAAAATAGTATTGTATTATTGAATTCTAGTCAAGAAATTTCAGTTTGATTATATGAAGAAAAGTATTATGAAATAAGGCTAGAAAAGCAGGTCAGAGCCAGATTGTGGGAAACTTTAAATGTTATGCTGAAAAGTTTGCATTTTACTTGATGATTAAGTAATGTGGACCCACTATATGGTTAGACTTCTGCCTTAGAAAGATGATTTTGGTAAGTATGGAAGATGTATTGAAGAAGGAAGAAATGAACAAGAAATAGATAATTTAAGGAAGGATTGCTAAGGACTTCAATTAGAAATGACTATGTGAATGAAGATAAAGGGGCAGATTCAAAAAATAATATGCATATTGAATTTAAAAGACTTTACAATTACTGGAAGTTGGAGGATGAGTGAATGAGAAGAGTCAAAGATGACTCCAGTGTTATAAATTGAGGATGATTGTGTCTCCAATATGAAAAGGGAAGTTTAGAGGAAGAAGCAGGTTTAGGTGGGAAGATAATTAGGTCATTTAGAGACATGTTGAGTTTGTGGGGTGAGGTAGGGATCTAGAAGGTGATACCCATTATGCATTGTATGACATAGGATTCTATGACTGGAGTACAGGACAAGAACTAGGATTGGATTATAGATTTAGGGTCATCTATTTTGGTAGTCATTTTTAGATTTGGAGGATCATCCTTGAAACCAGGGAAGATAAACAGATCTTTTAGAAAATTCATATAGAGAGGAAAGAGAAGAGAACCAAAATAGAGTTCTCAATATAGGAGCAGGAAATAGATAATAACCCAAGTCTTCTTAAGAGACTAAGAAGTAGTTCTAAAGATGAAATTCTCAGATAGATAGGAGGAGAACCTGGAGAAAACAGTGTCACAAAAGCCAAAGAATAGAAGATCCAGAAGGAAGGAAATGGAATGGTTAGTTACATCAGAAACTACAGAAAAGTAGATTAATAGGCTTGAGAAAAGATCATTAGGTCTCTCTATTAATTAAACTTAGGAATTGGTCTGTATTCCTTTTATTAATTTCTCATCACTTATAAGTATTTAAAAATAGATCATATTGGAATTGCTCAAATCATGCATCATGTCTTATAATTTTTATTCATCTAATTTGGCATTGATTTTCATCTTTGCTCTAATAATTCACTGGTCTGATGCACAGACAGCTGATACAAATGTCTCCGGTAATTTCCTTTCAATTCATATGTAACCAATTTCATGATGTAATTTAGTGCTTGGCATGTGAGGGCCTTTCTGACTTTCTTCTCAAAGAAAGTATTCATTGCATTAGATATAAAGCTTCTATAAATTCTATAAGGTTTTGACCTCTCTTGTTTCTATATTTCTGAACCATATTAAATATAAAATCTACATATTTAAATGTTCCTCTCCCTCTTTATGCAGTCCTAACTCACCTGTGTTAATGCCACTTTTGGCAAAACCATGTACATTTAATCGAATTGTAAATTAAAGATTAGTGGCTCAGTTGTAGAAAGGTTCCTTAAACAAAGAAGTTGGATTGGTTAGGAAATTTAGGAGTGAAACTTTGATTTAATTTTGATTTTAATTTGAATGATTTGGCAAATGTTCAAAGTACAGATGATTTAAAGACTAAATAAACTAAAAAATTAATGTTCTCTATGACTCTGGAATTATAACATTAAAAATCAAAACAATTTATTTATCCTCTAATGAAAAATAAGTTAATGTTCTATTTTTTTAAATAAAGAGTAATTTTACTTTAAACTCTGAAACTGGGATAGTTTCTAAAGAAGTTAACTTTTCTAGAGGAACTGATGAAGAAGGCTATTAAGCAGCCAAATAAACGTTATGTATAAAATATATACCAGACTATTGAATAGATTTATGGGCCTGGAGTAATTTCCTTCCTTTATGAATTGGTGAGAAAGACAGTAGGGTTTTTATGACTGCCAGCCTCTAGTCAGAAGCTGAAGGAAACACAGCCTTTAACCAGAGGTAAAAATAAGAAAACTATATATAATATGTGTTGTGGCAAGTTAAGAAAGAGAAATAAGTAACATTATTCTTTAAGTAGAAATACCCAAAACTAAGGCTAAGGGGACAAATAATCATAAACATTTTTGACTTAAGGATAAGTTTTTAGATAAATTAAAAAGTTATCCTTTTTACTCTCTACATAATACAAAAGTACAGATTTTCTGCATAATACAGAAAATTGTAAAAGCTAGATATTGAATTGGTTAAAAGTTATGTAAAATCTAGAAAGAAATATAAATGATTACAGCATGGAAAAATTCTTCAAATTGTTAATTAGAGAAATGCTACATAAAATAGTTGATCCTTATTATTTGTGGATTCCGTTTGCTAATTCAATTCACTAAACTTTATTTGTAACCTTAACATCAATACTCCCAGTTGAAATCAAACAAGGTTGATGCTCTTATCTTGTTTCAGTCTATAAACAAATGTTCTTTTTGTGATCTATTCCATGCTACTTATTTTTTTTGGGGGGGGGCATTTTTGTGCTTTTCTTGATGATATTACTATTTAAAATGACCCTCAAGTGTAGTGCTAATGTGTTGTCTAGCATTCAAGAAGTCTGTGATTTCCCTTATGGAGAACATATATATGTTAGATAAATTTGATTCAAGCATGTTATAGTCCAATTGAACATGAGTTCAATCTTAATGAATCAACAATATAATACATCCAGAAAAAGAAAGAAGAAATTTTCAAGTCTGACTATAAGATTGCTCCATATAATGCTAAAGTAAATTTTGTAAAAGGAACCTAGACTTACCTCTATCTCCCCTAGAAACAATTCAGTGTTTATAGCAATTTTATAGAAGATAACTACTATGAATGAGTAGAATCGAATGTAATTCCTAGATTTCACCTAACACCTATCAAGTTGTCAGGAATGACAAAGAAATAGTTGACATTTAAAGGACTTTGAGAAGACAGATGTATGAATATACTGTTTGTGGAAATGTGAATAGGGCCAAGTGTTCTGGATAACAATTTGGAACTGTGCAAGAAAAATCACTGAACTGCATACATCTTTTGACTTAGCAATTCTACTACAAGGCACTCCATGGAGAAAATGACAGAAGTTAGTGATAAAGGCAGAACAATAACATAAATTAATATTTTAAAATTGCTTAGGTTAACTGTTTTGGTAAATATATTTTTATGATAGAAAAGATAATAATTCGTGCATGTCAAATCAAATGAGTTGAAGCTGAGTAGAAAGAGTGATTTTGTTATATTACTCTACTAGCATATGAAATTGGATTAGAGAATTACAGACCTGCTCTAATTATCGCTATAAGGCTGAAATTAAATAAGAAAATAGAGGCAAAGCACATCCTTATAATATTCTCATACAAATAAAATACGCTGTATTTTACAAACCTTGGAGAATTATTTGGTTCCATTGACTCATTCATATTCCATTAAGAATTATGAAGAATTCCATGTTGAAGACTATAAAATGGTAGAAAAGGTTGGGATTCAAATGTTCATGAAGCCATGGAATCTAAGCCTGGTATAGATGTGTATTTTTCTCCTGATGGTGCAAATGTGAGTTATCCTATTGAGAAAGAAAAGGGAAATTCATTTAATAAATTCAGTGTGATTGTAGAGGAAGATCTTTGACGACTTCTAATTTTAAAAGGACATGTACAAAAGACTAAAAATGGAGACTATAACCAAGGATAGCTACAGATAGGTGACTTTGGACTTATAGAAGGGAGACTTAAAGCCCAGATGTGCTGAGGCTTTTAAAAAACTGTAAAACATAATAAAAAGGGGTATTGTTTAAAAAAAGAATGAGAAAGGGGCCAGTGACACAGAACTCCCCTCATTCCATGGCAGTCCGTTACAAATAGGGTGTTTACCTTTTCTTAAACTCTTGTGTTACTAATTCCTTAATACCTTGTGGATTGACAAAATCAACACCATAATTCTCAGCGTATATCTTTGGTGCATAGGGTCAGTCATTCAAGATGAAAGTAAATATAGAATAATAACAGTAAAAAAGGAGCAGAGTTAGAGTCAATATTAGATCATTTACATAAGTTCCCAAGTATTTGTTATCTCAAGAGGCAACTGAAAACTTAATAATAATAATAACAATAGGCAATATAATAATGGTAACTTCCAGGGGGACACTTCCCTAATGAAACAATTATGGTGTATACTAGATTATAGAAGACATGTGGACGTTCTGGGGACATGTGTAGGGTCAGAAGCCAAACAGCAAGCAGTTAGACTGGAAAGAAAAAAAAAAGAGCAGAAAAAACCAAGCTGCACAGTCCCCAAATCCTTAAAAGTTTTAAGGAAACTTGTTTGGACAAATTCAAATAACAATTGAGCAAGCATCTCAATTCACCATTTATTTAATAAGATGAATCTTCTTCCTTCATTCCTGAAGTTCTTGGTGATGCTAATCTACAGTAAAGGCCCCTGGGTAATTCTTTGTATTGTTTGAAGAGCACAGTATAATTCTGTAAGATAACAAAAAACATAAAGCATATCCTACTCTTGAGCAAAAAATTCTCTTCTCTATGTTTTATATCTTAGCCAAAACCTGTTTTTTTTTTTGCAAATCTGAATGAAAACTCAACTCTTGTCTATAACTTTCAAATACTACAATTTCCTCTAATCTTTCTATGCTGAACTCATCCCAGAACATCATGTATATTATTCTATATTAGTGATCACTAGTCTAACCCTTACCTAATTGATGAAAGATTTCTTTCTTCACAGTATCTCTGTCTGAAGATCTTATTGACTCTGTATATAACCATAACTCATCATTTCCCTTTCCTCTTTTGGGTATTTTAAAGTATTTCTTTATATTGAACCAAAATCTGCCATCCTGCTACCTGATAAAGAAAAGCTTAATCTTTCTTCTATGTGATCAATCTCCAAACATTTAAATATGATTATCATGCCCTCTCAGGTTTTCTCTTTTCCTTATCACCTTTTGACCAAGGAATTGGTCTCCATCTTCTTGTTTTTCTGCTCTCCCACTAATCTTCCTAAGCAGAGTTTTGAATATTGCACTTTTCTGTTCAAAAATCTCATAGCTCTCTGTTGTCTCAAGAAAAAACTCCTCAACCTGATATTTAAATCCCTCCCCAATCTGACTTCAACCTACTTTCCCAGCCTACATAATTCTTCTTTACAGACTGTGTTTCAGCCAGATGGCTGCTATTGCTATTTTTGTTCAAAATTTAATATTTCAACTTCTGCTTCTGTGCATTCATTTAAGCTGTCCTTCACATTGAAATGTATTTGCTTTTCAGTGCTACCTCTAAATCTTAAATTTGAGATCAGGGACTGTTTTTTCCCTTTCTTTGTATCCCCAGCATTTTGCATTATATGTGAAAAGCACTTAATAGATGCCAGTTGACTGACCTTAAATATCATCTCCCCTTTGAAGCCTTCCATGATCTTTACAGATGCTCCATTCTCATATTACCTTAAATTTATTTGCTTACATGTTGTGTCTCTCTTGTAGAATAAAATTATGCTTTTTGAGGATAAGTATGATTTCATTTCTGTCTTTGTATTCCCACCACCTAGCATAGTGCCCCATGAATTTGTTATTTGTTTTTTAAAAGACTTGTGATTTCATTGCTTTAAGGGCACTTTCAGTGCTACTCGGTTGCCTCTACCAGTGCCTATAACTTTTAGTCTTTTGAAAATTACCTAGGATCCTGAAAGTTTAAGTGACTTGACTAGGATCATACAGCCAGTGTGTGTCAGAGGTAGATTGGAAACCAAGTCTCCCTGATCTCTGTTCATTATGCCATGTTACCTCTCATAAGAATGTGAATGTCTTGTAAATAGTACACGTGTGTGTATGCATATGTATTCATTTGTGTATATAACACATATACATATATTTGTGTATAGCACAGATTAATGAAGTGACCAATTGTGACAATAGGGTATTTAGGATAAAGTATTTTTCCTTTTAGTAGAGAGGTAGTGGGCTGTAACTGAAGAAAGTTGTAATTGTAAGATATGGCTAGTGTGTTGGGTTTGGGGTTTGGGTTTATTTATTTCTTTGCTTTTTATGAGTGAAGTTCTAATTGGTGGAAATTCATAGGAAAATGACAGTGATAAAATTAGTGATCAGAGATGAAAGAGACCTTAAAAATCATTGATCCAAAATGCAATCCCTTTATTTTACAAATGAGGAAAATTGAGGCCCACCTAGTGTCTGAGGTGAGATTCAAATCCAAGCCTTCTTCACTACAAGGCTAGTGCTCTATTTGCCAGACTGAGTTACCCACATAATTTAGCACTTACTCATACACTGTTTTCTTTAGTTCTACTAAATTTGCATCTTATTTCCCCAATTATTTGTAAATTTTTGGTAGGGGCCAAGTGTTATATATTTTTTGTGTACTTCATGTAGAGATATTTTTATATAGTGGGTAAGACAGTACACAAAAAGGAGCTGAAAGAGGAGATGGAGTGAGAGATAAGGACATGATAGGGAGGTCCAAGTCCAAAGGCAAGCATAGTTAACTCATAGATAATCCCCCTCTTTAAATAGAGGCCATAAAGCCCTTTTTGTAGTGGTAAGAAACTGGAAACTGATGCCCATCAGTTGGAGAATGGCTGAATAAATTATGGTATATGAATGTTATGGAATATTATTGCTCTGTAAGAAACGACCAGCAGGACAATTTCAGAGAGGCCTGGAGAGACTTGCATGAACTGATGCTGAACGAAATGAGCAGAACCAGGAGATCATTGTACACAGCAACAATAAGATTATATGATAATCAATTCTGATGGACATGGCTCTCTTCAACAATGAGATCATTCAGGCTAGTTCCAATGATCTTGGAATAGAGCCATCTGCACCTAGAGAGAGGACTATGGGAACTGAGTGTGGATCACTACATAGCATTTTCACTCTTTTTGTTGTTGTTTGCTTGCATTTTGTTTTCTTTCTCATTTTTTTTCCTTTTTGATCTGATTTTTCTTGTATAGCATGATAATTGTGGAAATATGTATAGAAGAATTGCACGTTTAATATATATTAGATTATTTGCTATCTAGGGGTGAGGGCGAAGGGAAAGGAGAGAAAAAATTTGGAACATAAGATTTTGCAAGGGTGAATGTTGAAAATAAACTATGCATATGTTTTGGGAAGGGGGAATGCTTTAATAAATAAATAAATAGAGGCCCTGGAGCCCATCTTCCTGCCTTCCAGTCACAGGGTACTGATGAGATGTATACCAGGCAGATTCAATCTTGATAGATAATGAGATATCCCAATGGTAAGTTTCTTGGAGAAGGAAGATCTGATAGAAAATTCCAGACAAGTCCAAAAACAGTGTAACTGGTAGGAAATAAGGAAAAACTATTTTGAGCTCCCTCCTCAAATAGATGTTCTAGAGCCCTTGACCCTGCCCTCCAGTCATTATAGGTGTATGTGTGTAATGTCATTAATTGATAACAAGAATTTCTTTCTTATTATGCTCAACCTTTCTAAGGAACACAAATCCCAGGATTGGGGATATCCTTCAGAAGCTAGCTCCATTCCTGAAGATGTATGGTGAATATGTTAAGAACTTTGACAGAGCTATGGACTTGGTAAACACCTGGACCCAGAGATCATCTCCATTTAAAGATGTTGTTCAAAGCATCCAGGTATGTTGAGGGTCTTTCTTTATACCTTTGTCTTAGGTGTTTAAAAAATATAGCTGGGAAGGGGGTTGGTAATTTTAAAAAATTGAATAAGTTGTTCTCAGTTTCATACAGTGTAAAACATTGAAATTTCATTCCCAAAGCCATACTTAGAATCGATAGAACTTGTCCATTTTGTCCCACTTGTCCTATAACTACAGTAGCTTTTAAAAATGCTTGTCTGGGAACAGAAATAGAGGTTTCAAACTTCCCAACTGTTACTGTCACTCCTTCTGTGTGCTTAATGGGAGAGTGTATTGGGGGAAAAATCTTTCATGAGTTTAGTGGGTTTTTTCTTATATACAAAGATGTCTTCAAACATCTTGTCACTATCTTTATTTACTTCTTTCTTCCTCCTCTTCTCCCTTCTACTTTTCCTTCTCTTTTTCTTCTTCTCCCTTTGTCTCACTTCCTTCAGTCACTTCAACTGTAAGGCTTTTTATCTTTGGTATTTCCTGTGTTTTTACATCATATGAAAAACAGTCCAAGGTGCTGCCATAATGAGCAAAGTACTTTTGAGACCCAGAATTCCCATATTAACATAGGGGAGAAACAAGGTTTAGCCATGGGATAGATATGAAAGAGTAGTCTCCAAATCAGTTCCTCTCTTTGTGTATAAACAGACATGCTGAGTAGTAAAATCATTTATCAGATTTCTGCGAAAAGAATAGTGGAAAATCAAAGCTATCTCCATAAATTCTCTATTGTTCTCGGGAAATCCCTTTTTTTTTCCTATTAAGATGACTTTTATTTTATTTTATTTTATTTATTGTTTATTAATACTTTTTATTTGCAAAATATATGTATGGGTAATTCCTAAACATTAACCCTTACAAAGCTTTCTGTTACAAATTTTTCCCCCCTACTCCCCACCCCTACCCTAGGTGGCAGGATATCCACTACATGATAATTATGTTAGAATACTTAAATCGAATATATGTATAGTTATTGCCACACATCATTTTTTTGTTCAGGAGAAATCATATCTATAAGAGAGAATAATCCGATAAAGGAAATACAATGCAAGCAAACATCAATAGACAACATGAAAATGTGTTGTGGTCCACATTTCACATCCCTCTCTCTGGATGCATATGGCCTTCTTCACTGAACAATTGTAATTGGTTTGAAGCGTTTCATTGTTGAAGAGAGTCATATCCATTAGAACTGATCTTCATATAGTACTGTTGTTGCCGTGTACAACGATCTCCTGGTTCTGCTCATCTCACTCAGCATCAGTTCATGCAAGTCTCTCCAGGCCTCTCTGAAATCGTCCTGTTGGTCGTTTCTCACAGAACAATAATATTCCATAACATTCATATACCATAATTTATTCAGCCACTCTCCAATTGATGGGCATCTACTCAGTTTCCAGTTTCTAGCCACCACAAAAAGGGCTGCCACAAACATTCTTGCACATGTGGGTGGGGCCCTTTCCTTCTTTTATGATTTCTTTGGGATATAAGCCCAATAGAAACACTGCTGGGTCAAAGGGTATGCACAGTTTGATAACTTTTTGAGCATAGCTCCAAATTGCTCTCCAGAATGGTTGGATCCGTTCACAGTTCCACCAACAATGTATTAGTGTCCCAGTCTTCCCACATCCCCTCCAACATTCATCGTTATCTTTTCCTGTCATTTTAGCCAATCTGACAGGTGTGTAGTGGTATCTCAGAGTTGTCTTAATTTGCATTTCTCTGATCAATAGTGATTTGGAGTACCTTTTCATATGATTATAAATAGTTTTAATTTCATCATCTGAAAATTGTCTGTTCATATCGTTTGACCATTTATCAATTGGAGAATGGCTTGAATTTTTATAAATGTGAGACAATTCTCTATATATCTTAGAGATGAGACCTTTATCAGAACCCTTAAATGTAAAGATGATTTCCCAATTTGATGCTTCCCTCCTAATCTTGTCTGCATTAGTTTTGTTAGTACAGAAACTTTTTAACTTAATATAATCAAAATTATCTATCTGGTGTTCAATTAAGAGTTCCAGATCTTCTTTGGACATAAATTTATTCCATCTCCACAGGTCTGAGAGGTAAACTATCCTATGTTCCTCTAATTTGGTTATAATATCACTCTTTATATCTAAATCATCAACCCATTTAGATCTTATCTTGGTGTGCGGTGTTAGGTGTGGGTCCAGCCATTAAGATGACTTTTAAAGGTTGAGATCAAGACCTTACTGTCGTCTTTGAGAACACCTTACATCATTAATAGTTACATCAACAATTTTCTAACTTTCTAGCTGATTTTCTTATTTTTCTCCTTTATACTTCCCTCTTTAGACATCATAATAATCTTGCTTCCCAAAAGTGTCTGGGCATAGGGGTAATTCCCAGATGTGAGATAGGTTGAGTTGGTATTTACTGTGACCTTTAAGACAACTTGTATAGGTTTGTGGCTTCAAAGTTAGTCTTCCAGAGGTGATTTATTTCCTTTTAGATACTACAATTGAGGTAACTGACACTAAGTGAACTGTTGTGTTTGTTTTATTATTGAGTGAGCTTTCCCTGAATGTGGATGACTGAGTCTCAGATTATAACCTACAATTGACATGTTTTGTTGGGAGGAGGGGTTGGAAAGAGGGGGGTTTCGGGGCAGCTAGGTGGCGCAGTGGATAGAGCACCAGCCCTGAAGTCAGGACGACCTGAGTTCAAATCTGGTCTCAGACACTTCCTAGCTGTGTGACCCTGGGCAAGTCACTTAACCCCAATTGCCTCAAAAAAAAAAGCAAAAAAAAAAAAAAAAAAGGAAAGAGGGGGGTTTCAAAACAGTCAATACCCTCTGACTTAAACTTCAACTGTTATTAATGACTATTCAATCTAACTCTTAGAGGCCTCATGAGAACAGACTCCTTAAATCCCTCCTCAGGGTAGCCCATTCCACCTTTCACTTCAGCTTTGATTCTAGTGAGATAGGCTTCAAAATAGCTTTTATCCAAAAACCTTATTGGTGGCTTAACCCCAGACTTTTACCATCTTTAGATTAGGCATGGGAGGTCAAACTGTTAACTTGTCTTTTGAGTGCTCCTTACTCATTCTGCCAACTCTGAATGTTCTTTGCAAAAGGGGAAAAAAAAAAAAAAAACATTTCTATTCTATTGGATATTTTTTTATTCCATGAGGTCTGGTTTCAACACAAACCAGTAGAAGGATGAAAGCCAAAGATTATGGTCATATTCATTCTATCAGAATTTTCTCCAAAAGCTGCTTTTTTGGTATTGTCACACCATTGCCACTCCAAAGACTGAATTGTATTTCTTCTCAGGGGACCTGGTTTTCTATCTCTGTTCCATGGCCAGCCATCAAGTCCCACCCATACTTGCCAGTCTTTATCTGCCTATATGACAAAAGCTTCTCCAAAGAGAGACTGAGATTGGATTTTCATTGTCTAGGAATCAATAGAAATATTCTGACTGTTTTATTGAGTGAGGCTGCCTACATATTCTGTACTCCATTCTCCTCTTGTGTAGTTTGAACCTACCATCCCAAACCCTAGTTTTGCCAGAGTTTCCCCACATCAGCCATAATCTCTTATAGAGTCCTGTCTTGTTCAAAGGAGCAAAATACTAGTCATTACCTGTCAACATCACAGAAAATGCTTAACACTGTGGATAAGAGCTTAAAGACCTTGAACCCAGTTGACATTCATGCCATGGTTACACTATTGTGAGTATTCTCTTACCAAACCATAACTGGAGACATTGTTCTCAGTCTCCCTGTCTGAACTCCATTCATTCTCTGTTCCTTTAGGCCCACTTTGAACCTTGACCATCAGTCCTTATCTGTGTACTTTGCTTCTGTTCCTGCCCATGCCCTCATGCCTGGTTTAGGTGTCTAGTCCTCAATTCTGGCTCAATTTCTCAAATTTAGGACTTTATGTATTTCATCTGGCCTGAAACTTTGGATTCTGATCTTAATTTTATCATAAGGATTCACTATATCAGCAGGTCCCCTCTGTCTTTCTCATTAATTTTCCCTTCTCTCAGCCTACCTTTCAGCCTCATCACCTATCATGTTCTGTCAGCCTGGCTTTGCTGCTCAGAGATTTGGCTTCTCCTGACTTGTCCTGTCTTGTGGCTATCCATCACTACTCCCTTCTGCCCACTGTCTGCTTCCAAGAGTGTTTCTCACTTGGCCTTTACTAGAGACTTGACTTAATTTCTGAAAGATTCAATACCTTTCCTCTCTGAATACTTTAAAATTTGAACAATTTGGACAGAACAGATTTCAAATGAGAATTTCTTTCATGACTTCCTCACAACTCATTTCTATTTCTTTTTCTTTTTCTGGTTCCCCATGTCCATTATTGGTTAATGTTTTTGTCTGTAGCTCAACAATAGACTTAGTTTTATTTTAAAGAAGTTGATGGTTTTTTAAACCCACAGGACATTTTTTTTAAGAGACCCATGTTTATGACCACAATTGTATTTTTAAAACCAAAACTACAAGTCAAAGTTGCCCCTAAGTTAGCAGTTGACTAATTTTCTTCATTTCCCAATATGATAGAAAGAATATAAAGCAGAATGGAACAAATATGATTGTTCCAAGTTTTTTCACCAATACAGACTGGTTACTGTGACAGGGATCAAAGAGAGGAAATGAATACAGAACTGGGGCAAAAGCTTTATGGTCCTTTAGACCCTATCCCCATCTCCAAACCCCAACAGAAATGTTGGAGCCACTATATAAATATCCTGTGAAGTGGGTAGCACTTGGCATTTTATGTCCTTTATTCTACATTACTTTTTCCCTTACATAGCGTCTTAAATCCTTTCTCTTTCTGGAATTTTCGTTCCTCTTTTCAGTTAAAGAACTTCTACAATCTGGGAAAGTCTTAGTTTACAAAAACACTTAAGAGATAATAGGTTACTCACAGGCAGAACAGCAGAAATACGGTTTGCTACACAGCATAGCAGCTAGTGATTTTCCAGATAAAACAGTGGTTCTGTTATGCACTGGCTCTGGAAAATAGTTCAAGTCAGCATGTCTTTGCTCTCCTGTTGCAGACATAGATGATGGGGATAGGAAATCTTAGTGTATTCAGGACATGGCCGTGCAGAAGTCCACTAACAAAGCATGATTGCCTCTGCTTTGGCATTTGAGATTTTCAGCTCATATTTTAAGACAGGCATTATAATAGTCTCTATTTGAACCCAGATTTGTAATTTATTGGCTTAGCTTATGAAC
Organism: Myrmecobius fasciatus; assembly: GCA_023553655.1. NCBI lineage: Eukaryota > Metazoa > Chordata > Mammalia > Dasyuromorphia > Myrmecobiidae > Myrmecobius > Myrmecobius fasciatus. The sequence goes on along the minus strand of JAJPUD010000682.1, from coordinate 516,947 downwards.
AGAGGAGGCTCTAATTTCCTGCAAAGTTAATGATTAGCCAATTTTGCTCCATTTCCCAAAAGGATGGAAAGAAGATAAAATAGATCAGAGTAAATGTAATTATTCCAAGTTTTTAGTTGTCTTTTCTATAAACTTCAAGTGGTTAGGATGGCAAGGGCCAAAGGAAATCTAGCATTGAAATCTCTGTTTTGAGTGTGGTGAATTCACCCAGCTGAAAGTCAGATGATCTTTGGCAATATCTCTGTCACTTCCTAGCTTTGTGACCTGGGGCAAATCAGTCCTTTTCTCTGCAGCTTAGTTTACAAATGTTTAAATTGAGGGAAAGTGAACTTCATTGATTCTATGATCCCTCAAAGTTATAAAGCTCCTGTGTCCCACAGAGTTACCCATTTTCTTTCTTCACAAATAAGAACCTTGCAAACAAGGGACTGGAATTTTAATCATGACCAGAATTTAGGCGCTAAAATCGTGTAGGAGCAATTGAAAATTGTACTTTTCTGAACACAAGAAGGAAAAGACCCAGTCTCAGTTGCTCTAGAAAGGTGGAGATTATGCAACATAACATTAATAACAATTGGAGGAAACAGGGTGATCTTCATTTAATCCACTTTTCTCCCATAAGAATGCCATTGTATTAGTATTGTATTTTAGGGTCTAGGGCAGTCCAGATTTCAGGTTGTATTGGTATGTTTGCATTAATTTCTGTTGGTTACTTGTTCTTCCTAGTTTGGCCTAACTTTGCATATTTCTGGATTTTGTGCCAACAGAAGCAGGAGGTCTGTGGAAATCTAACATTACAGCATCACATGCTAGAGCCAGTACAGAGAATCCCTCGCTATGAGATGTTGCTCAAGGATTATTTGAAGAAGCTTCCTGGGGAGTCTCCAGACAGGAAAGATGCAGAAAGTAAGATATATTCCAGTTGTTGATTGACAGAGATAAGCAACATTCCTTTGGGGACAAGGGGAGTGAGGAGGGGGAAATGCTTTACAAAGCTACTTGGGAAAGCAACTTTGCTAAAGTAAATTAAGCATTAGAAGTATTCCAAATGTCTGAAAAGACATATCTTAAGAACCTTGTTAGACAAACAAACAGTATTAGCCTTTTGGGGAGCTAGAATAATGAGAGCAGGAAACCAGAGCATACTGTTCTCAAGTGCCCCTTTCAGCTCCCAGAGTAAATATGCCAGTGTTCACAGTTGATCTTTCTTTCAAGGAAGGTCCCATATGGCTTTAGACACGTGGTCTCCTCCTGGCAAAGTCTTTCACAGCCTTTGTTGGAGTGGTTTTGCTCATTTTTACTGATTTCTTCTATATATCTTGCCCTTTCCCTAGGCTTTCCTTTCCTTTCTATTATCACAGCTTAGCTAGTATGAACAGTGGTATCTGCCCCTTACCTATGAGAAAATTCACCCAGGAGAGCTCATTTAGTGTAAACACTGGATCATTCCGGAGCTGGATGTAGTCACTGCTCTGACTGGTGGTCCATACCTCAGGAACTCTGAAGAAACTCTGGTCTTTGTTCTAATGATTGCTCTTGCCTTTGATCTTGAGATTTAAATAGGACAAAGTGGTATGCAGTATCTTGTTTCACTATCATATATAGGTCTGAGACACTGTCATCTCTTTTTCTTTTCAATAATTATCTGGGCTCCAAATTTCTTTTGCAATATACTGAGTTTTTGGCTAGGAGTGGGTAGAGCATGAGACTTGGGATTCAGAAAGACCTGTGGCCCAAGTCACCTCAAAGTGGGAGCTCAGAAAAATTAATTTATCTCTCTGAGTCTTATTTTCTTCCCCTGTGAAATAGGATTAATAAAAGCATGTCATAGGGTTATTGAGTATCTCGCATGAGATAATATATCTAAAGCACTTTTTAAATATCTGCTAACATCATCATCATTAATGCAATTATCATGAATCAGATTACAAAAATAATGGAGATAGTTCTAGAGATAAGAGGACTAGAAAAAGAGTCAGTGAAGCAATACTCATGGTAAGAACCATGTTGGCCATATGAGGAAGGTAATATATTTATAGACAAGCAAGAGCCCAGATCAATTCAATGACCATTCTTGATTCCAAAAGAATAGTGATGAAACATTGGCAATGAAATACACCTCCTTCCTCTTGGTAGAGAGCTGGTGAACTGCAGATGCAGCATGAGGAATATATTAGCAGCCATAGTATGTCAGTTTTTAAAAATTTAACTATACTTTATTATAAGGAGTCCATTGTTGGGTATGAGGATATCTCTTAATGGAAGGCTGATATATAAAAAAACAAGGTCAGGTTCATCAAAGTTTTGGAGAAATGTGGAGGAGTTGTTAACCTTAAATAGTTTGTTCTTCAAGTTTTGTGAATTAAGCCAAAGTCTCTCATTTATGTATTGCATAGTAAGTCTTCAGGAAATACTTTCTTTTTTGACAGAATTATTAATCTCCTTAGGGGAATGTTTAGCTGTGGTTTACCTAGATCATTTAATAGTTTTTTTGTGCTGTTGTGGGACAGTTGGAGAAATGCAAGATAGGTGACCACAAAATCAGGGATTTGGAATGATTGAATAAATAGACACAAAAAGTGCTCATTAATGGTTTTATGTCATCTTGGAAAGAAATCTTTAGTAAAATGTTCCCAGGGACCTGTGCTTGTTATTAGTGATTTGGAAGAAGCCAATATAAAGCATGCTTATTCTATTTAAAGAGGACATAAAACTTCAAGGGATTGCTAACACATTAGAATTCAAAACTCAGATCTCAAAGGCTCTTGCCAGACTAGAATACTAGGCCAAATATATCACTGTAGAATTTAATACTAATAAGTGTAAAGCTTATAATTGGGTCAAAAAATTGGCTTTGCAAATGCAAGATAGAGGGTGAGGATGGTTAGTCCATTGTTTATTTGAGGAGAAAAAAGTGATAGTTTTACTATACCGAAAGTTCAATATGAGTTAAAACAGTGTGATATGGAAATAAAAAAGAAGCTAATGGAATTTTGGACTGCATTAAGAGAGGCACAGCTTCCATGAATAAGGAGATAATAGTAACTAATTCTATCTTCTTCTCTCAGATGATATTTGGGTTACAGTATTTTTATCTGGATATCACAGTTTAGGAATGCCAGTGACAAGATAGAGAACATCCATAGGAGTATAGCCAGGATGATGAATGAGGTAAATCCATGAGGATCAGTTGAAGGAACTAGGGTTTTTAAGTCAGATAGCTTCCAAAAAAAAGGCAAACTACACACTTTTATTATTCAAATAATTTTCTTTAAACTAGAAAAAGTTAAACACAACAGAATTTTCTCCAGCAAGAGAATATACTTTGAGAATTCGCTATGGCCATAGGAAACTATTAGCAACATAAGTAGACTTCAAGCTCTCTGAAGGCAGGAACTGGATCTCAGATTTAAGTGATTAGTGCAATACTTTGCACAAAGTAAAGGCTTAATATTAAAAATGTTTGATGATATCGCTTTAATTACAGAATCCTTGGAGCTCATCTCCACAGCAGCAAATCACTCAAATGCAGCTATTCGAAAGATGGTAAGTGCTCAAAGCCTGCCCAGGTTAGAAGAGCTAGACCTCTTGTGATCCTTCTTTGGGAAATTCCTTTTTCATTATCCAGGACTTTCTTATAATGTGCTCCCTTTTCACCTCCACTTCTTGAAATTTCTGACTTCTTTGAAGGTAAACTGAGGCCTTTTCTACTCTCCTTTCACCCCTAGGTCCCTAGTTATTAAGCCCTCTTTATTCTTAATTATCTTGTACAAGAGGTATTTACTTCTTTGTATGAATGGTAGGTACTATCATTATAATGGGATTTCTTTGTGGACAGGAACTTTTTCGTTTTCTTTTTTTGTTTTTGTTTTTGTTTTGCTGAGGCAATTGGGGTTAAGTGACTTGTCCAGGGTCACACAGCTAGGCAGTGTTGTGTCTGAGACCAGATTTGAATTCAGGTCCTCCTTATTTCAGGGCTATCTGTTTCGTTTTAAACTACTGCCTTGAAGTATGTTACACAAGATTTTCACTCTTTCTCAGGTTTTTTGTTTTTTTTTCTTCCTTCTTGATCTGATTTTTCTTGTGCAGCAAGATAACTGTATAAATATACATACACATATATACACACATATACACACATATACTGGATTTAACATATATTTTAACATATTTAACATGTATTAGATCAAGAAGAAAGAAAAAAAAACTGAGAAAGAAAATAAAATGCAAGCAAACATCAACTCTTTAAGAGTGAAAATCCACAGTCCTCTCTCTGGGTATACACGACTCTCTTCATCACTGAACAGTTGGAACTGGTTTAAATCATCTCACTGTTGAGGAGAGCCATGCCCATCGGAACTGATCATCGTATAGTCTTCTTGTTGCCATGTATAATGATCTCCTGGTTCTGCTCATTTCGCTCAGCATCAGTTCATGCAAGTCTCTCCAGGCCTCTCTGAAATCATCCTGCTAGTCGTTTCTTATAGAACAATAATATTCTATAACATTCATATACCATAATTTGTTCAGCCACTCTCCAGTTGATGGGCATCCATTCAGTTTCCAGTTTCTAGCCACTACAAAAAGGGTGTGCCACAAACATTTTTGCACATGTGGGTCCCTTTCCCTCCTTTAAGATCTCTTTGGGATATAAGCCCAGTAGAAACACTGCTGGGTCAAAGGGAATGCACAGTTTGATAACTTTTTGATATGCATAAGGTTTTTCGGGAGGGCACAAGCAGTTGAAAAGATCAAGAAAGGCATCAAATACAAGGTTGTCCCTGAGCTGCACCTTAAAAGACAAATTGGAAAATCTCTGAGGAAATCATAATATTAAGAAAGACCTGGAAACTTGCAGAATTTTTGCAGAAATTTTAGCTGAGACATGAAGGAAGCCAGGAAGTAGAAATGAGGAGAGAGGGCTTTAGATGGCATGCGACCCAGAAAAAAGACAGAATTAATACTTTCTATAGGTCTATTACTATTATTTACTATCACTTATACTTTTTTTTAAACTTCTGGATATATTTATTATTCAAAGGCAAAATATACGGTGTCTGCAAGTTTTGTTTTTACAGGTAACAAACACAATTCAAGCTAAGTGGTTAAAGAGCTGGCCCCAGGAGATCCAAAGCCAGTGTATAGAGGAGGAGTTGTTTGTTGATAAACTTGACTAAGGGAATGAATGTGAGAGAGCAGAATGAACTGGAATATTACAGCTCATCAAAAGTTCCAGATAAGATAGTGTAAATCTGTTGGTTTTGCAATAGTTTTTTTTTTCTTTTTTCTTTTTTAACCTTTGTTACAAAGGAAGACTTGCTGAATGAGCAGATATATTCAGAAATAAATATGTTATAAAAACAAAAGACTGATAAAAAACAAACAAAAGACAAAAAAAAATCTCCAGACAGGAGATGTATAGATTTATTTATTCCTAGCAAATCCTTGATAAAAAAGTTGTATAGATCTAGAGATGAAAGATACTTCAAAGGCCAACTAGTCCAATACCTTCTTTTTCAGATGATGAAACCAAAGCCCAAGATTAATTCACCTTTATATCATTTAAAGAGGGTCAGTATTAGATAAAAATGATGGAACTCTCCTCAAAAGGAGTCCATTTGATTTTAAAATAGTAGATTTCTTCCTTATGATTCATCTATTACTCAGAAATTCTTGGCTTCTCCGATACTCTTAATAAAATTCTAACACTATAAGTAACATTCAAACACCACAGATTCTGCCAACATCTATAAGGATGACATAGAAGATGCTGTTAACAGCTAAACAATGAATATACATTATTTCTACAGCAGCCCTTGAGCTGTTATTCTTCTAGTAAAAGGAAAGCTGATCAGTTTTTAATTATATTCCCAATGGACTCATGCTGATCTCTGCTCATCTTTGTGTCTTTTCAAAAGCTTGCAAACTATCTGTTGAATAATTGATGCCATAATTTTTTACTATAAATCAACACAGCTCATATCAGTCTGTTATTGCCCAAATCATATTTTTTTCTTTCTAAAAACTGAGCATCAGCTCACCATTTTTTCTTATTTTCAAGCAGATCAGCTAAACTATTCAGCAAGTATATATAAAGTGCCTACTAAGTTTACTGTATGGTGCCTGACACATAAGACATTTGCTAAATGTTTATTGAATGAATGAATATAGTACCAATTATGTGCCTGGCACTGTTAACTGTCTTCTAATTATTATATGATCCTCACAACAACCCTGTAAGATAATTGCTATTAATACTGACATTTTAGAGGTAAGGAAACTAAAACAAACAATGGTTAAGTAATTTGCTACTAAGTGTCTAGGCTTCTTGGTTTGAACTTAGGACTTCTTGATTCCGGGTCCAGTGTTCCATCCACTGAACAAAATATCATTACTCCTCACAAATAATTTATAAAACAGTGTGAAAAATAAGACATACATGCAGATGAATGTAATACTCAGCAAAATATAAGTAAATGAGAATGCCAGTAGAGCACAAGTATTCAATCACTCATGAAGTGTTTTTGAGGTACCAACTGTTTGCTGTCCATTGAAAACACACAGTACTAAGGATACCTACACAAAAAATAAGATAATCTCTTCTCTCAAGGAATTCCTAGTTAATTTAGTGTAATTATTTTACAGAAAAGTATTCTGAGGCACAGGAAAGCCAAATGATTTACCCAAATTCACATGACTATTAACTCAGATTATTAAATCAGAGACTTAGGTCTTCTGTTTGGAAGTCTAGGTCCCTTTCAAGTTATTTCGGTAAGTCTGCATTAAATGAATGTCCACTCAACATGTTGTAGACCCTGATGATTCCCAATTCAAATATCTTTATCTACTATACATGTAGTTAGAAAATATTTATTTTTCTCTTTCTAAATTTGTTTTCTTTTGGTAGGAATTGGGAATATTTAATTTAGAGAGAAGACATGGAGAGTGATATTAGAGGAATGGCCATGATTATTTTTTTGTATTATTATTATTATTTATTTTTTATAATAATACCTTTTTGTTTTTCAAAATACATGCAAAGATAATTTTCAACTTTCACTCCTGCCAGACTTTGTGTTCCAAACTTCTCTCCTTCCCTTCCTCATTCCTCTGTCCCCTAGACAGAAAGTAATCTAATATAGCTTAAACATGTACAATTCTTCTAAACATTTCCACATTTATCATGCCGCACAAGAAAAATAAGGTCAAAAGGGGAAAAAATAGGCAAGCAAACAACAACAAAAAAGGTGAAATACTGTGTTGTGATTCACATTCAGCCCCCATAGTCCTCTCTTTGAATGAGGATGGCTCTCTCCATCCCAAGACTATTGGAATTGCCCTGAATCATCTCGTTGTTGAAAAGAGCCAAGTCCATCACAGTTGATCATCATATAATCTTGTTAACTGTGTGCAATGTTCTCTTGGTTCTTCTCATTTTATTTAGCATCAGTTCATGTAAGTTTCTCCTGGCCTTTCTGAAATGAGCCTGCTGATCATTTCTTATAAAACAATATTTGATTACATTCATATACCATAACTTACTTAGCCATTCCCCAGCTGAAGGGCATTGAGTGGTCATGATTATTGCCTTAGTAATTAAAGATCTGAAATATAGAAACGTGATTGGAATTGTTCTGCCTGGACCCAAAGGGTAGAACAGAGAACAAGAGGTAAAAGTTGCAGAGAGGCACAATTAAGTTTGATTTAAAGAAGCATGGAGCTTTTTTCATGGTAGTCAAAAATAAGAAACCAAGGAGTTGTCCTCCTATTGGGGAATGGCTAAACAAATTACAGTATGTTATTGTGTCATAAGAAATGATAAAATGTACAGCTTCAGAGGAAACTTGGAAGATCTTTGTGAACTAACACAGAGCTAAGTAAGCAAAACTAGGAAACAATTTTTACAATGAAAACATAAGGAAAATTATTAAAAAAATATTTTAGAATATTTCTCTGTTCAATTCAGTGATAAACCATGGGTCTAAAAAAGAAAGACACAACATATACTCATCTCCTGAAAGAGATGGTGAACTTAAAATATAGAACTACATTTTTGGATATGACTGATGTGGGAATTTGTTTTGCTTGATTATGTAAATATTTATTGAGGGATTTCTTTTAGACTGCTTAATGGGAAAAGGGATAGTGGATGGGACAGATTAATTTTTTTTTTGCTTTTTGCTGAGGCAGTTGAGGTTAAGTGACTTGTCCAAGGTCACACAGCTAGGGAATGTTAAGTGTCTGAGATCAGATTTGAACTCAGGTCCTCCTGACTTCAGGGCTGGTGCTCAATCCACTGTGCCCACCTAGCTGCCCCAGACAGGTTAATTTTTTAAAATCTTGTAAAACAAACAAAAAAAGAGATAATAGCCTGACATTTATATAGTCCTTTAAGATTCACGAAACACCTTACATACACTATCTTTTCTAATCTCATGTGGCCTACAAAAGAGAAGACCTAGAGGGAACAAGATAATTGTCATAAAATATTTAAAGTACTATGATGTTGGAGAGGGATTAGATTTATTCTCTTTGGCTCCAAGGGGAGAATTAGGAGCAAAGAATATAAGTTGGAGGGCAAATTTAGGCTTGATAAAATAAATAACTTTCTAACAATTAGATCTGTTGAAAAATGAAATGGGCTACCTCGGCATGCTTTAGCTTTCCTCTCAGTAGAGATCTCAAGTAAGTTGATCACTCACTGGAGAAGTTGTTAGAGAGATTCTAGTTTAGGTACAAAATGACCTTTAAGGTCTTTTCCAACCCTTAGAATTTATGAGAGCTTATCTTTGTCTTAAAAGATAAAGGATGCATGAATCCTACTGAAACAGGATTAAGGTGTAAGACTTTAATGTAAAGCATGGAATTCAAAGGGAATGAATTTTAAAATAAACTTACAGGAGTGACTCTCCAAGGAATCACATAAGGCTTGCCTGTCTTCTTCACAAGACATAAATAAGCTCCACCCATAACCCAGACCAGCTATGGAACAGGGATGGTACAGATTAATAATTAAAAGCATTGAATCAGATCCTTCCCTAATGTTTAGTACTAGAAATAGCTCCACTAGAGGGGAGCTATCTGAATGTGGGCTGAAGTTGCCCATTTGTGACATTTTCTTTTGCCTTGTATCATTCAGAGTCCCATTAAGCAATTATTTGGAGACCCCTTGAAACCTAGGATTATATTCTGTTTCTTGCTTTTGTATTTGGTACATGACATTGAGGTAGGTTTCTAGCTGAACATGTCTGTTCTTTATAAAATATGACGTTTTAGTCAGTATTCCCCAGCCTAGAGAAGAAATGATCAGTAATTTCCTGAAAACAAACAGGTTGTCCTTTATTGGCCAACATTAGGTTATATCATTAAAAAGATTGTAAACTGAGTGGCGTTTGTCACTTATAAATGTGATAACAAATAAACTAAGAATCTATACATTCTCAAGCTTCTGGTCAATGAGGAATCAGACATTGAGTCTTATTTCAGAGTTTGATTGCTGACAGATAAGAAGTGAAGAAGGCTGGCTGTACATGGAGCCCACAGGATCATGAGAATTAGAAGAAGATAGTTTTAAAAATCATCTAATCCACTCTCTTTTACTATTGAATAAACTGAGCCCCAGGGAAAGTGACCAGATTGCACAGTATCAGAGCCAGAATTGAACACAGGTTCTTTGACTCCAGATCTAGTGCCCTTAAATGCTACTCACTATGAAGCTTTCCATACGGGAAGGCTTTACTGGTCAGGGAATATGTCTGTGAAAGCTCCCACTCATGGCATAGTTAAAAGGGACAAACACAGAGCACAGTTTTGTTTGGGTATATCCTGATAATTGATTTGACAGGAAAGTACTCTTTTACGTGAGCTGGGGATTGATTAGTCAAAGGAATGCTTCTTGATGTACCTCCACTAAAGAGTGGTGAAAATTTCCTTCAGTCTGTGATTCTTCTGCTAGAAGTGACATGGAATGCAGAAAAAGGGTTTTCCTTTGCCCAGTTCTCTCAATATGGAGAATGTGCTGTCATTTTTTTTCTGAAGTTTTTTGAAACTAGGAAAAAAAGCAGAATGACTTCTGCATCAAGAAGTTTGATTTGCATTCATTCTTTTATTGAACAAATATTTTTAATTGCTTTCCATATATAAAGAAAAATTATTCATTGAAACTCTAGTCTTATAAAAGCTAAGACATGATGTAGATAGCTTTAATGTGCAAGATTACAAGTTAAATGTTTTTGAAAGGTGCAAAATGTTTTACAAAGAGGAAGAGGACTTTCCCTGTAGAATTATGGAGGACTTCCAGGAAAAGGTGGTATTTGAATTGAGCCCTTTAGGATAGGTGGAATAAAACAAGAGAAGATGAGCAAGGAAGATATTCCAGGCATAGATAATGGCATGAGGCAGAAGAGTGCAAGGCATGCTAATTTTATTTTATTTTATTTTTTGCCTATTGAAATTTTTTTTTAGAATTTTCCCTAGGTACATATAAAACCACAATTTTTTTGGTTATACATATACACTCATTTTTTTAAACATATTTACATGAATACATGAATCAGGTGGGAGAGAAAATCAGAAAAAAAGGGAATAACTACAAGAAAAAAAATTGCAGAAAAAAAAGTTAACATAGCATGTGTTAATTTACATTCAGTCATCATAATTCTCTCTCTGGATGTGGATGGCATTTTCCATTCAAAGTTTATTGGGATTCCCCTGGATCAGTGAACTGAGAAGAACCAACTATAGTTGATCATTTCACAGTCTTGCTATTGCTGTGTACAATGTTTTCCTGGTTCTGCTTGTTTTGCTCAGTGTCAATTCATGTAAATCTTTCTAGGCCTTTCTAAAATCAGCCTGTTCATCATTTATTATGGAACGGTAATATTCCATTACTTTCATATAACATAACTTATTTAGCCATTTCCCAATTGATGGACATCTACTCATTTTCCAATTCTTTGCCAACACAAAAAGAGCTGCTAAAAACACTTTTTTACATGTGGGTCCTTTTCCCTCTTTTGTGATCTCTTTGGGATGTAGACCCAGTGATGGTACTGCTGGATCAAAGGTTATGCACAGTTTGATAGTCCTTTAGGCATAGTTCCAAATTGCTCTCTAAAATGGTTGAATCATTTCACAACTCCTCCAACAAATGTATTAGTTTCCCACTTTTCTCACATCCCCTCTAACATTTAGCATTATCTTTTCCTGTCATCTTAGCCAATATAATAAGTGTGAGGTGGTATCTCAGAGTTATTCTAATTTGCATTCCTCTAATCAATAGTGATTTGGAGCATTTTTTTTCATATGACTGTAGATGGCTTTAATTTCTTCATCTGAAAATTGTCTTTGACCATTTACCAATTGGGGAATGGCTTGTATTCTTATACATTTGAGTCAATTCTCTATATAGTTTAGAAATGAGGGTTTTAATCAGAAACATTTGGATGTAAAAAATCTTTCCCAACTTTCTGCTTCTCTTCTGGTCTTGTCTGCATTGGTTTTGTTTGTGCAAAAACTGTTTAATGTAATCAGTTACCCATTTTGCATTTCATAATGTTCTCTAGTTCTTCTTTGGCCATAAATCTTTCTTCTGCAAAGATCTGATAGATAAACTTGACTCCTAATTTGCTTATAGTATCACCATTTATGTCTACATCATGTACTTATTTTGACTTTTGACATATTTTGGTATGGGATGTGAGATGTATGTCTATGCTGAGTTTCTGATATATTATTTTCCAGTTTTCTCAGAAGTTTTTGTCAAATAGTGAGTTCTTATCCCAGAAGACAGTTTGTGTTTAGAATTGAAAGATGTATAATCCATTTTGGAGCATGCTATGATTGATGAGACATAATATGAAATAAGACTAGGAAGGTAGTATGATACCACCTTGTGAAGGACCTTGAATGAAAAGCAATGGGGTTTAAATTTTACTTGTAAGATTATAGGACATCACTAAATATTTTTTTTTTCTTAAAGAGAGCAGTGTAACAAGATCTAAGCTTAGGAACAATTAGCCTGGTTGCTATATGAAAGAAAAATTGGAAGAAGTAGAAAATTGTCTAGGAGGCTATTGTTGTAATTCAGTCTTAATGAGAACTTGTACTAGGGTGGGAATAGAGAGGAGAGGATCAGCATGTGAGACTTTATAGAATTGGCAATTGTCACTGATTGCATGTAGGAGGTGAAAGAGAAGGAATGGCCCAAGATGTCACTAAGATCACAAAAATGGTCCCCAGTTTCTTTTTTTGTCAAATGAAAGTATTGGACTAGATAACCTCCAAAGTCCCTATCTATCATAGATGTTTTTGGGGAGTTAAATGGTTCTGTGTTGCTTCCTGGTCTGCTGTTCTTGAGTATACAATTTTCCAAATGTGTTTGACTCACAACAGACAAGAAGAAACAGCACCCCCTCCCTTTTTTTTTTCTGTCTTGCCTCTAACTCAGTTTTGCTTCTCTTTCAGGAAAAGATGCACAAGCTCTTGGAGGTGTATGAGCGTTTAGGAGGAGAAGAAGATATCGTTAATCCTGCAAATGAACTTATTAAAGAAGGCCATATTCAGAAGCTCTCTGCAAAAAATGGCACTGCTCAAGATAGGTACTTGTTTCTGGTGAGTTGTAAACCTGATCTTCAGTCAGCTTCCCCCAGTCAGTGTTGCACTTATGGCCTTGACTAGACACCCCTGTACCCATGTGGGAGATGGCGGCAGCACAGAGGACAAGCTAGCCTGTAGTATGGTCCTGCTGTGCTCACTGGCAGCCCGGTTCTCAGGGAATCCAGCCCTCCTCTCCACAGGGGTTATGGGTTCAGGGGATAGCTCAGGTGAAGTACTAGTAGAGGATGTGGGGGCAAGTATCACATGAGCAGGGAGTCCCCATTCCCCTTTCAGGGAATAAACACGCCACCACAGGAGGTGTTCAAAGGAGAGAAAGTGGCCCAGTTATGGCTCTTAGAATGTGTGGTGGAATAGAATGGAAGTCTAGAAAGATAGCACAACATAGAACATATGGTGTAGGGTTTTGGTTAACAGGTAAAAGAGTTTGAATTTTATTTAGAAGATTATAAGGTATTACTGGAGATGTGTTAGCAAAGGAAAAACCACTAGATGTATTGAAAGCCCTATGAAAAAGGAATTGGAAGTAGAAAGTCCCCTTGTTCATGCCCCCTCTGCACTCTGCTAGTTATGCCCCTGAGGACCTTATAAAGAAATCTGTGTAGAAATGACCTCAGTCATTTCTCAGGGGATCTGGGTTTAAGCACTGTCTCTGACACAGTCTGCCTTTGGGACCCTGGACAAGTTACTGACCCTCTCAATGTCCTGGACAGCTCTCTCTAAGATGCCAAGTCGCCCAGAAGGAATTGGTCCACATTTGTAGAGGGAGTTACTTGCTGTGCACTCCCAGCATCAAGAGCATTCCAAGGCTGGCCTTCTTCCTCCTCTAAGCCCCAAGTGATGCTTCTGATTCGATGGGCCTTGGACCTGCCAGCTCAGTAGAGGCTGCTTCTCCCATTCTCTTTTTACATTTCTGCTGCATGAGACATGGTCCTTGTTTCTGGGCTCCACAAAGGAAATCCTTCTTTTCTTGGTATCCATCTAGATTCTAGCTGCTTGAATTTCTTTGTTAACATTTTAAATGGTTTCCCTTTCCTTTCTATAACTTCTTTCCCTTTTTCCTTAGCCATTAACATACAAAATTCTTTTATTATTTTGAATTCTTATTTTCTGATCACCATTTCTTTCATAGTAATAACAGTGACTCACATACAGCTATTACTTTACAAAGCTAGGGCTTGGATTATTGGCAAATTAGGAGTCAAGTTTATCTATCAGATCTTTGCAGAAGAAAGAGATTTATGGCCAAAGAAGAACTAGAGAACATTATGAAATGCAAAATGGGTCACTGATTACATTAAACAGTTTTTGCACAAACAAAACCAATGCAGACAAGACCAGAAGAGAAGCAGAAAGTTGGGAAGTGAACTGGCTGCAAGAGTTCTGGCCTTGCAGCTTGAGGCTCTAGGTTCAAGTTTTAATTGTTATTGGCTAGCTTAATGACTGATGTGAAAATCAGTCCCCTTCTTGGAGCTTTTGTCTTTCTCCCTCATGTGATTAATCTGAGGTTATATTTTGTACATGTATTTTAGACAGTGTGGCCTTTCAAATAGAGAGCCTCTTCCAGGATTCAAGGACTGACACAGTGCTTGTGAATGATTTGGGCAAATAACCTGAGCTCTCAGTGCTCTAGGCAACTCTTTAACCTCTTAAGTGGCAAAGAAGGTGCCATCCTGCTTTGGTAAGAGTTTCCTTACCAGGGAGTTCCCTATATCAGTGAATTATGGTCCCTTCTCTATTCTCTTATTTCTATTGCTTTCTTTGTTTAGTGGTATATTTGTGCTGATTTTTCATTTGAAAACAGTCACCACATGCTGTCATTTTTTTTCTGAGAGAACTTTTTGTATCCACACTTTGAAGTTGTCCTTCCTAAACATTTGCACTTTCTGCTCTTTGCAGTCTTCTGCACTTGCTCAGTTACTGTACTAAATGCAGATGCTTTCTATGGAAACAACTCTTCTTGCTGAATACTTCTCTTCAAAACTTTCCTAATTTACGATCTGCTTTATCTTGAAAGGTATAAATCACTGACATCGAGATAGTGCTTTCACCTGTACTCAACACTTGGTATCTCATGTCTTTTGATACCCTCAACTATGTGAGATAGATGCAAGGACAGTCTCCATTTTACAGATGAGGATGAAACAAGACTCAAATAAGTTAGTAACTAGTCCCATACTAAGAGTCAAATATGGGATTTCAAGTCTTTGCTGACTCCAAACTGTGGGACTAGTTACTAGTTTCTTTGAGTCTTGTTTCATCCTTGTTTTGATATGAATAAAAACATATTCTAAAAGCATAGTGAACTGAAAATTAGGACACTTAAACTGTAGTTCTCACTTTTTCACTAATTATCTTTGTAACCTTAGGCAGTCACTTCATTTCACCAGGTCTTGGTTTGTGCATCTGTACAATGAGTTTAGATTCAATAATCCTTTTCCAGTTCTTATGCTCATGTATAATCTGCATTTCCTAATCATTGCATCCATCTCTCTTTTTCAGTTTAATAGTATGCTGTTATATTGTGTGCCCAAACTGAGACTCATAGGTCAGAAGTTCAGCGTTCGTGAGAAGATGGACATAGCTGGCTTACAGGTTTGTGGCCCTTTTGTTTTATCTGTTTGTCCCTCATACTTAGAGAGAAGCAATATCTGTTTTATGGTGAACACCAGAATTAACTAGAAGAGGACTTTGAAATGGTCACTCTTTGTAACTTCTGAAACTCAAGAGTGCTTCACCTGAGATGGTCTTTTGTCTACATATTCTAGCACAACAACTAAACATCTTAAAGGCAACTGTACTTTTTTTTTTTATTAATACTTTTTATTTGCAAAACATATGTGTGGGTAATTCCTAAACATTAACCCTTACAAAGCTTTCTGTTACAGATTTCCCCCCCTACTCCCCACCCCTCCCCTAGATGGCAGGATATCCACTACATGATAATTATGTTAGAATACTTAAGAAATCGAATATATGTATAGTTATTGCCACACATCATTTTTTGTGCAGGAGAAATCATATCTACAAGAAAGAATAATCTGATAAAGGAAATACAATGCAAGCAAACCTCAATAGAGAACATGAAAATGTTATGCTGTGGTCCACATTTCACATCCCTCTCTCTAGGTGTATATGGCTCTCTTCACCGGACAATTGGAACTGGTTTGAAGCATTTCATTGTTGAAGAGAGTCATGTCCATTAGAACTGATCCTCATATAGTATTGTTGTTGCCGTGAATAATGATCTCTTGGTTCTGCTCACTTCACTGAGCATTAGTTCATGCAAGTCTCTCCAGGCCTCTCTGAAATCGTCCTGCTGGTCGTTTCTTACAGAACAATAATATTCCATAACATTCATATACCACAATTTATTCAGCCATTCTCCAATTGATGGGCATCCATTCAGTTTCCAGTTTCTAGCCACTACAAAAAGGGCTGCCACAAACATTCTTGCACATGTGGGGCCCTTTCCTTCTCTTATGATTTCTTTGGGATATAAGCCCAATAGAAACACCGCTGGGTCAAATGGAATGCACAGTTTGATAACTTTTTGAGCATAGCTCAAAATTGCTCTCCAGAATGGCTGGATCCATTCACAGCTCCACCAACAATGCATCAGTGTCCAGTTCTCCCACATCCCCTCCAACATTCATCTTTATCTTTTCCTGTCATTTTAGCCAATCTGACAGGTGTGTAGTGGTACCTCAGAGTTGTCTTAATTTGCATTTCTCTGATCAATAGTGATTTGGAGCACCTTTTCATATGATTATAAATAGTTTTAATTTCCTCATCTGAAAATTGTCTGTTCATATCCTTTGACCATTTATCAATTGGAGAATGGCTTGAATTCTTATAAATATGAGACAATTCTCTATATATCTTAGAGATGAGACCTTTATCAGAACCCTTAAATGTAAAGATGATTTCCCAATTTGATGCTTCCCTCCTAATCTTGTCTGCATTAGTTTTGTTAGTACAGAAACTTTTTAACTTAATATAATCAAAATTGTCTATCTGGTGTTCAATTAAGAGTTCCAGATCTTCTTTGGATATAAATTTATTCCATCTCCACAGGTCTGAGAGGTAAACTATCCTATGTTCCTCTAATTTGGTTATAATATCACTCTTTATATCTAGATCATGAACCCATTTAGATCTTATCTTGGTGTGCGGTGTTAGGTGTGGGTCCAGCCTTAATTTCTGGCAACTGTACTTTAAAAACAAATTCCAATCAAAAGACAGAGAAACTACTTTCTTCCTTCATGTGTTTGTATCAGTAGATTGATTTCACATTGGAAGGTCAGGAGTATTTAGAGGGTTATTAATGATGCCATGTAATGTAATATAATATAAATATAATGTCAATGCCATGGATTCATAATCAAATAGTAACTTCATCCTGCCCTGCTATAAGATAATTTATCCTAATACTTAGATTGATTTATTTTCTTTCCCTATTTCTCTGTTCTTTATGCTCAAACATCCTTAAAACGAATGTTCTACATTGCAATTGCCATCATGTTAAATATAGCTATAATAAGAGAGGAGAATTAGTTTCTAATTTCCTAACAATGTAGGTATGATTAAGTTCCAGAATTGAATGGCTTCAGATTTATGGAATCTCCTTTTCTGGAATTCTTTAAAACTATGATGTCAAATGAGATACTTAGCTTGACTTGGGCATGGCATGATCCTGCCTCAAGCAGAAGGGACCAAATGAAATAGGCCATCTTCTACCGCTTCAGAAAAATAATAAAACAAGAAAACTAGATCTTTTTGTACAAAGTTGTTTCTAGCAGTTTTGACCATAACAAAAGGAAGCACATCCAAATGTTCAACAACTGGGGAAGAGCTGACCAGACCATAACCCATGAATGCCATGATGATCATATTGACCTAATCAGGGTGAGAAGTATGAAGAAACGTTAGAAATATGAAAACAACCTATGCTAAATAATGCAAAGGGAAAACAGAGTGCTTTTCATATACTCACCATAACTGTGAAAATGAAAGTATATTTGAATGTTCAGTCATGAGGACCAAAAGAGATTATAACATTAAGTATTAATAAGTTGTCACTGATGTCTATATTATTTTTTTCTTTTTGTTGTAATATTGAATAAAGATAAAATACAAAACAAAAACAATATTGCCTAAGTAAAAGGACAAGAATATTTTAATAATTTGGACCCGTCTTCTGTATTTCTTTATAGGAATGGCTCCCATTAAAATCAACTTGATTTGTTTTATCTGAATCTCATATTTCACTTTTGGCCTTCCAAAACAGTGTTAAGATATGGGATATCTTAGAGCTGAGTCTGTGTTAAGAATTTCACCCCCATTTAGTCACTAAATAAATATGTAGGATTTACCAGGAGCTGGGCACTGTGCCAGGTCCTGGGGGTAACCAAATTGATTAAGACATCTTTACTGTTCTCATAAAATTGAGTCTAGTAGAAGAGGAATCAGCTGAGTATACAAAGAAGCACAAGATGACAATGCAGCAACTAAACACTTCCTTCTTCTCCATCCTCGAATCCTTCAATCCCTTGACTTTTACTTGTTCCCATCATGTGAATTTCAGTCCTAGACAAAGGCCACCATATACCTTGTCTACTCTTTGTCCTAAATTGATGGAGGAAATCCCACAGTCAGTACATATGCAGATTGGGTACTGTACAAAAATTCTTTTATTTATGTTTGATTTGTTCCCTTTTATACTCCCCATAGTAATTGTTCCAAACACTTTTCTTTCCCCTGAAGCCCCTAACACCTTTCTCCTTCTCAGCAGGTGACCTTTCCTCCTACTTTAATGAAAAATTTGAGGCCAAATGATCTCCCTCAAAAGGAAGGCAACGTGATACTATAGAATTGACTTTGAAGTCAAAGGACCTAGGTTCAAATCCTATCTAGATGTTTAACTTTAGGCATAACCTTCCCAGGCTTCAGTATCTCCATCTGTAAATAGAAATAATTGAAGTGGGTGATCTCAGAGGTCCCTTCTAGTTCTAATTCTGTGATCCTGTGATCTCTTTTCTGAGAACTTTTCCTTTCTCTAAGCCTTTTGTCTTTTCCTTTTTACCCCCCTGCTTCCCCTTAGTTTCAAAGAAGAAATTTCCTTATTTCTTGTCAAGACTAATCCATTCTAACTTTGCCTTTTGTTCTATCCTTGTGACCTATTGTCTCATTCTCCCTTGCTCTCTACTCATCTTTTCCTTTCTACCCACAATCATCTTTTTGGTCTATTCATCATAAAAAAAAAAATAATGAAAACAAAACCTTCCCATAACCCAGATAATCAACTTCAGTCTTTTATCCTATCTTTCTTCACTGCTCAGCTTTCAGGAAGAGTAGTTTATCTTTCCTGTGTCTATTCCCTCACTATTCATTCATTCCTCAGCCCTTTATATTTTGTCATTTACCCCTACCATACTACTGAAAATACTATTTAAATGATCACAAATTATATGATTACCAGATGCAGGGGTATCTTGTATAATAGCGTTTTGTATAAATTAGTTTGTTGTCTTCCCTGTTATATTGTCAGCTCCTTGAGAGCAGGGACTTTTGTCTCTTTTCATTTCCCTAATATCTACTACATTGTCTTGCACATAGTGGCATTTAATAAATATTTATTGATTAATTAATGTTTCCCTCCTTCAAGAAATGTTTAATTTAGAATCCTCCATGAAGTTTTTGTTCCTAGCTAGAAATAATCACTCCCCCCCCTTTTTTTTTACCCCTCCAGTCTTTTTACCTCTCATACACATTTATCATATTTACACACACACACACACACACACACGCACACACACACACACAGAAATATATAGAGATAGATAGATGGATATAGATATATATAGACATGTAGAGCTAAATCTACATATGTGTTTTTCTCCCTACTAGTCTATAAATTCCTTGAGGGCAGAGTCTATTATTTTTTCATCTTTGCAGCCCTGAACCTAGCATAGTGTGGTTTTTTGATTTTTTGAGGGTTTTTTTTTTTAACATAGTAGGCCATTAAAAAAATGTTTGTTGAATTTAGTACAGTGTACCCTGTAAGAGATGGTATAGGAGTTTAAGGAAGAAAGAAGGGAGAAATCACTTCCATCTAAAAAGATCATGAAGGAGGCAACAACTATGCTAAATGTTACTTGAATAGAGGTGAGGAAGGCAGTGTGAGTACTGTGAATAGTGCGAGCAAGGACATAGGAAAAGAAGGACAAAGAATATTTTCAGGGAATAGTAACCAGACTTTCATTTTGTGTGGTTATGAAGCTCCAAATGATTGAAAATAAGACTTGCCTAGAGAAGAACATGATATACAAGAGCAAACCCTTTCATATTACAAACAAGTGAGAGCATTGCTAGCAAAGAGAGAAGAAAAACAGCATCAGAAATGAATATCTTATAAGAGATATAAGACATCAATCATGGAAAGAAACATAAACAAAAGGAAGATGGATTGTTCATATGGAGAAAGTACAGGATAATTGATGACAGTTCCATATGTACTATTGGTATTTACAATTATCAAGATGTGTCTTCCTATCTACCTATTACCTTGGGTGGATTCCCTGTGATAGGATGATTAACAGCCATGTTAGATGAACAGGTCTTAGGTTACAATTTCTGTCACTAGATGGAATTCCTGTAATGATAATGTCATGGGTCAATTGAGAACATGTGAATGTTTGAAAGAATAATCTAATATATATGCATATATATATGTATATATACATGTACACATATAATGGGTGGGTGTATATGTACATGCATATGTATATATATATATATATATATACATTATATATGTGTGTAGGAATAGTATATTTGTTGTTAAAGAAAATTACTCTTTATTTCTGACTTGTTCTAATATTTTTCATGTGGCTTATTTTCCTAGTGACAGTTTTCTAAGTCTTAGCAGATTAAAGCTGTGGTTAGAAGACATGTTAAAAATGACAGGGCTTTTTTTTTTTTAAAGGTACAGGAAATTGCCAAGCCAAATGCAACATATACTTTTACAATAACAGGAAAAAAGAGGTCATTGGACCTGCAAACAAGGTATGGTCTGAGTTTGCTCGGCAATATTTTATGCTATGGAAATCCCCTTTGAAATCATATAGAACTTTTATTATGGGATCATGGTGAATTTTTTTTTAACCTGTTGATACTGAATTTAAAACAATTGAGTTCAGTAAAAAACAGTGAATGTAACTGAGGTTGGAAACTTCAATTAGCATAAAGTCAAAGCTTGTTATAGTCAAAAATAGACTTGCACTCATGAAGTAAAGAACTTACATTACAAACTAATGCTAAGCTCTAGCAATTTTTTCAAGTGTCACTAGTGAGCAAGTTGTTTAGAGGGCAAGTAGTAAAAGATAAATGAATTACTTGATGAGAAAAAATATTTAAGAGTGTAAAACAATATAGTCATTTGTAATTTATATCAAAAGAGGAAATAACAAAATACTTTTTTCCCTTTTTTATAGGACAGAAGAGGACAAGAAAGAATGGATTGAGGTTAATATTTTACATTCTTCATGTAACTTTAATAATACCAAAATTATTTCATCTCTAATTAATCTTATTCCTGGCATTTGGGATTTGGACCAGAGCAGGGCATGAGGAATTCACTGGGCTGCCCAGATCTTACAGTGACAAGAGAGAGACAGATAAAAAGAGATAGATGAGGGGGGAGGGGTAGAGAGGGAGAGGAAGAGGAAGGGGAGAGGAAAAGAAAGAGAGATGGAGAGACACATATATCTAAAGTCATAGAGAGAGACACAGAGTCTGGGTTGGGAGAAAAGAGTCTTCCCTTGTGTAGGAGCAGGACAGAAAAGTGGTTCAGCGCTACATAGTCCCTGTTTTCACCATCTCTGCCCTAAAAGTATGGCCATGGACAGTAGTAGTCTAGTCCTCCCCCTCTTGTCTAAGATGTTCCCCAAGATGTCAGTTTGAAATCCAGGAAGTCCTTTTCTTTGGACTTTAGAGGCAGCATTGCCTTTAGAGGCAACATAAAATCATAAAAAGAATACCAAACTGGAAGTGAGGAGATTCAGATTTAAGCCCTGGCTCTGCCATTTCCTAACTATGTGAATTTGACCAAACTCAGGACTAGATTCTATGATCCTCTCTTTTCTCAGAAGGTAAGGAAAGAGCCCACAAACCATTGACTAGCTGGGATTTTTCCCTACAACAGAGCTCAGATCCACGAGAAAACTGAGAGGAATAATACACTCTCACTGGGGACTGGAGCAATAGACATTTCCTAGCATAGATTAAAATTGGAGCAAATATTCCTCTTTGTCCTGACTATAATATATGTCCTTTTCATTTTGTAGATTGATAGCAAGTCACATTTATATAGTACTTAAAGTTTGGTTTGCAGCATTTAATCCTGTTCTTGTTTTGACTTTTGGTTTCAGGTAATTCTTGCCACAATTGAAAAGCACAAGCAGAAAAGTGAGACATTCAGAGCTTTCAACAGTTCTTTTGCCCAGGAGGAGGATGTCCCAGACTCACCTGTAAGTCCCTGTTTACCACAGCTGGGCCTACCATGGCTGAGGCATTTTATCCCAATGTCATGATTGAAATTAATCATTGATTTCTTGGTCTTGCCCAGGGTCACACAGCTAGGAAGTGTTAAGTGTCTGAGATCAAATTTGAACTCAGGTCCTCCTGAATTCAGGGCTGGTGCTGTATCCACTGTGCCAATTAATTTCTTGTTTTACACTAGGCTCCTCTTATGATAATCTTTTAAATTTTTTTTGGAGAAAATCGGAGTTAGTGATTTGCCCATTGTTACATAACTAGTAAGTGTCTGAGACTGGATTTGACTTCAGGGCCAGTACTCTATCCATTGTACTGCTTAGCTGCTCCCTTCTTAATGATAATCTTAAAGGGAAGTCAATCACAGAATCCTGGGCAGTTTCTTAGTCTTTCTGAGGCTGAATTTCCTTTCATAAAATGGTAATGATAATATTTGTGCCCCTTGCTGTAAGAACTCCTGTGAGGAATATTGTTAACCTTAGTGCTATAGAAATGTGTGCTTCCTTTTTTATGCTCTACTATACCCACAGAATCCTAGAGTTGAAGGGAACCTTGTAAGCTACTCAGTGCAACCTCTTGTCCAATGGATGAAAATCTTCCTCAAGATCCTCTTGCTCTTTTGCTTGAATGCCATTAGTGAATCCAGCTCCCAATTCCAAGTTCAGTGCTTTTGCCAGCATACCATACTGCTTCTCATGTGACTGTTAAATACTTGAAGGCAATTCTCATATTTGTACTAAATGTCCCCAACCTACCAAATACTTTTTATTTACACAGATATGGTGTTGATACCTAAACCAGAAGAGCCAAAACAGAGAAAAAAAATTATACACCAATTTCCCAAAAATCTTAAATAAAATATTAGCAATTTCCCAAAAATCTTAGATAAAATATTAGCAAAAAAATTATAACAATTTATCATCAGGATAATACACTATGACCATTCGCATTTATACCAGGAATGTAAGTCTTTGTCAATATCAGGAAAACTATTGGCATAATTGATCATATCAATAACAAAGCTAACAAATATTATGTGATTATCTCAATAGATGCAAAAAAAAAATCTGACAAAATACGATGCGTATTTCTCATAAAAACACTAAGAAAGCATAGGAGTAAATGGAGTTTTCCTTAAAGTGATGAGTAGCATCTTTCTAAAACCATTAGCAAGCATTATATATAATGGGGATAAGGTAGAAGAAGTATTCCCAGTAATGTCAAAGGTGAAACGAGGATGCCCATTATCACTACTATTATTCACTATTGTACTAGAAATGTTAGTTTTAGCAAGAAGAGAAGAAAAAAAATTTAAGGAATTAGAATAGTCAATGAAGAAACAAAACTATCACTCTTTGCAGATTGTGTTAGGGTGTATTAGAGAACCTACTTAAAAACTACTAGAAACAATGAACAACTTTAGCAAAGTTGTAGAATATAAAATAAACCTACATAAATCATCGACATTCTGTATTACCAATATAACTCAAAAGCAAGAGATTAAAGAAATTCCACTTAAAATAACTGTAGAACAATATAAAATGTTTGGAAGTCTATTTGCCAAGACAAACCCAGGAATCATATGAGCATAATTACAAAATACTTTTCACACAAATAAAGTCAGATCTAAACAATTGAAAAAACATCAATTGCTCATGGGAAGGCTGAGCTAATATAATAAAAATGACAGTTCTATCTAAATTAATCTACTTATTGAGTAACATACCAATCAAACTGTCAAAAAATTTATAGAACTAGAAAAAAATTATAACAAAATTTTAAAATTTATAACAAAAAAAAACGATGTAACAAAATTATAACCAAAAAAAAATTCATCTGGAAGTCAAGAATATCAAGGGAATTAATGAAAAAAAAATGCACAGGAAGGTAGCCTAGCCATACCATACCTAAAACTGTATTATAAAAATGGCAATCATCAAAACCATTTGGTATTGGCTAAGTAGAGTGGTAGATCAGTGGATTAGGCTAGCTACACAATCCACCAAGATAAGGTCAAAATGGATTCATGATTTAGACATAATTGGTGATACTACAAGCAAATTAAGAGAACAAGGGATAGTTTACCTGTCAGGTTTTTGGAGAGATGAATAATTTATAATCAAACAAGTAGTAAAGAACATATGAAATACAAAATGGATAATTTTAATTACATTAGATTAGAAAATTTTTGCACAAACAAAATAAAGCTAAGATTAAAAGGGAAGCAGACAGCTGGGAAACAATTTTTATAGGCAGTATTTCTGATAAAGGTTTCATTTCTAAAATATATAGAGAACTGAATCAAATTTATAAGAATACAAGTCATTCCCCAATTGATAAATGGTCAAAGGATGCAAACAGATGATTTTCAGATAAAGAAATTAAAGCCATCTATAATCGTATTAAAAAATACTCTGAATCACTATTGATTAAAGAATTGCAAATTGAAACAAAAATGGGAAACTAATGCATTGTTGGCAGAGTTGTGAAATGATACAACCATTTTGGAGAACAATTTGGAGCTATTCCCAAAGGGCTATAAAATTGTGCATACCCTTTGATCCAACAATAGCACTACTGAATCTGTATCCCAAAGAGATAATAAAAGAGGAAAAAGTATCTACAGGTGTAAAAATGTTTGTAGCAGCTCTTTTTGTAGTGACAAAGAATTGAAAATTGAATGGATGTCTCTCAGTTGGGAATGATTGAATAAGTTATGTTACATAAATATAATGGAATATTATTGTTCTATAAGAAATGATGAGCAGACTGATTTAAAAAAAAAAAAACTGGAAAGACTTACATGAACTGATGCTTAGTGAAGTGAGCAGAACCAGGAGAACATTGTACACCTTTAAACAGCAAAATTATGGGAGGATCAACTATGATAGACTTAGTTCTTTTCAGCAATACAGTGATCCAAGACAATTCCAAAAGATTCCTGGGATGGAAAATGCTATCCGTATCCAGAGAAAGAACTGTGTAGTCTGAATGAAAGTCAAAGCATACAATTTTCACTTTTTTTGTTTGCTTTTTCTTTCCTTTGGTTTTTCCCTTTTGTATTGATTTTTCTTTTATAACGTGAAAAATATGAAATTATGTTTAAAATGATTGTACATGTATTACCTATATTAGATTGCTTGCTGATTTGGGGAAGGAGGAGGTAAAAAAAGGAGAGAGAAAACATTTTGAACTCAAAATCTTATAAGACTGAACATTGACAATTATCTTTATATGTAATTAGAAAAATAAAATATTATTCATGCTCAATTTCCCCACTTCCTTCACCTAATCATGCTACTACAAGGTTTGAAGTTCCTTCCCCTTGCTACTCATTCTACCCTAGATTCTTTCTGGCTTGTATTTATCATTAACTGGGTCACACAGAACTGAACACAGTTCTCCAAAAATCTAGGCCTGTATGTGTCTCTTTTATTTATTATTTCTCTGGATAGCAGCTCTACTGCTCAAAGGTTCACTTCATATTTATAGCCTTCATACTTCTTAGGCAATTAATTAATTGCTCCATAGGAAGGAAAGAAGTTCTTGATAGATGATGATTATTTGTGGTAAGTGAAGTGTCTAGAGTCTCTGACTTTTTGTTGTTGGATTATCTTAACAGAGCTCTCTTCCTTGGTAGCTTTCAGATATGTGAAGACAGAGATTATAGCTCGCATGAGTCTTTTCCTCAAGATCTTCCTTCCTCCATAGGAAGTCTATTTATGTCATTCTTCTGTTACAAAATCTAATAATTCCAGATTGCCTCCTTTGCCTAGCATTCAAGGCCCTTTACAATATGGCATCACTTACCTTTTTGGTTTCATCTTCTAGTATGCTTCATCTCACATGCACAGTATTTTTACTGAACAGGTCTACTGTCTATCTCCTGAATCTGACTTTGCTTTCCATTCCTTTGGCTTTGCTCAAGATGATATCTAGGCCTGGAAATATCCTATGTCTCCCTCTTTACTTGATGATTTCTTAACTGTTCTTTAAAGTCAAACTCAGATTTTGCTTCTTTTTTTAAAATTTTTAAAATTTTTTAATTTTTTTACTAAAGCTTTTTATTTGCATAACATATGTATGGGTAATTCTTCAACATTGACCCTTACAAAGCTTTCCGTTACTAATTTCCCCCCCTAGTCCTCTCCCCTCCCCTCGATGGCAGGAAGTCCACTATATGTTAATTATGTTAAAATACTTGATAAATAAAATATATGTATACATATTTCCATACTTATCTTGTGTTGCAAAAACAATCTTATCTACATGAACAAAAAATATTTGAAAAAGGAAACCCAATGCAAGCAAACATCGATAGAGAGCATGAAAATGATATGTTGTAGTCCATATCTCATGTCCCTCTCTCTGGGTGTGTATGGCCTTCTTTACTGAACAATTGGAACTGGTTTGAAACATTTCATTGTTGCAGAGAGTCATGTCCATCAGAATTGATCATCATATAGTATTGTTGTTGCCACGTACATTGATCTCCTGCTTCTGCTCGTTTCACTCAGCATCAGCTCATGCAAGTCTCTCCAGGCCTCTCTGAAATCATCCTGCTGGTCGTTTCTCACAGAAGAATAATATTTCATAACATTCATATACCATAATTTATTCAGCCACTCCAATTGATGGGCATCCATTCAGTTTCCAGTTTCTAGCCACTACAAAAAGGGCTGCCACAAACATTCTTGCACATGTGGGTCCCTTTCCCTCCTCTAAGATCTCTTTGGGATATAAGCCCAATAGAAACACTGCTGGGTCAAAGGGTATGCACAGCCCGATTTGCTTCTTCTTTTAAGATCTCTTGATCCCGTACTGGTTGGCCCTCAGATACTTCATGTCAGATCTCTTTCATCCATTTATTATGGAATATTATTTATTATGTTATTTCAACATCTTATCTCCCTACAAAAATTCCTAAGATTAGGTTCTAAGTATCATATGAAATGTGATAATCTCTCTCCTAATATTTGTATGCTTTACACACAGAAGTATCTTAATAAATAAGTGACTGTGATGTTTGTGACCAGATTATTTCCATACTTATGTATTCATCTTTCTCTTTTAAGATGGCCAGCACAAGTTCAGTGGAGTCCATGGCAGGGACAGATGGCTGTGGTGGATTTGGAGGAGTAAGTATCAAAAAAAAAATTAATGGAATCCATAAGGCAAATAATTGTATTCACTCTGCACAGAAATGTCAAGTTGGTTTTCACCAAAAGAAAAAAAAATCAAAAAGTAAAGTTTCAATCAAAGGTCAATTAGTTTGCCAGAATGTAATATAAAAGAGAATGGTTAGTAACAGTGGTTGTGTATGGCTTGCTTACATGTGTGCGTTGTGTCTCAGAGGCTGGCAAAGCAGTCAAATTGCAGATTTTCTAGTAGAACAGAAGATTCATCATGTAGATAGGGATTAGGGTAGGTGACCTCAGGAGTCCTGTCCATTTCTGTGTCTGTGACACAGAATTCATGGCATTCTACTCGGAAACTTCCTTCTCTACCCCAGGTTGAATTCTCTACCCCTGGGCAAGCAGAGGGAATTTCATCCTAAAACACTAGAGAACACCCCCTTCCATCAGCTTCCAAAGCTACCTTCAGTTCATAAGATCCAAAGAGAAAAGGAGCAAAAGGCCAAGGGAAGATGGCCCATTTTGTATTAGCTGGCCACTTCCCAGAGGACTGGCCAAACTGTGTCCTTGTCTCAGAAGTGTATCACAGTACTCCTTTTGCTTATCTGGGCATGAGTTTCCCCATGACTTTATCTCTCTTGTTGCTTTACCCACCCCCTCCTCTGCACCAACCTTTCAGACCCATCCCTTACCCAGCAGTTGTGGGAGTGGCTCTGTCTCCATGGAGCTCTCTGCCATTAAGCAGAAAAATAAACAGCAGTGGTAGATCACCCACACAGGGTACCAACTCTTGGCAGCTAAGCTATGAGAGAATGACTAGTAGTGTGAATAGCTTCTTCATTCCTGCCAGGTGCTTTATTTCCATTGCTGATATTTTTTGGAAGTTGCTTCTCCCCAGGAGATGAATATAATTCTCCAGCAACTGAATGGGGAGGAATGGAGAGTGTCCCAGCTCTTCTAATACTCAGGTGGCACTGACCTTCTTGGAAAAGGAATTAGACTTACTTGGAGAACTAGGAGCTCTTTAAAAGTGGAAGGAATGATCCTAGAAAGTAGTGGCTTCTTCCTCAGTCAGGCCAGATGACCACCATCGTGGGAATGATGGAGGAGAAGCATTGAATTTGGAGTAAGGAGACCCAAGCTTGAATCCTGTCTCTGCTACTCACTACTCTGTGACCTTGAGTAAACCATTTAATGTCTCTGGGCCTTGTTTAGTTGCTTATTTTATAAAATGAAGGAGTTGTACTTGATGGCCTATTCTGTCCCTTAATGTAATATTATAATAATATATAATATGTGTTTTGTTGCTAGAAATGGACAAATAGAGTCCTTTAATGTCAGAAGGGGTAGAGGTGTGTTTCGTTTAAGCTCAACTTTAATTCTTGACAAAATTCTAGTATATATTATTAAAGGAATGGGTTAGGAAATAAATGATATTGACCTGGTAGATTGTTTTATTGGGCCTAGGATTTTTTAGTTTTTGAAATGGTTACCATAATTGAATTCCTTGCAGGTATTGCAAAGGAAATTCCTCCTTATATTTGGATTTTGACAAAGCACCTGATAGTTTTTCCTATTATGCTTGTAAACAAATTAGAAAGATGTGTGTGTGGAAATGGTAGGTATGGCTTTAGAGTTGATTGAAAGATGAATTCAAAGAACAGTCTTTTTTTTTCCTCAATAGTATTTTATTTTTCCAAATATATATAAAGATAGTTTTCAACATTAATTTTTGTAAGATTTTGTGTAACCTTTTTCTCCCTCTCTTCCTCCCTTACCTTTCCCTTCCCTAAGACAGGAAGCAGTCTGTACATGTGCAATCCTTTTAAACATATTTTTATATTTGTCATGTTTTGCAAGAAAAATAAGACCATAAGGAGAAAAAAACACAAGAAAGAAAAAGCAAGAAAACAAAAAGGTGAAAAATATTATGTTTTAATCCATATTCAGTCAACATAGTTCTGCCTCTGGATGTGGAATAGCATTTTCCATCCCAATTCTATTGGAATTGTTTTGGATCATTGTATTGCTAAGAAGTCTATTCTAGTTGATCATCACACAAACTTGCTGTTACTGAGTACAATGTTCTCCTGGCTCTTCTCACTTCACTCAGTATCAGTTTATGTAAGTTTTTCCAGGTTTTTCTGAAATCAGCCTGTTCATCATTTCTTATAGAACAATAATATTCCATTAAATTTACATGCCATAACTTAATTCAGCCATTCCCCAGTTGATGGGTATCTACTCAATTTCCAATTTCTTGCCACCGCAAAAAAGACCATTTTTTGCATTTATGGGTCCGTTTCCTTCTTTTATGATCTCTTTAAGATACAGACTCAGTAGTGACACTGCTGGACCAAAGGGTATGCATGATTTTATAGCCCATAAAATCATGGGTTTTAGCAAAGAACAGTTTTTAGTGAAGCAATGTCTATTTGGAAGGAAGACTAATGAGCTATTTCTTCAGCCTTGGGGGAAAAAAATCTATGCAAATTCTTGAGCATGAATATTCTCTCTTTTCAAAAAAAGGATTATTGTATTTTTAAAAGTTGTGTGAATTCCAATAGACTTGGGATGGAAAATGCCATCTGCATCTAGAGAAAGAATTATTGAAACAATGTGGATTGAAGCATACTATTTTCACCTTTTTTTGTGATTTTTTCCCCTTTTAGTCATATTTTTCTTTCACAACATGACTAATACAGAAAATTGTTTAAAATGATTGTACATGTATAGCCTATATTAAATTGTTTGCTCTCTTGAGGAGGGGAGAGATAAGGAAGAGAGGGAGAAAATTCAAAATCTTACAAAAATGAATGTTGAAAGCCATCTTTACATGTAATTAGAAAAATAAAATATTATTGAAATTTTTTGTAAAGTATGTGAATGGAAGAAAGTTTATATCCTTAGTTGAGATTCTCCCAAAAGCTTGGAATGGAGAAGGTAAAGTAAAATAGGGGAAAGAGAGAGAGAAAGCTTGCATGTTATATCCTGTGCTGAGGTATTTGCCAGATCCTCCATGGAGATAGTGAGTAAAGAGCAGAATAGGGATACTGTGAGCCTGCCTCCTTTCACATACATCTCATCTTAGAGGCATCCCCCATATTTAGAACAGCAATACTGAGAAATGGGAGTGTACCATTTCTACCTGAAGTAGTGTAACTATACCACTTGGTGGTAGTAATGCTTCTAATTTGAATTTCCTAGTTCACTAAATTAACAGTGAGTGTAAATAGGATTTCCACTATTAATTTTCCAAGGATAAAATTAAATACTCAGCAAGGAAGCAAAACATTAGTTAATATGTGTGCATGTATACATAGGTTTGTGTCTATATTTATGTATATATGTGTATTTGTTAAATGATTTTTCAAAGTTTTCCCTGCTGTGTATTTAACTTTCTCCTTAGAAAATGCCAATATAAATATACTAAAGGAAGCTTCTATACATTCATTGTTAATCAAGAAAGCTAGGAATATATACATATGAAGTAGGAGCAGCTAGGTAGTAGCTCAGTGGATATAGTCCCAGAAGTAGAATCTGGAAGATTCCCTCATTTTAAATCTGGTCTCAGATACTTATTAGCTGTCTGACCATGGGCAAGTCACGTCAGTTTCCTCCTCTATAAAATGAGCTAGAGAAGGAAATGGCAAGTCACTCCAGTGTCTTTGCCAAGAAAACACCACATGGGCTCATGAAGAGTCAGACGTGACTGAACAACCTAGAAGTAGCCAGGTGGTTCAGTGAATAGAGTATAAGGCCTGGAGTTAGGTAGGTCTGATTTCAAATCCAGCCTCAGACACTTACTAGCTGGATGACCTATACATCTTAACCTTGATATTTAGCTCACTTTCTTCATGTCTACCATAATAATAAGAGCTACTCCGCAAGAATTTTTGTAAAAATAAAAGTCATAAGAATGGAATATTTTTTAATATGTCTAGACCCTTTTATTATGTTCATATGGTCTAACAATCAGTTTTTTAGTGTGTGTGTATATATATATATATATGTATATACACACATACACACACAGTTATCTTACTGTACAGAAAAAAAAACTGAGAAGGAAAACATAATGTAAGCAAACATCAAAAGAGAGTGTGAAAATGTTATGTTGTGGTCTAGACTCAGATCCCACAGGCCTCTCCCTGGGTGTATATGGCTTTCTTCATCACTGAACAACTGGAATTGGTTTGAAACATCTCATTGAAGAGAACCACGTCCTTCAGAATTGATCATCGTATAGTCTTATCCAACAATCTATGTTCCAGTGGTTCTTAATTTTTTTCTCATCAGTCTGTTTTCTAGGTCAGTTGTTTTTGCTGTGAGATACTTTACATTTCTTTCTCTCTCCCCCCCCCCCAGTCTTTTGATTTTAGTATTTCTTGTTGCCTCATGGAATTGTTAGCTATTGTTTGATCCATTCTAATATCCAATTTTTTCCTTGAACACCCTCATTCCATTTATGAAAAAAAAAATTTAAACTCTTGACTCTATCTTTTTCAGACATTCTATTTGAATTTGAACCTAAGCTGTGAGACATTCCCTGAAGATGTTTTGTAGTCGTTTTCTTTTGTGTTTATATCTTGAGCATCCTTGCCACCATAATAGCTCATTATGGTGAGGTTCTTTTTTTGGTTGTTCATTCTTTCATACTTCTTTATGGTAGTCCTATTGCTGCTTTCTTGGAATATTGAATTTTGTTTTATTCTAACATCTCAAGGACAAAGTGGGGACCTGCAAGTTTTCGTGCTCTCAGAGTGATCTGATTTAAGTCAAAATCTATTTGCTTCCTCCTTATCTCCCCTCCCCACCACTATTCTGAGTTCTGTTAGTTCCTCATCTAGGTTTGGGTCTGTGCCAGAGTACTCCTGTACTATGCTCCTGTACCTTACCCCTAGCAGCCAGTTGTAGTGATATGAAGTCTATGAGGGCAAGGGCTATTGTTTTGTTTTGTTTCTTACTTTGTATCTCTAGCTCCTAATATAGTGCATAGCAGGTACTTAATAAATGTTTGATGGATTAAAGAAGAGGTTGTGTCTTCTAATAAAATGTAAGCCCTTGAAAGGGAAGGAACACTCTCAGTTTTTTGTCTTGTATCACTAGTGCCTAGCATAGTGCCCTATACATAGTAGGTATTTAATAAATATTTGTTGAATTCACTTTATATTTTATAGATTTCTTTTTTTTGTTTGAGCCCATCTTTCCAATTTGATTCAGAAAATACATATTAAGCACCTACTAGTGTATTCTTAATATTATATACTGTGATGAAATTAGATGATAAATAAAGATGAAATATGCCATTGCTCTTGTCTTCAGGAAACTTCCATTGTAGTAGAGGAACCATATTATCAGTTAAAAAAAATCAAATATAGAGGAAATTGACAAAGTACTTAATCTTAGAGAAGAGAAAAGTTACTTCTAGCTGAGAGAATCCTAGAAGAGTTTAAGGTGGTCCCTGCACTGGCCTTGAAAGATGGAAAGGATTTCAACAAGGGGAAATGAAGAATAGGTAAGAGACAGCATTCAGTTCTGGCACCAGGGTTTTTGTTTTGATGGCAATTTTAAGAAATTTGAGAACTTTTAAGATGATTCAAGTGTTATTAATTACACATGAAAACACTGGAAATTTTTCATTCGTCATGATGTTTAAGGCTCCTGTTTACATTTGTATTTTAAACAGATGAAAATGCCATATATGTGTGTATATAGACTCTGTGTCTATGTCTCGATATCTGTGTCTGTCTCTGGTACTGGGTGTCTGCCTGTATGTGTCTCTGTATCTGCTTTTGTTCTTGTGTATGTTTGTATGAAAGAGACTGAAAATGACCTTATGATTTCTCTTTTTTGAGTAGTTGTTACCCCTTCTGTGTGTGTGTCTATGTGTATATGTGTGTATGTGTACATACACAAATATGCATACATATACTTGAAAACATTTTGTCATTTTCAGATTGCAAATGCCATTGATCTCTTAAGTAGGAGGAACAGAACTAAAAAAGTCTAGAAAAGTCTCACCTTCCTCATCTATTTACCCACACACACACATACAGGTAATATGCAATTATAATAAGGATTCAGGGGAAATTTAAAGGGGTAGAATGTCGTAAATAGAGGTGAGAGGGAGAATAAAGGAGGAACTGGCATTCTCCCTTTTCTCTGCATTCTTGCTTTGGTTTGTGAGCCATATATGGTTGAGTGAACATAACTCTTTTTATATTCATTGGTTAAACCCACCATTATGCCTCCTCCACCTTTTGATGTTGCTTCCCTGAGTCAGTGCCTATCCTTGTGTGTGTGTGTGTGTACCTATGTAATGCCAGGATTAATAGACAGATAACCCAGAATTGCATGGATACTTCCTCATCTCAGGATCTCTGTATAGAACCAAGCACTAATTTTTCATATGTGTTCAATCATGCAGGTCTGAAGCAACAAAGAAGAAAAATGCTGCCAGGGTAATTGAATCCATAACAAGATGCATTGGACAATGCTTGACTCATAGACTCATTGAACTGTTTGTCTCCATTTCAGCTTGACTCCAGAAAATCTTCCAAAAATAGAAGAGACAAAGAGAAGCAAACTTGCAAAAGCTGCAGTGAAACCTTTAATTCAATTACGAAAAGACGGCACCACTGCAAACAGTGTGGGGCTGTAAGTACTTTGGTCTATAAGCTATGTCTGGTGATCTCTCTCCAGCTTTGCCCATGCCTGTATCTATAGTTTAACTTATAGATATAATAATCTCTGAATTGGTGTCTATGGCACCATCTAAATAGCTCTATATCTAGGCTTGTATCTCTTTGTAGATAAAGTTAGTGTGTGTACCTCATCTTTGAAAATTGCTGTAATTGAAAAATAATAAATATAATATTAATAGCTATCATTTATGTTGTTCCTTAAGATTTGGATGGAGCTTTACATATTTTTAACTTATGTTATCCTCATAAAAACTCTGTGAGGTTGTTATTGCTGTGCAGTGCTGTTATTGTCATCATTTTACAGTTGAGGAAACAGAGGCAGGCAGTGGTTAAGTGACTTGCCCAGGTTCACATCATTAGGACATGTCTGAAGCCTTGTTAAAACTTTATATACACTGTCTTATTGAGGTTCATGATCATCCTCCAAGAGAGGGAGTAGAAGTTTCATTTTCCCCATTGTACAGATGGAATCTGAGGGTTAGAGAAACTTGCTCACATTCACATTGGCAGTGTGTGTGCTTGAAGCAGGATTTGGATTCAGCTTCAAGTCTAACAGTCTGTCCATCTACTATATTGTCCTGCCACTTGTACATAAAGTGCTCCGTAAACTTTAAAGTGGGGTGTGTGTCTATACACATATATATGTATATGTATGTACGCATACATTATATGTATGTTTAATATAGATATATCTGTGTGTATAAATGTGCATATAATCCTGTTATAGCATGTATACATTGAAAAGCAAGTTGATGTAGTGAAGAGAGCTATTCACAGTTAGGAAGACCTGTGTTCAGATCTTATCTCTAGCATGTACTAATTGTGTGACTAAGTGTGCAAGTCACTTAATGTCTCAGTGTCCCATGAAACTTCCTTAAGGAGCTGTGTAAGTTGATAAAGACATGACTATCAGGTTTTCTCCTTTTAAGCTTTACCCTTTCTCTTTTGGGATTCTGAGTATAAAAGTCAAAGACTGAAGGAGTGGTTCATAAATAGGGATCAGACTCAAGACTTATTTTTATGAATGATATTTGCCTTCCTTATTTTTCCCCTGGTCCACTTTTCTTGTTGTTTTTTTAAGTATTCATTAGAATGAAAAAGAACTAACACTGAGATTTTGAAAGGGCTGAAATTGAGATTCAGGGAAGGTGAACAGCTGTGTGAAATATGAGATAAAACAAAGTTTATTCTGGGGCCTGTTAGGCATAGTAAGCTAAGTGAACATGACCTCACTCTATTATTCTCCAATCAAGATGGCTCAGCCTTAGATCTAGAGTTCCAGTCAAGGCAGCTTGGCTGAGAGGCAATCTAAGTACAGAAAGGGCTGAACATGAAAATTGGGTTGTGAATTCATCGCCAATGTGGCAGCTTTGTGATTGGCATTTATGGCCTCTAAATCTGTCTCTTTACTTCTGAAGGGATGATCATGATACTAGGATTACTTTCCTCAGGGGTTATTTTAGGATAACGTAAGTCAATATATGTAAAGGATTTGACATATATTTACATACAAACATTAAAGTGTTGTGGAAAACTTAGTTATTATTATTATTTTTTAGAGGCCCAAGGGAGAGAGACAGGGGAAACATGTTTTGGGAACTAGAAAGGAAATTATCCTGGACATAAATAGATTGTATCTAGAGCAAAGGCATCCTAAGGAAAGCTCTCTTGATGGGCATAAGAACTTTTTCCTTTGCAGCTGAATGCCCCAAGTACATAAAGGTTACTCTGGGCACAGATCCAGATCTCCGCTTTCCCTAATGCACAAGCTATCTTCCAGATATAGGTTAGCTTTTATTACTTTGCAGTGGACATTTTTGAATCTTTATTTATTACTTTCAAGTCATCAAAATCTTTTTTTCTCTCAAGGACAGACTGTCATATCATTGTTTAAGGTTAAAACAAAAAATTGTCCCCACAGAATAGATGTTGTTGAGAAAATATGTTCAGAATTAAGTTATTAACAATTTAGAATTTAACAAAGGTAATCTCATCTTGAAGATTGGTGAACAAATCAAATCAATAAATTAGCCCCAAGCGCAGATAAAACTCTGTACAAATGGGTTTCCTTAGGCTCCTTCTTATTTTAAAACCACATTTCCTGCTTTTATTTCATTACTACCAGAGAACAAGAAATCTTCCTAGGCAAACACATATGGTCCCTCATTCTGGGATTGAAATGCATGACCTCAATTTTAGGAGCAGAATCCCAGCATTGATGAGTTTGACTGCATGTTTATTTGGAGCTGCCCAGGATTAGCTGTGGTGAAGCTACTACACTGAAGTTTTTCAAAAAACTTGCTGTTTTTTAAAACTTTATTTCTAATCCTTAGCATGTGAGAGTTACAGTGTCTCAAAAACACGTTTTGAATCTCAGTCTCTGAGGCTAAAGGGAGAAGATTGTTTTCTTCTTCACATAGATGGAAAAGTTCTCCCTTCCATTCAGAGAATATTGCTTTAGAAGTCCACAAGTATAGATCTCTAATAATAATAATTAGCATATATAGAACACTTTAAAGTTTACAAAGCACTTTATATACATTCAGTGAAGTTCATTACAATACAAAATGCTGCTAGAGATATTATCTGCTTTGCACAAATAAGGAATCTAAAGCTCAGAAAAACTTGCTCAACCTTACATAGCTGATGTGTGTTTGGATTTAGCTCCAAATCTAGCATTCTATCCACTGTACTCTGCTACCATGCTATAAGCTGGTATCTACTATATGTCTTTTTCTTTCTCTTTTTGCATCTGCTGTTCTTTTGTATAGCAAAACACTAGGAAACAAAAAGGATGCATAGTGACTTTATTTATATCTAGCGATAGGAACTAGACCTGCGATTTCATTGATATAGGGAATTCCTTGATGAGGAAATTCCCTCTAACAATGCAGGTAGGCATCTTCTCTACAACTAAGAGTCTTAGAACAGAGGTTCTTAAGTTGGAGTCCATAGATAGATTCCAGGAGGTCTGTGAACTTGGATGGGAAAGAAAATAACATCCTGCCTTTTTACCAGCCTCTGACTGAAATGTAGCGTGTCCTTCAGCTATGAATACAATCATTATTTTAAGTTGTAAAGGTTTCTCCAGATGGCCAAAGGAGTCCATGACAGAAAAAAGGTGAAGAGCCCCTCCATCTTGGAGAGATGCCTAAAGCACTGAGAGGTTAAAAGTAACCACACAGCCACTGTGTATTAGAAGCAGAATTTGAACCCAGGTCTTCCTGATCCTAAGGCCAGATCTTTATTTTTTATGCCAATAAGGAAAATTAAAAATAATTCACTTGTCCAGTATTGTATACAAGGGAAACAAGTTGTGTTGTATCATGATAATGAGATGTTAATAACATAGGTTTTTTTAAAAAAGAGCAAATATAAAGAATCAAATCAGTATACAAAGACATAGGATGTAATGCAAAGCAAAAGAAGCAGAACTAGAATACCATTTACGACCATGAATACAGAAGGAAAAAAAAAAAAACAGAAACAGACACAAAAATAGTTGTAATTTCTTCAAGATTTTTTAACTTTATCAAAATGTAAATAACTGAGTTTGTGATTTATTTGAAATATTATATACTTATTTTTTTTAATTTACTTATTAAATATGTAATAATTTTTTTTAAAGAAACAAAATGCCAAGCTAACTGCCAGTAAAGACTGACAGCATAGGGAGGATGAATTGAAGATTCATATACCATGTTTAAATGTGAATAGGTGGTAAGGTGACTTACTCCCAACAGAACATTACAAAAGTAAGGACTTTTGACACCTAAATACAAATGCTTTACCCCAAGGCATATCTTTTTATAAGCACATCCTGGATAATATTACCCCCAACCAACCAGTGTTGTTTGTAATAGTCGTTGTTGTACTATGAGCAAACTGTCCCACAATATTTGAACCCCTACTATAATGATGATAGGCCAATCCTCTAAGACTAAACTCTATGCCTTACTTAACTTCCTTTGCCTTCACTGCCCCATCTCTGTGAGATTTCCCCTGTTCCATACTCCTACCCAAGTTTGTTTTCTTCTTGAGACTACCAAGGCTGTGTCCATCCCCATGATCATTTTACTGAGGATGTACTAACTTGTTCCATTCAACTCTGTTAGAGTAGAATTAATGTCACCCTGCAGTGTTGTTTCACCTAAAGTGTTTTCAAGGGCACTCTTAATGACATTAGGTAAGATGTGCCTGTCCCTTCCTGAGGAGGACTTTTTGTGCTTAAAAAGAAAAGGTTTTTAAAGGAGCGTTTTACTTATACCTTGAAAGGAGTGTCCAGGTAGAAATCACAGTACAGCAAGCACAGTACAGCCAAGCTGTCTGATTCTGAGAGATGGAAGCCAAGTCATTACGACCTCAGTGCTAATTCTAGTGTGCACTGATCTTTCAGAGGCAGGGAAATGGTAAGTAGAGGCGTTGGAAGGGCAGACCTCATGGGAATGGGAAAGAAACAATAGATGAGGATCCTACTGTGTGGGATACAGTGGGCAAAAACTTGTTCGAGACAGGAACAGAACAATTTCACATCTTATTCAAAATAGTTTACCTAGAATCATAGAATGGAAAGGACCTTAAGAATCATCCAGTCCAACTTCTTCATTTCCTCCTATGTGGGGAAGCTGAGGTCTAGAGAGAAGGGCCTTGTTCAAGACCACAAAACAATAAGCAGCAGTTTAAAATCCTCATATTCTAATTTCACATCCAGTGGTAGGGACAGTATGTTAGTGAGAAAAGTGGGGAGAGCTCTATCATGAATCCTCACTGCTATTCTGTCCTCCTAACATGCTGAGAATATTCCGGGGGAGCATGCCCTACTTGCTTTTGTTTCTTCTTGGGGAAGTCAGAACCTCCTCTCCAACCAGTCCACAGAACCTGTAGACTCAGGGAAATCCCATGTCCAGCTTGTTCACAGTTAGGACCACACTGAGGAGCACGCAGCTTTTGTTTGCATTTTTTTCTTTTGGGCAGAGTTGTTCACTTCACATGAATCAATCACACATCCCCAAATACTGTCAGCCATAAAGCACCACATAAATGTAAACTGTCTCTACACGTCCCATGGTAGTTCTGTTCCTAATTAAAGGCTGACCATGATTTGAGGGAAGGGTAGAAGCTTAAGGGACCCTCCTTTATTTGAACCTGATATGGTGCTATTATGTATCCTGTCGCTCCAGGTGGATATAACCTGTATTTACACTTTGCCATGCTCTTTATTGTAATTGGAGTCAAAGAATCTGGGTTCAAATGCTGACTCTGCCACTTTATACCTTTTTAACTTTGGGAAGTCACAGCTCTTTTGGGGCCTTAGTTTCTTTGTCTATAAAATGAGAGGGCTGGACTCTCTCAGTAACATCACACTCAAATAGAAACAGATCCCTGCTGGATACATGCTGACTTACAAAATCACAAGTCAAGTTGTTTTCACATGTTAACTGTAATCATCCATGCTACATTGCATTTTTCATTGATTTGTTAAACATTTCCCAATTACATTGATATTTCCATTCTAGATGACTTCTGAGGTTCCTTCCAATTCTAATTTGATGTTTCCCCAGGACTCCTTAGCTTATAATATCCTCCAGTTCTGATTTGTGCAAAGACCTGGAAGCCTGGCTTTCCTCCCCTTCTCTTCCTGAGCACCATCCATCCTCTCATCTCCTTACAACCTCCACTTCAATTCTAAGAATAACCAATGATTCAAGGTCAGTGGGACTCCAATGGAAGTGATGACCCAGAAAGTCCTTCTGTCTTCTTGCCCTAGCCCTAACCAAGGAGTATCAAGAATTGACACCTTTTATCCTTTAAGATACTGCTTTTTTGGAAAAAAAAAAAAGTTTGTTTGGGGAAAGCACATAACTTGGTTGGGAAAGGTGCAAGAGTTAGAGACACAAAGGCCTTTCCTCTATTTCCCTGTTGAGCATTTTGATTGTCACTGAGAAGGTTAAATTATATCTGGTGTACTCTTTTTCCTAAGGAAAGAAAGTATGCAATAGGTAAATTGATAGAACAGTGTCCACCAAATCAAGCTGGTTTCACATTTTAACTGAAATATAAGCCTTCAAAAAGATATCTTTATTTCTCTGACACACTGACTGCAATTCATATTATATAACAAATAGGTACCAACACAGGAAAAACTTTTATTGCCCTAGGAGTACAGTATATCTCCCTTCTATGCTTTTTCAAATTATCTTCCTTCTCATCTTTTTATATTCAGCATTCCTAATGAAACAGTTTCCTTTTCAGTGATGGATAAAGAAATAACATGTTATCACTTTGATACAGGTGATTTGTGGGAAGTGCTCAGAATTTAAAGCAGACAATAGTCGTCAGAGTCGTGTTTGCAAAGAGTGTTTCCTTATGCAGACTACAGTCCTGAATAGTCCCGTCTCTGAGGCTGGCACTGAACAAAGGAAGAAGCTAGAGGTGAGTGTCAGGAATATTTTCTGTCATAGCTGGTGGGTTGATTTGAGAATATCTACTATTCCACTTGAACTTTAGGGGTATTAAGTTCATTTTGCTGTCTGGGGTGTTCTCTTCCCTTCTGTCTCAGTAGGCTTTCCTTGGGGATCTCATCAGCTATGTATGGGCTCAATTATTATATTTAAATAGATGATCACCAAATCTATACTTCCAGACCTAATCTGTCTCTTGAATTCCATGCAACCATTATCAACTACCTGCTGGAAATCTCCAAATGCATATCCTATAGGCATGTCAACCTATAAAAAGCAAACAATACAGATTCACAGACAGAGCTTATTATATTTTCCCCAAAACCTATTCTTTCTTTTTCTATTGAGGACACCACAAGCCTTGTAGTCATTTCATTTTATAACCTTGAAGTCATGCTTGTTTCTTTCTTCTCCCTCAGACCCTAGGGCCAGTCAGTTGCTAAGTCTTAACCATGCTTCATTCACAGCATCCCTCATATCCATTCCTTTCTCAACTCATACAGCCTCTAATTTAGTTCAGGCTCTCATCACTTCTAACCTAAATTGTTGTAATAGTTTTCAAATTGGCTTCCCTGCTTCTAGTCCCTCTCTTGTTCAGTCTACCCTCCACCCAACTGACCAAAATGCTCATTCCTAAAACAGATGTAACCACATCACTCTTTTACTCAGAAACCTTCAATGTCTGCTCCTTGCCTCTAGGATAAAAATGCAAACTCCTCAGCCTAGCATTTAAAGCCTTCCATGATCTGGCTCTCACCTATATTTCTAGTCTTATTTCATATCACTTTTCTTCTCATACTCTCTCTTCCAGTCAAAGTGGCCTATTAGCTATTAGATAACTGGACAAAGTAGTCCATTTCCACCTCTGTGCCTTAGCGCAAGTGGTCCTTCTTATCTAGAATAGGCTCACTCTTCCCTTCTGCCTTGTAGACTTCCTGCTTCCACCTCCCACTTCAATTCAGTTGTTAATGCTTGCTTCCTCTTGAAATGACATTTATTACTTTGTATTTACTTTTCCGAATCTACCCTATATCTCTCCAGGAAAATTTAATCTCCTTGAGGGCAGGGACTATTCTATTTTTATTTATTTTTGGTATCCTGAGGTCCTACTGTGCTTCCATTATATATAGTAAGCGTGTGATAGATATTTATTGAATTTAATAGGAAGAAATTGGATTAGATGACTTCAGGGGTCCCTTTACTCATCTAAATTCTATCATTTAATTCCATCCAGAAAAATGGTATGCAGCATCAGCAGCTACTGGATTTTTGATCCTGTGGTGTTTTCATCGACCCACTTGAATTCTAGCTGGTTTCTTGGGGGAGCTGTTAGCATTTCCTATGCTGGCCAGACAGAACCTCACTAATGCTGTCAGCCCTCGCTACATAGATAGATGACCATAGTCTGGGCCTAAACAGCTAAAAAACGGGTTTAAGCTTCACTAAAATAAATTATTGAAAAGCCAAAGGTGTGCTTTCCTGGTGGTTGTTTTTATCCTTCGTTCACAAAAAGGACCATGACATCAGGGAGGTTGTGGCCTGACATGCAAGTGAGTTGAGTTTAAATGAAGGAAGGCTAAGCAAGGTCACCTGCCTCACTTTCCCCTCCTGAGTCGTCTGGATCCAGTGACCAGACTGGAGATGGCACTGGATGCAGGGGGAGCCTTTATAAGCTAAGGTCTCCCACAAGTCTCCGTTTGACTAAGGCTACACTCGTTCAGTGATTATGGTTAGGTAGCTATTGAGAGAAAGAATCTTCTCTTTTTACCAAGTCCAAAAAATCTAAACAAATAAATGAATGAATCTGAGAGGGGAAGGCCCTCAGGTTTTCTGGCCAAAGAAGAAATGACTGTTATTTACATTCAATCTGAGTCATTCGGGACCTAAACAAAATAATTATTGAAGATTATTAGTTATCTGACTTTTTAAGATGATATTCCAAAAGTATGTAAAAACCACACTGCAAAATGTATTTCACAAACCCTGAAAAAGCTGGGGCTGATAGCATTACTGAGACCTTATTTCTATATTAATAAAAATGTTTTTCTTTAGCAGTTTGTCAGTATTTCTTTTAAATCATCTTCACTTTCTATCTCTTTGCTTGAGTTATTGTGAGGAGAGTACTCTTTACAGAGCACTGTAAAATAGTGTAAAGCATTCTGGAATGAGAACCAGCTTCAACAACATCATCATTATCAGATGGAATTGAATCTAAAAAGGTTTTTCTGGAGAGATCAATGTGCTTCTTGTATAGTCCTCTAATTATCTTTGAAAGGGAAGCTGACATAAATCATCATGTCCTAGAAAGAAAAAAAAAAACGGAGAAGAATAACAAAATGCAAACAGACATCAACAGATAGTGTAAAAATGCTATGTTGTGATCCTACAGTCCTCTCTCTGGGTGTAGATGGCTTTCTTCATCACTGAACAACTGGAACTGGTTTGAATCATCCCATTGTTGAAGAGAGCCATGTTCATCAGAATGGATCATCATATAGGAGCTTATTTCCTTAGAATAACTTCATTGTAATTCAAAAAACTTATCTTCTCAAATCTCTTTTTATACATGTGTCTCTACTTTGAAAATGGTTTCCTGACACATTCAGTGCTTTCTATTGGAGCTGACTAGTCAGTCATTCCATTGAATTAAATAAACTATGAGTAAAGTAACATGCTTTCTGCTAGGGACACAAAGATAAGAAACAATAGGATGCTAGA
The DNA here is from genome assembly GCA_023553655.1 of Myrmecobius fasciatus. Lineage (NCBI taxonomy): Eukaryota > Metazoa > Chordata > Mammalia > Dasyuromorphia > Myrmecobiidae > Myrmecobius > Myrmecobius fasciatus. The sequence continues at coordinate 473,756 of JAJPUD010000682.1, read as the reverse complement.
GGGTGTGAAATTGTTTTAGGAAAGCCAGCAAGAAGAGGGGGGCCTCCAGAATTGCTACAAGGCCTTAGATTATGCCATGTGTAGGTCAACTGAAAGAACTGGGATGCTTTGCTTGGATAAAAAGAATTGGGGAGAACAAGTGCCTGAAGGGCTATTGTATGAGAGAGTCAGCTTGTTCAGTTTGGCCCCAGAGGGCAGAAGTAGGAGCCACAAACTAGAAATAACAGATGAGTAGATTTTGTTCTTAATCAGGAAAAACTTACAGCATTTTGAAACTTTCCAAAGAAGAATAGGCCCCTTTGGGAGGTTGTGAGTTCCCCTTCAGTAGAGCCCCAAAGGCTGACTGATGATTTAACAAGGGTGCTATAATGAGGCCTTCCAAAATAATTACAAGTGAAGCTCCTAGATTCTATGATTCTTTGACATATATACCAAGATCCCCCCCCAGAGGACAATGCTAAAGCTAGGCTAGAGACCACAGTCATAAATTCTGAGCTGCAGGCATCCTTGGGCTACCTTTCTTACCATCATAGAGTGAGGAATACCTCACTGGACTCTAGGGATAAGTGAGTGTTTAGGTGTATATCAGCATAGTTTTAGATCCAAATCCCAAATCACTAGAAACTGAATGAGTTTTCCTTAGAAGTGGGATTTCAGTTAACATACTGCATTAAAGGGGTAAATGGACAGCAAATAGCCTCATCCAAGATCTATGAGTTAAACACATTTTTCTCATTAATTTTTTCATTTTTCCTGACCTCATTTTTTTGCCAAGTGAAAAAACTTGGTGTATCATCTTAGTTGCCAGGAGATTTTAACCCTCCTACCTGCTGAGAATTGTAGTGGGAAAACTTTTTTGGTACTTAGGAACACAAGTCCTTAGCACTTAATAATAAAGATTCCACTTGAACAAATACTGACTACTTCAGTATTCATACGTCAGTATCACCCCTCCTCCCACCTTCCATCCTTAACTCCATAATTCATTTTGGGAACAGATTTAAGATAAATGTTTAATGGCATTTCAATTATCTGCATAGAAAAAACCATTCACAAGGGGTGTGACAAAGCAACCCAAGCAGACAGAATTGACTGCCTTTGGGAAATTGTGCAATACTTTTAACGATCCCAGACTTCTTGAAACATAATCCCATATTTAAACACTTAGTTGTTTGTTTTGTTTTGTTTTGTTTTTGGTTGTTGTTGTTGTTGTTTTTTCTGATGACAATATATGGCTACAGATCATGCAATGCTGTGGTACCTTCATATTGAAAATTACAGGTCAACCAAAAGGCAGTTGGAAGAGGCATGGTGGATATAAACTGGCTGTGGCAAATGGTCTGGGGTGAGCGACCCAAAGAGCAACTAATGTTTATCATCAAAGAGATGTTTGCCCAGAAAAGGAAGTGGGCTCCTTGTTAGAACTAACTGTGTCCAGTGTTACTGTGCGAGTTGTTTCTAGCCTCTTCTCTTCTCAGGCTCTTGGTTTGACTTAAATAAGGTCCTTTCAACTGTAAATCTTATGATGTTGTGAGTCACCATTCCTTTGACACGCCTCTGTCCAGTACAAAGACTTCCTTGCCTGGCTTCCTTCCATTCCCCAACATGTTCTAGAACCCCTCAATTAGAGCACAAGCTCCTTAAGGACAAGGATTGTTTCATTTTTTGCCTTTGTACTCCTAGTGCCTGGCACAGTGTCCTATCTAATGTTTGCACTTAATAAATGCCTTTCCATTATATTCCACTCCCACCTCAACATACATATACCTCCTATTGAAATCCTCTTCCTTCAAGGCTCAGTTCAATTGTCTTCTCTGGGAGTTTTCCCAGCTCAAAAAGGATTTTCCCTTCCTTGTTTTTCTCTTGCTTTTCTGTTTGAACTTTGCTATGCATTTATCATAGTCTATCCTACATGTTATATTTATATGTCTCTTCCCTCTCCTAGATCAAAGGCATTTTGAAGTCAGTAAATATGTTGTTTTTAATTCCTATGTGGTCTCTTCCTTACCCCATACATAATTAATAAATGTTTATTGATTGACTGTCCTTAACCTGAGGTCTTCCTTAAGACTTACATGAACTGATACAATGTGAAGTGAGGAGAATTGAAAAAACATCTTATGCAGTAATAGCAATATTGTACGATAATCAATTGTTGTTGACTTAGCTGTTTTAGCACTACAGTGATCCAAGATGATTCTGAAGGATTTATGTTGAAAAATGCTATTTATTTCCAGAAAAAGAATTGATGGAGCTTGAATGCAGATCGAAGCCTATTTTTTTCTTTATTTTTCTTGGTTTTGTTTTTTAATTGGTATTTTCCTTCACAACATGACTATCATGGAAATATGTTTTGTGTAACTGCACAATTTGATATTACCTTAACTATATCCAACTGCTTGCCTTCTCAGTGGAGGGAGGGGGAAGGTAAAGGAGGGAGAGAGAATTTTTAATTCAAAATATTTTAAAAACAAATGTTTGAAAATGTGATTCTTTGTAATTGGAGGAAAATATTAAATTTTTTAAAAAGAATGAAACATGAGGCTTTTCTTGCCTATTATAGACACTCACCTAGTATATGCTTGTTGAATTAAAAACATGGGAATATTTTGAGTTGTTTTCCCCCAAAGTTTATACTGGCAATTTCCTAATCAGTTATATACCCATGGGACTTATCACGTCTATCAAATTTTAACTGTCTTAATGTGAAAGTTACCAGCACATAATAATATTAGGTCTAACAGACTTTCTAGACTCTCACTATTTCCAGAACATAAATAAATTTGGAAGGTCTCTTTTCTGCTAAGTTCCAATGCTCCTATCTCTTGACCCACCCCAGCATCATGCAGTTTACACAGCTGGGTGACTGCATTTCTGTAGTCAGTTCTCTGATATATTTGGGCAGTGTCTGCCTGCAGAATTGTTCTTAAAGGCACCACATGGAGACAGGTAAAAAAATCTGGCAATGAGAGCATTTAATGAGCCTATATTTGTCTTTCCCTTCCCCCTCAGAAACAAAATATTACCGCACCTGAAAACAGCCTTTTCTGTAGCCACCTCCAACTAATGGACAAAGGGAAGGTTTGCTGCAAGCTGTGGGCAACCATTCCAAAAACAGAACCCTTGGTGCTGTACCTACAAGGAGGCCAGGTAAAGATGGGGTAAGAGTTGCTTAAAGAAATGGGTCCAAGGATTTGTCTTCCTTTTCCACTGTAGTGGGCCATGCTGAATTTAACTCAAAGCCTCTGAGATGTCACACTTCTTCCCTGAGTGCCTTGGGCTTGGAAGATTGTCAGCTGAATGTAAACAGTGTTTGAAGAGAAGGAAGCAGAGAAAGATGGCTGAGTTACAATAACTAAGTTCACATTGTGCTCAAGTTGTTTCTGTTCTTTTTTGTCCGCAGTTTATAAAAGGAGGATCCCCAAGCTTAGAATCAAATGTAACTTACTGGCTATATTACCTAGCACGTCATCTCCCCTCTCTGAAACTGTTTTCTCACTTATAAAATGGGGATAACACTTTGTACCCTGCTTACATCCTGGGCCTGCTATCAAGCCCAAGTAAAATAATGTCTGTAATAAAACATTTTATAACCTGAAACTACAAAATAAGTGTAAATTATTATGATGATTTCAGCACACTTTTCATCACATTTAAGACTTATTAAACACCTGCTGTACTTCTTATTAAGGCTCCACCATGTCCTCTGTGGCAGATTGCAAACAAGGATGATGTTGCATCCTGAGTGCCTCTAGCCTCAGAAAATGCAAGTGAGACAAGTGAGCTAGGGTTTGGTCTGGAAGGCATCTTAAGATAAGATGAATATTTATCTGGTTCTTAAGGGAAATTTGTCATTGGACTAAAGAGACAGATGGTAGAGTGTTCCAGCTTGAGGAAGGGCTTAGAGTCAGAAGCAGGAGAAAGATGTGAGGGGATGTGTGTACATAGTTGTACTTTGAACACAATTCAAACACATAACAATACTTGGGGTCAAAGGAGGGAGAAGATGATACTGAAGAATAAGTAGAAATCGAGCACATGAACCTTTTCTAGACTTGCATTCTTATTTATATCTAGGATGGACGGTCCCCCCGGACAATCCCCCTTCCTGGCTATGAAGTGACTTTTCCTGGACCTGGCGAGAAAGTAGAAGCGAAGTACACACTGAAGCTCTCACAGTCCCACCAGACTCTCTATCTCAGCTTCGAGGATGAGGAACTGCAGCAGAGGTGGATGGAAGTTCTCACCAGAGCTGCCAGAGGAGAAACGGACGATCCCAGTGCCAGTGTTGGGAATCCCCAAGGGCCCTGAAAAGCCAGAACCCATCCTAGGGACAGCCACCAAAGGCATTTGGTCCTGGCACTTGGACGGGGTAGTTTGGCAGATCTGCAGAGGAATCTCTCCAGTGGATCCTTTCTCCCTATAAAAAGCGACCACTCCAGAGGGGCAAAACAACCAATGACCCTCCCGAGTCAGACCCAGACTTCCAGGCCAGTGAGCATGCCCATGAGTGTGTGTGTTTTCATACATGTGCTTTGGAAAAAGAGTGTATGTGGATGCCCATCCTTGAGCACAGCAGGCTGAGCTGGGCAGAAGACAAGGTAGTAATAGAAGAGATCTGGGTCACTGGTACCAGCCTGGGTTTGTTTTACATTTGTATCTCTCTGTTCTTCCCCAGCTGTTCCAAACCTTTTGGTGTTTCTAGATATTTATCCCCTCTCACCCACCTGGCACATAGACTCCCATTGCCTCAGGACTAGAGACTCGTACCGTTAGGGAAGGAAGCAGGGTAGTGACCCCACACACATCCCATCCTGAGCCTGTCAGTCGCTGCCCTGTGGAGGTCTGTAGAGTGGGCGTGCACTTGGCAAGCAGGACTACGTGGTATGTTGTTTTGTAAACAGATAGTCTTAGTTATCGGTGGCATTTGGTGATGCTGACCTTGGATAGAGGGCAACAAGGGAACGATTCATTTGGTGTATAGTTTGACCTGGATTGACTCAAGCCCTTGCCCACTGGGGCTAAACCCCCTGCAGTGTTCAACCTACTGCTTGGTGCAAGGTGAATGTGTTAGTCACTAACCAATATATAAGTGCTGAGCCATGCCAGCTTTTGGACCAGGTCACAGCTTCCCTCTGTCTTAGTCAGTCTGAGTTTCCTGATAAAACAGTCTTTGTGAAGTATCCTTATCCATTAAGCTGTTTATTCTTACTGTGTGGAAATGACCCTTTGAAAAGGAAATTGCTGTGGGGAATGGCCTCAGATCATTGCTGTAGCTTTTGGGGCCCTCACTGGGGGACCTGCTCCCCACCACCATCTGCCTCAAGTCCCCTAGCAAACACTGTAGGTAAGGGGAGACCTTCGGAGTTCTAAGTAGGGCATTGCTGATCTTCTGTATTCATAGGAAGGTGACCTACTCGCCTATTTGATTAATTTTCCAGTAGTACAAGATTTATTTATAATTTGTAAATAATGTTTCATACCTACCACCAGAAATTTAAAATATTGAGATTAATAACAGGATTCAGTGTGTAGTGACAAAATGTTTGTATGAATTTGTCATTTACCCTTCTTGTTAACTGGCATTTGTTTTGTTCCCTAAAGGGAAATTTGTTTTCATATTTGTCTATTTAAATAAATGCCCTGCAGCCAGATGTGGAGACCCATGCTGTTCTGTTCTGTGGCTTAGATTGGGGGCTTTAGGTATCTAGGAGCTGAGACATGGGAGAGAGGATTTTAAGGAGTGGGGAAAATATTTTCTAAAGCTTACTATCCTTCTTTCCCCCTGCATCCACCCAACCCTCTTTCATTCTTCTCTTCTCTTGCCTTTTAAAAGCCCCTTAAAATGGTTTGGGGAAATGGTGCTTTACTCTCTGTCCCAGCCAGGATTGGCCCTAAATGAATTAAGCAGCCTCTTCTCTGTAGTCAAAAGCAATTTTAGAAGTTAAAGAAGGGTGATGGGAAGAGCTATGATAATGAAATTCATTTGGTATTCTTTTTCTTCTCTACCCAAAGGTTTGTTTTCCCATCAGTGTCCATCCCTCTCATAACGATCTTTTCTGTTAAGAGATAAAGTGGACTATCCTGGGCCATAATGCTTCAGAGATGCTTAGAAATGAGCACTATCCCTCCGCTTTTCCCTCTCCCTTTTCTCCTCTCTCCTCTCCCCTTTCTCTTCTCCTCTCTCTGTTACTAGAAGTAGCACCCCATCTGTGGAACTGCCACTCCCAGTAGTGCTCAGCATTAGCCTGTTTCCCATAATTGAATGCAGTGATGACTTACCTCCTGTTCCATTCAGGGCTCTACCCATTCTGAGCTGCAGTGTAGCCTTTGTGTCACTCATAATATATGTCCACATACATTTGAGGAATTGTTTTTTCATTCTTCTGAGTTATAGTTCTAATCCAGAACACCTACACCTTATAGCCTTTATGTGCAGGCATGTAATACAATTCTATAGAGGAAAACTTTATTAAATGGAGGAAAATAAAAATCAATAGAAGGAGGAACCATTAGTTCTATAGATGGACATACATCTCCCAAATCATAGCCCATAGTAAGGGACATCCTATGCTGGAGGCCCTTCCCCATAATTCTTGGCTTCTAACTTCTCAGAGAGTAAATAAGAAACTCAGGATGCTTTGTTTGTTGGGACTAAAGCTAGCTGGAGACAGGTCTGCCTCTTTCCTTCTTTTCCTCCCATCTTTCTTCTCTCCTTCCCCAATTTTATCTCCCCTTTTCCTTCTTCCCTCCCCTTTTCCTTTATCTTTTCTTTTTCTGTCTCTGTTCTTCATTCTTCCTCACTTTTTCCCTCATTCATTTCTTCCTGCTCACTCCTCAGGGTTCTATAGTACAACTGGAGACTCCTTTGTCTCTCAAGATAACCAAAAGTGATTTTATAGAGAATTCTCTAATTATTTGCTTCCATTTTCTGAGGGCCAAGTTGGAATTAAAATCATGGTTCTCAAGGAAGGTCCAGAATATGAGGATACATTCAGACAAGGAAGTCCTGGTGGGATATCACTAAGATACTCAAAGTGGAAGGGACTTCAGAGTTAGTTTAGTCTAACCCTTCACCTGATCTCTGACAAAGGGTCATCCAGGTACTGCAGAAATATCCTCAGTGGCAGCTTTAGGAATAGCTCTCATTGGGAATTTTTTTCTTTACATTTAGCCAAAATACTTTTCTTTGCAACTTTTGCTCATTTTTATCTCTAGTTCCACCTTCAGAGGTCAATTAGAATAAATCTAATTCCCTTTTCCTCCTAATAGCTTTTCAAATACACAAACAGCTATTCTCTCTTCAGTCTTTTTGTTTTTTCTTCTAGACAGCTTCAGATCCTCCAAATGAGGATCTTGTTTTATCCCCCTCCCATCTTGGTTACTCTCTTGGAGGGGCTCCAGCTTGACAATGTCCTTCCTTCCTTCCAGGAGAAGCACGAGGGTCCTGGGATGGAAGGAGACCTAGGACCAAGGCAAATGATACTTCAGCTTTCCTGCAGGGTCTGAGTCATAACTCTTATAATAGCACTTGTTTTCCTCCTTTTTAAACATGGATAATAGTAATTGCCCTCAGTTATCTGACATGGTGGAAAAAATTACCAAGCCTAAAATCAGGAAGATTATTCAGTGACAGTGTCAGATACCAGTTAGAACCTTAGTTTCATCATTTGTAAAAGGAAGATCATGAAGCTTGCTCTACTTCACTTCACAGCTTTGTTTTAAGGAAATGATCACAAAATCAGATTATATAATCTGCCTCCCAACCAAAGTGGGTTGTGGGGTATGGCCCTTGCTGCTTACTTACTACTTTTCAGATTGTGGTTCCAGACTCTTGAAGACCAGACAAGAACTGTGGTGGGGAGGAAAGGAGCAGCAGACTTGGGAACTTCCCCTTAGGTGAATTTGGGGCCTTTCTTGGTTGAGTTTTACTCCCTTATAAAAGTTTCGTTCACTTCCTGATATATTCTAATCTGTATAATGTAGTTGAATTCTTCTCATTACCTTGGATAAATGGGTTTGGATATATTGCTATCTGCCATTTGTGATGGTTTCTTGTATAACTAGCATTTGGTAGCAAAGGGACTTAGCCATGGAGTATAAGCTTATCCCCATTAAGAGACAGCTACCAGAGAAACTAGTGGCTTTTGAACCTAAAAACCACACTCCTAAGTCCAGCAATATTCTGTGAGACTGATAGAAAACTAAGTTTCTTTATGTCTCCCCCCTCACCTCTAAGCAAGAATCAGTTTCCTTTGGAGATAAGTGGGCAAGATTCCAGAGATGTCTCACTATAACTCCCCGTACTTAAATGTGGATAAAAACATCTTACATGAGCAGTGCATACTTTATATTGTAAATGCAAGTTATTATTAACAGAACACAGGGTCATCTCTATAGCATAGCACCAATTGAATTTTTCTTAACTCATAGCTTTTGTCATGGACCTGAGCTGGTCTGTGAGTATTTGGTTCAAACAAACTGATGTATTGAGGGCAGCTCCTTTGGATTTGCAGATCTGGAACAGAAGCCACCATACATCAACTTATTAGTTGAGCATAGATCCCTTAGGAAATACCAGTGGCTGGGGTAGTGGCCCAGGAAGCATTTCTGAAGGCTTTGTGGATGAATAGGATGGATCCTGGGTTTATCTGGAATAGACAGTCATAGACAAGTATGGTGGGATATACCTTGTAAGTCACTGAGTAAGTTACTTAATATTTGTTCATTTAAACTGAATTGAAATTTCAGTCCTTCCCCTTCCCTCTTCTCTAGCAGTATTAGTTAAATGCTTCAAAGGCTGGTGCCATTTCTTGTTATCAGGTTTGCTGTACCTCTAGAATGGAGGACAGGGGAGGCACTCAGCATTTTCTGAGTTGCTATTGAAACATCCCATTTGTCTTCCACCAATTCTTGAAAGTCTCAAAGCATCGTAACATTAAATGCAATTGTCTTTGGAAGGTGACACCTTAAACCTTTATTGGACACTAAAACTTCAGGGTGAATTAGTTCCTCACCAAAGGTGAGTGACTTGTCCAAGATCTCAAAGGCAAGTGCCAGGGCCAGAATTTAAATTTCAACTTCAACTACCATTTTCTGCCTGAGACTCTGTGGTTATTGAGCCATAAAATTCTGACTGTCATAGAATCCAGCCTTCTCATGATGTTTTGTGAGGAAAATAGGGTAGAATGGGAGGGGACTCACGGACAGGGCCATGGCCGGTGGGAATTGACTAATCAGTAAATCTTGTAATGGAGGGGAGAAAACACAGATAACACGGGTGGCGCAATTGAGATTGCAAACCCAGTGGCTTTAGGTTTTATTGGGGTCTCTGTATTGGGTTTAAAACTGAAGGTCCCAAATCATGATTGGAGGCTGAGCTAGGGATTCACCCAAAGGTTGCTGAGTCTGTGGAAGACCACTAGAGGGAGTCCTTGCAAGCCTTCACATGGATGTGTATGTAGGGCCACCTGTGGTTTCCTGCCTTTAAAACAGGAACAGATTTCTGGCTTCAGCAATAAATAAATGAACAAGCAGATGTTCGCTAATAGTGAACAGCAGACAAAGTCCAGCTGGGGAGTTAAGAGTCCTGGGTTCTGGTCTCAGCTCTTCCCTATGGGACTTGGCGGAAGTCCCTCGTTTTCTCCACAAAATGACCGTATTGGGTCAGACGCTTTCCAAGACTTCTTTGAATTCTAACGTCTTCTGTTCTAAAGTCCCTGAGTCTAAACAGTCAAAATCCAAATTCTAAGGTTCTGCTCTCATACGTCCCGAATGTCTCCCTGTTTGGAAGAGTCGTGCTTGAGCCGGGCCTTCTATAGTCATAGATTTTTTTCCCCCAGCTCTGACATCCTATGGCTATATGAGTTTAGGAAGGAGGACCCTGGGATTCAGAGGGCTGTGTCTTGCCCAAAGTCATAGTGAGGAGCAATGTCAAGCCCAGGGTTTGTACTCTCAGCATCCCTCTCTCCTCTCCTGGGCTTTGGGCGGTGGGGGTGATGAGGAAGGGAGGCTGAATGGCATCAGGAGAAATGATATTTCAAATGATTCTAGAGGTGGGTAGCACAGGAGACTAAATGCTAGGCCTGGAGGCAGGAAGTCAGCTACTTCTAGTTGTCTTTTTATCGCTGCCTGCCTCAGTTTCCTCACCTGGAAAATGGTGGCAACAGCACTTACCTTAAAGGATTATTGTGAAAAGCAAATGGGATAATATTTGTAAAGTATCTGGTGCATAGTAGGTGCTACATAAATGTTTATTCACTTCCCCTTTCACCTAAGAATTTTTCTACTCCACCCTAGGGGATAACAAAACAAACTCTTCAACTTAGCATTCAGAACCTTTTAATGTGGCCCCAGCTTTCTTTTCTAAACACCAATAGCATTACCTTCCTTGGAGCCTTTCCACAGGATGGCCCTCATACAATGCCCTTTCTTCACCTCCTGCTCTTAAAAACTCTGACTTGAAGTCATCATCATCATCATCATATTAGCTAACATTTGTATAGTGCTTATAACATGCCAGACATTAAGTGCTTTATAATTTTTTTCTCATTTGAGCCATATAACACCTGGAAGGTAAGTACTATTCTCACTCCCATTCTACAGGTGAGGAAACTGAGGCAAATGGCTTCTATGACTTGCCCAGGGTCACACAGCTATTGAATGTCAGAAGCAAGATTTAGACTCAGATCTTCCTGAGTATGGATATGGTGTTTTATCCACTGGGCCACCTAGTTGCTTTCTCAGATAACCATAAGCACATAAGATGTCCAGAAGAACACAAGCTCCATGTTGGGTACTGTACCCTAGGAATATAGAGAAAATAAATAAACAAGCATGGTTCTTGCCCTCGAGCTAACAGGCTAATGGAAACAACGTAAACAGTTGTGTACATACACGATAGGGACGGGGATAAATGGGAATTTCAGAGAAGGCACAAGCAGTGCAGAGGATTGGTAAACGTCCCCGTCAGCTTCTTGAGAGCCGAGCTGTTTGTTTTTCATTTCACTCTTACATCCCCAGCATGAAGCAGAGATGCTGCAATACTCAGTAAATACAAGACAGCTTGGACTGTTTATAGGGGCACGGTAAGACTCTAGAGGTGCAGCTAGGTGACAATGAAAAGGCTCATCTTCCTGCGTTTTAATCTGGTCTCAGATACTTGTAAATAGTGTTACCTTGGGTAAGCCACTTAACCCTCAGTTTCCTTATCTGTAAAAATGAGCTGGAGAAGGAAATGGCAAACCACTCCAATGTTTTTGCCAAGGAAACCCCAAATGGGGTCAGGAAGAGTCAGGACTGAAATGACCAAACTAAAAGGCATCCTAGAGCACTGCATGTGGAGTTGAAATCCCCTCTCTGACTAGTTGTATGTCTAGACAAATCACTTTATCTCTGTGGACCTCCATTGCTTTATTAATGTAAAAGTGACAGGGTTGGACCAATGATCTCTACTGGCCAAACAATTTATGAATCATGGGGCAGTTCACAGTTGCCAGCCGTGCTCTATATAAGAAAAGGCCAAAAGATAGCGGCTCCTCCTCCTCGCAGGTTCTGCAGGGGCCTTTCCCCATTTTCCTCCCTCTCCCCATTTCATCTGTTCCTTTTTGGGGTGTGTGCTTGGCTAGCCAAGGAAATTTGGTGGGTGGCGGAGAGGAGGAGGATGGAGCTCTCGGCGCATTGCCCCAGAGAGAGGCCTCCTGCTTCTGCTCTCAGTGAGGCAAGAGGCTGCCTCCTTATTTGCATCTTATCACCATTTCCCAGAAACTGTGACTGCAAAAGCCTGCCAGATGCTGAGACACTAGATAAAGGCTGTGGTTAACCTATTCCATGCTGTGCTCATTTCCTATACAGTACTTCACTTGCAGCCTGGAACAGTTGTAGGTCTGTGTGAAGTCTTTAGGGGTGCAGACCCCAAATTAGACCTTGGGGAACATGAAGCTCAGGAGCCCCTCAGAGGTTCAGGGCCCAGAGCTGGGCTCAGGTAGGGGTATATGAAAAGCAGGGACCTCTTAGAGGCAAGGAGCCTCAGATCCAGCATGGAAGGAGAGAGGGAACTCCTGAAGACTATCCAGAATGAGCCTAAAGGAGGGGACATGAGGTGGGAGGGACCTCAGGGTCAGCTATGCTGGTCCAGAATCCAGGAGCTCTCTTGGGTAGGGAAGTCCATCCCTAGAAAAGTCAGGTTTATTCCACACTCTCCATCACTTCTTATCCCATCTATTGTATAGAGTCTCTAACTCTTGCAGCTGTCTCCTCTGCATGCACACAGCCTCCACTTTAGTTCAGAACAGACTCTGCTGCTGACTCTGGCTCTCACCACTCTGCCTTCTCATTTTGGAAGTCCCTTCGGTCCATATGGCCTCGCCCTATAACATCTCTGCTCGTGGGGGAGCATCTCTTGGAACATAAGTTTGGGGGAAGGACCCAGGCCAGCCACTAGAGTGCCCTCAAGTCCTCAAGAAGCTACCTTTTCCCTCCCTTTTTCAATCCCTTTTATGTGCAGCCTTATGTAAACTCCATGAGGGCAGAAATTGTCTTTCCTTTGCTTGTATTTGTATCCTTCAGCATTTAGCACAGTACCTGGCACAAAGTAAGCATTTAATAAGTGCTTGTTGACTTGGCTCTCTTCAATCTTTTTTTTTCCCATGAGGCAATTGGCGTTAAATGACTTGCCCAAGGTCACACAGCTGGTGTTAAGTGTCTGAGGCCAGATTTGAACTCAGGTCCTCCTGATTTCAGGAGTGGTGCTCTATCATCCACTGTGTCACCTAGCTGCCCCTTTCAATCTTTTTTTAATCCATCTTCAATGAATCAACAAAAAGCACCTCTTCTGTTCCAGGTACTGAACTGTGCTGGGGATACAAATACAAGCAAAAGACAGTCCCTGCCCTCTAGAAGCTTACAATCAAATAGGGGAGACAACATGCAAAAATTATACATACAAACAGGTTATGTGCAGGACAAAGAAATAGCAGGGAAGGCACTGGAACCAAGAGGGGCTGGAGAAAGCTTCCTGTAAGAGGCAGGATTTTAGTTGAAGTTTAAAGGAAGCTGAGGATGTCAGTAGGCAGAGCAAGAGAGAGAGTGTGTTCCAGGGATAGGGGATGGCCAGAGAGAACTCCTAGAGCTGAGAGATGGAGTGCCTGTTTTTGTTAGAAGCCAGGAGAGCGATGCCTCTCAATTGAGGAGGATGGTGAAGAGGATGGTGTACAAAGACATGAAACTGCCAAAGTGGCAATCCTGAAGCACAGATCTGACCACCTACCTCACAGCTCCAAATCCTTCCTCTGCCCCTTAGCTTAATCACCAAGTCACAATCTATGAGTACCTCAGTTTCTTCCTCTACAAAATGGGTATTCACTCATCTAGTCACAGAATTGCTATTAAGGAAGCAATTTGAAAACCTTAAAGAAATGAGAGTCATCATCATCACCATCACCATCTTCATCCTTAATATTGATTTGTCTGAAAGCTAATTCATCAGCACCCACTTCTAACCCAACTCTCATTCTACAAAGGAGGAAAATGAGACTCATAAAGCTTAATTCATTTTCACTACAAAGGTAGGAAGAAGAGAGAAGGAAGAGAGAATTTGATTCCACAAAGTTATTAGGCACCTACAGTGTGCAAAGCATCATTCTAAGTTCTGGTGATGCTGCAATCCCCTCAAGGAGCTTCTATTTTACCTAACCCCCCATCCCCCATGCCTGGAAAACTTTCTGCTCACCTCTTCACTTTCTTTCTTTGGCTTTGGGACTTAGCTCAAATCCTATCTTTCCAGATCCACCATGATACTACTACCATCTTCCTTCTGAGATTACTTTCCATCCAGGACAAAATGCAAATCCCAAAAGTTGAAAGAAATACATTTTGTTCTGATGAGAAGCCAAGAAAACAAAGTCTTGGTTGTTATGACTGACATCCTTCCTGCAACTTACAACCTTTCCATGGCAGCCAAATGTACCCAGGAAATGGGACCCTCAACCTGCTTGGGCTTGGGGATGAACCGAGAAGGAAAATCAAGCAAAATTTTTCATTTCTCAGAGCTCTAGGTTGAAGTAGGACTTTATTCCTTTATTCTTTCCTTTTTTAGAAGGCTAGACTAGTTTTTTCTTTAATATGTATTGGAGAAAAAAATAAAATAAAATTGAGGCTTAATTGGCTCAGAAGAGTTTGTCACAGATTCCTAGTGGTCTACACACAAAAAACCAGGACATACATTAGTTTCTCTCTCAAACTTCTGACTGGTTCATTATTTTAGAAAACACAGAGTGACAGCACACTGAATCCATATCAAAACTTTGCTAAATATCCTTTCCTTGCTCTGAATATTCTTCCCCTGAGATAGTAAAGTAATCTTCCTTTTGTTAACTGACAAATGTTCTACAAGTGTCTCATTTTGCTCCAGGCTCAAGGATGAGATTCCAGCCAAGTCTTTATGGGAATCATACCTAGTAGAGAATCTGGCTAAGCAGTTGGTGTCTTATCCTCAAGGCAACAGGAAGTCACAGAAGCTACCATTTGGACCACCACCTCCCACTATTGACCGCCTGCCACCAATGGTCAAGGACTGCAGCCCCTGCCTTCTCAGCAGCCACAACTGCCAAAAATATTTTTTAAAAAAGTTCTTGCCACCAGTGTCCATGGCACTTTCAGGTGGTTCAACATCAGAAACACATGGTTTTATTAGTAGAAATGTTAAAGATGATGCTTTACTATTTAGGTAGCTGCAACCTAAGGACCATGGGACTTTTCCATCTGACTTATAGCCCAAATTTCTTCTATATATGGTTTCCTCCTTTAGAAGGTTAGCTCCTTGAGAGTACAGATTGGTATAAGTTTTTTTGTGTGTGTGTGTTCACAATTCTTTCACATAGCAAGTACTTAAATGCTTTTTTCATTCATGTATTCATTCATGGGTTTTCAGGAAATCATCAGATTGAGTTTCCAAGTACTATCCATACTTCCTACACAGTCTCTCTCATGTGTCCTTTCTATTCCATCCCCCTACTTTTATTGAAACCCATGTCACTTTTAGCCTGAAAGACCATAACAATATCCTGAGTACTCCCTCTACTTTCAGGCTTCCCTCCTTCAGTCAATCCTCTCCATCCTCCCAGATTAGTCTTCTTATGCATCAGTGATCACATAATTCTCTCATTCAAACACCACCAATGGCTCCACTTTGTCTAGAAGAAAAAGTTTATTTCTCTCCTACTGTTTCCTCCAGCAAACTGCCCGCTTTAGCCAAATTGTTTTTTTCAGCAGTCTGTGAAAGCTTATTCACACATCATTATGAGTGGGCTCATGCCAGTCTTCCCCCCTAAAACATGACTTTCTCCCTGCTCTCCCCGTTTCCATATTCAGCCCTCTCCATTCTCATAATTTCCCTGATATATATCTGGACTACTGCAGTCACAATGATTTTTCTTTCCTTTGATTTTCAAGATGACTTCTTTTCTATAGCAGAAACCTCAGGAGCTAATCTTGTTCTGTTTGGATGTACTTCATAGGTATTTAATTATGAATATGTGGGGCAAACTATATCTAGCTGCCCATGCTTCCTTTACATTCATCTTCGTGCCAGGGCAGACCCTGTCCAGGCACTCCCTTCTGTGATGCCCGTCTGGCCCTAACCTGCTTTCCAGAAACCTACATCTTCTGGAAATCTACATCAAATTAACACTGCCATTGTTATTGGAAAGGGTACATCAGTCTACTCCCCCTTTGGCTCCACTCACCATTCCTGTGACTTCACAAACCAAAATACCCTTTCCTCCTTGGCTGTCACTACTCCATATATTTTCCTTTTTTTTAATTAAAACTTTTTTATTTTCAAAACATACACATAGATAAAATTCAACATTCACTTGCAAAACCTTGTGTTCCAAATTTTTTTCCCCTCCCTTCCATCCACCCTCTCCCTTAGATGGCAAGTAATCCAATATAGGTTAAACATGTGCAATTCTTCTAAACATATTTCACTATTTATCATGTTGCACAAGAAAAATCAGATCAAAAGGGAAAAAATGAAAAAGAAAATAACAGAAAGAGTGAAAATACCATGCTGTGATCCACACTCACTCCCTACAGTTCTCTCTCTGGGTATAGATGGCTCTCTCCATCACAAGACCATCGGAACTGGCCTGAATCACCTCGCTCTTGAAAAGAGCTACATCAGTCAAAATTGAATATCATATAATCTTGCTGTTGTGCTGTGTACAATGCTCTTCATTTTATTCATTTCCCTGTTTTCATCCACCAATTAGAATATAAATCTTTTGAAGACAGGAACTGTCTCATTCTTGTATTTTTATCTTAAGTGCTTAGTATTTAATAAATTTTGTTGTTCAGTCATTTCAGTGATCTCTGACTGTGACACATTTTGTAAGGTTTTACAAAGATATTGGAATAGCTTTTCATTTCTCTCATTTTACAGACGAGGAAACTGAGGGAAGCAGACTTAAGTGACTTGTCCAGAGTCACACTGCTAAAAAATATTTGAGACCAGATTGATGAGTCTTCCTAACTCCAGAGTTGGCACTGTATCCATTGTACCATCTGTGTGCTCATGATTAATAAATTATTCTTCTTTAATGCATTCATTCTGGTTCCACCAACTAGAGTGTAGTTTCCAAAAGGACAGGGACCATATCATATTTTTCACTTTTCTTGTACTTCTCATTAAATAAGGCTAGTTAATTGCAGACAGCAGCAAAGAAGTGGGATAGAAATGAATTATTAGGAATATGATCCTAAAAGGAATTCTGGGATAAGAGAATACAGAATTGGAGTCAGATTTGTGATTTTGGATCCCAGCTCTGTCCTTTGTTGACTATGGATCCTGGAAAAATGACAACCCTTTGGTCAACTTTTCTTATGTCAAATTAGGGAGTTGGACTAGGACCTCTTATGGACTAGATTTGTGAAGTTGGGTAGGGAGGAAAACATCAGGAATTCCCACATAGTCATTAGAGTGACATCCAATCTGTTGGAAATGGAAGGGATATTAAAGACCATCTAGTTAAACCCTTTCATTTTATAAATGAGAAAGTAAGGCCATAGGGAGAGTTGGTAACTTGTCCAATATCACACAACTGAGTATAGAATTAGGAATTGATCTTTTAATTTTTAATTTTTTTAAGATTTCAATAGTATTTTTTAAATTACATTCAAAGATAGTTTTCGACATTTATTTTTAGAGATTTTGAGTTCCAAATTTCTCTTCTCCTTCCATCCCTTATTTCTCCCTCCCCAAGACAGCAAAAAATCTGATATTGGTTATACATGTACAACCATTTCAAACATATTTCCGTATTTGTCATGTTGTTAAAGGAAAATCAAAACAAAAGAGAAAAAAGCAAACAAAAAAAGGTGAAAATACTATGCTTCTGTAAACTTTCAGTCTCTTTCTGGATGCAGATGGCATTTTCTCTCTCAGGCTGAGAAGAGCCAAGTCTGTATGATTGGTCATCACATACTCTTGTAGTTAACTATATCCAACGTTCTTTTGGTTCTGCTCACTTCACTCAGCATCAGTTCATGTAGATCTTTTCTGAAATCAGCCTACCCATCATTTCTGATAGAACAATAACAATATTCTATTACATTCACATACCATAAATTATCCAGCCATTCCCCAACTGATGGGCATCCACTGAATTTCCAGTTCCCTTGTCACTACAAAAAAGGCTGCTACAAACATTTTTGCACATGTGGGTCCCCAGACCCAGTAGTGACACTGCTGGATCAAAAGATATACTCAGTTTTATAGCCCTTTGGGCATAACAGAACCAAGAGTTGAAATGCAGTCTGGTTTTTGCTATTATTGTTTCTCCCACACTTCTCTGCCTACCTGTTCAGAATCTGGGGTCCCAGTCCTCAAGCTGACATATTTGATCCTCTCCCCTTCTCTGTCATGTGCCCACACTATGACTTCAGCAGAAAGTTATCGGCTTATCAAGGACACCTGCTGCTGGATCTGTGTTTCTGACACATGATGAACCCTGAACAGCAGGGACTCCTGAAACAAGGTGCCTTCCTCAGTAAGATTATAAAAGGGAATATGATCCCACTTGGATTCCTTCCAGATGCCCAATCCATTCAACACTCCCAGCCTGGGGGAAGCACCTCTTTGTCTTAAGGAAAAATGCTGAACCTTTCATCTCTGGCTCAATAACTGGGGCTCAGAATCAGCAAGGCTTCCTCTTGGCTCCTCTAACCTGGCACTCCCCCGCTGAAATGAGAAGGTCCAGATATGGGCTTATCAGCTTGTTTCTATTGTTTTGGCTTTGAAAGAGCTGCTAGATATTGATACTTCATGTCGTTATCTATGTCTCTCAACAAGTTACTGAAACACTTCGAAAACCAGAATCTGGAAAACCTATTTCCCTAGAGGAAAGTCTCTCTCAGCTTGTATTTTGGTATCTCTGACTTTGCCTTTCTGTCTTTCTGAGCAATTGGGCAAATTCTAGGCTCTAACAATCCCCCAAACTAGCCTAGTTCCAGGAGAGAAACCAAGAGATCCAATCCTACTAGTCTTCTTGCCTGAATTCTGGTTCTGCCTCTCTGGCTGCCTCTGAGGACACTCCCTTTAGACAAATTCACCAAGTTCAAAATACTTAAAATAAAACTGATCTTTCCTCCTAGGCCCCATAGCTTTCCCACCCATCCTAATTCCTATTGAGAGGCACCAAGGGTTAGGGTTAGGGTTGCCTCTTAATTCAACCTTATTTTCTATGTGTACACAGTTACAAAGTTTTTGGCTTTATTTCCCTGTTGTCTCCTTGTCCATCCCTTCCTCTTCCCTTACATATCAGTTCAGACCCTTATCACTTTACATTTGTACTCTTATTATGATCTCCTTATTGGTCTCTAGGTCTCCATTCTCTTCCAACTCCAATCGATCCTTCATACAACTGCCAAAAGCATCTCTCCAATGCACAAGGCTGCTCATACCATTCTATTTGTCAGGAATCTTTAGGGACTCACTCGCTCTGGATTTTAGGATAAAATAGAAACTCCTCGTCCTGATGTTGAAGGCCTTCTAAAACCTGGCTCCTTTTCCACTCTTCTATAACTCCCCTTCACATATTCTACATTCCAATCAAGGGAAACACCTAGATGTTCCCCAAACCCAACATTCTCTCTCCTGCCTCCAGATGTCATAGAGTTTCATGCCTGGAATTCTCCCCCATCTCATCATTATTTCTTAGAATCCTAATTTTTTGTAAGATTCAGCTGATGGAACATCTCCTAAAGTAGCCTTTCCTTCATTCAGTTGTTTTTCAGTCATGTCTGACTCTTCGTGACCCCCTTTGGGGTTTTCTTGGCAAAGATACTGGAGAGGTTTGTCATTTCCTTCTCCAGCTCAATTTTCAGATGAGGAAATTGAGGCAAATGGGGGTGGGGTGGGGAGAGTGACTTGCCCAGGGTCACATAGCTAGTAAGTGTCTGAAGTAACATTTGTTTTTTTTTTCAGTTCTTTTTTTTTATTAAAAGCTTTTTATTTACAAAACATATGAGTGATTTTTCTACATTGACCTTTGCAAAAACTTTTTTTTTGTTTCAAGTTTTTCCCCTCCTTCCCCCCAACCCCCACCCCTAAATGACAGGTATTCTAATACATGCTAAATATGTTAAATTATATGACAAATCCAACATATGTATACATATCTATACAGTTATTTTACTGCACAAGAAACATCAGATCTAGAGAGAAGAAAAAAAAAAAAAACAACCTAAGAAGGAAAACAAAATGCATGGAAATATTCACAGAAAGCGTTAAAATGCCGTGTTGTGGTTCACACTCAGTTCCCTCAGGCCTCTCTCTGGATGTATATGACTACTGAAGTCACATTTGAACTCAGGACTTCCTGCTTCCTACTTCCAAGCCCGACACTCAATGCACCTGAACTACCTAGCTGCCAAGCCTTTCCTAATGACCCTTTTCTCTCCCTCCTCAAAATTCAAAATACCTTATATTTCCTAGTCCATCTATGTGCTATATACCTCTCCCTAACAGAAATAAGCTCCTTGAAGATAGGAACTGTTTGTTTTTGTCTTTCCCTAACATAGCAGATGCCTTGGACATAATGGAAGCTTACCAAATTTTTGTTGTATTGAACTGAATTGATTTGAAATGGCATGAATGAATTTGAAGAAACCCTTTTGTTCTCTTTTTTCCATGGAATTACCTCTCCTCTCCTAACCCTACCTAACCTATAAAGCCTAGCTCATGCTCAGCTCTTCCATGAAGGATTCCC
The DNA here is from genome assembly GCA_023553655.1 of Myrmecobius fasciatus. NCBI lineage: Eukaryota > Metazoa > Chordata > Mammalia > Dasyuromorphia > Myrmecobiidae > Myrmecobius > Myrmecobius fasciatus. The sequence goes on along the minus strand of JAJPUD010000682.1, from coordinate 453,489 downwards.
TTGTAGTATGGCAGAAAACAATCAGAAATAAATAGGGGACCAGTAGGGTCAAGACTTGGGTTAGCGTAGTGTCTGGCACATATAAATGTGCTCAATAAATGTTTATTGCCTATGTCTCACTAATTTGTTGTTATGATCAAATCATATGGTATATATTAAGACATTTGTAAATTCTAAACTGATAATAATCCATACATACATGTGTATTCTTATAAGCATATGTATATGTGTATATATATGTGAATACATCTAGGTATATAGAATATATATACACACATTTATAATCCATTATGCATATATATTCATGTAGTTGTATATATGTATAAATATGTGGGCATTTGTACATATATTCATGTATGTATATGACATATATTCAATGCTTCAAGGATCCTTAACCATCCACTATTTTTAATCACAGTTTTTCTATGAATAAGCACAGTAGCTTCCAAAATGGGGGCCATGGCAGGATCTAGCAATAAGTGGAAAGATAGATCCCATCCCTTCCCATCTAACTCTGCAAGGGCCAGTTCTTCCTGGGGCTAATCTCCAATATAACCACACTTACCCTTCACTCATCAATTGAGCCCAGTGTTCCCCCTCTACATGCCTAAAATCTTGTAAACCCTCAATTTCTCCCTTCTAAGCTAAATGTTAGCCTCCTAGGATGGTCATAATCTGACCCTGACTTGGACACCCAAAACAGTAGCTGCACAATTGCCATTGGGAAATATTCCCCCACTCCAACATAGGCACCAAGGGGGAAAAATTCCTGCTAGAACTATGTGATTTTTTAAAAAGTTTAAAGATAATTCATAATCTTTAGAGGGATGCTCTCTTAAAAAAATAAATTATTGTGCTTGTAGCCAATCTAGTAATAAGCCTCTCTGAACATAGCTAGGTGGGTTATTTTATGACAGACGTATAACCTACAGGGGTATTGGAGCTGATTGTTAAATTTTCAGTTTGAATATGTACATTTCAGAAATGCAAAAGCTATTAATCTGACTTGATGTATTGTTCTGTTGATTACATAGATTTAAGAAAGTGATGGACAAATGTTAATAATGTTGATTAAACTTTAAAACTGTATCTTACATAATAATAATAGCAATTATTATTATTTCCTGGAGATCTGGTTGTTAACATGTATTAAATTCACTTCTATTTGAAGCCCATATTTGAAACCTTCTCATCTGTTATCTTCTAGAATCAAATTTAAAATCTTCTCTTTGGCATTTAAAATTCTTTAAAAATCTAGCCCTTAAAAATCTGACCTTGACAGCAATTTTTTTTTTCTAGAATAGTTTGAATGAAACATTCTCAACTTATCATCTCAGAATGTGAAGTAAATTCCTAATCTGAGACTTTTAACAATTTGGATCATCCAAATAATGAATTCTTGTTAAAGTAAATGAAATGCCTGTACCTTTACTAAAGGCTTTTGTGGCTCAAAGTCATAGTCCTAAATATGGTGCTTTGTACAAGATGGTTTCTTGGTTTGGCTTTCCAATATGATGTATTCATATGAGCTTTTTAAATTCTTGGAGTCTTCTGTCATAGTATTTCCTACTATTAAAAATGGAGCTTTTATTTCTCATGCTAATTATTTATCAATGTTTGAACATTGAAACAAAAATGGAGCCAAGAATAGTATTAGCTGCTATACAGTATTCATTTAAGTCATGTTTTTGTTTAATTGTGAATGCATATAAGTTGAGTTTATTTTGTTGCTACTGTATGCTTAACTGCAATCATTGTTTTTAAAATAAGATAAATTGAACTAAAATATTTTTAGCTTTTTATTTTCAAAATACATGCATAGATAGTTTTCAACATTCACCCTTACAAAAACTTGTGTTCCAATTTTTTTCTCCCTTTCTTTCATAACAGCAAGTAATCCAATATATGTTCATAATGTGCAATTCTTCTATACATATTTCTATAATTATTATGCTGCCCAAGAAAAATCAGATCAAAAAGGGAAAAAATGAGAAAAAACAAAAAACAAGCAAAAAACAATAAAAAAGGTGAAAATACTATGTTGTGATCCACAGTCCTCTTTCTGGGTACTCTCTTCATTATAAATCTATTGGAACTGGCCTAAATCGCCTCAGCCACGTCCATCAGAATTGATCATTGTATAGTCTTGTTGTTGCCATGTATAATGATCTCTTGGCTCTACTCCACTTAGCATAAGTTTATGTTAAGTCTCTTCAGGCCTTTCTGAAATCAGCCTGTTCATCACTTCTTATAGAATACTAATATTCCATAATATTCATACACCATAATTTATTCAGCCATTCTCCAACTGATGGGCATCCCTCAGTTTTTAGTTCCTTGCCACTGCAAAAAGGATGCCACAAACATATTTGCACATGTGGGTCCCTTTCCTTTTTTATGATCTTTTTGGGGTACTGACCCAGTAAAAACACTGCTGGATTCTAAGGGTATACACAATTTGATAGCCTTTTGGGCATAATTCCATATTGCTCTCCATATAGTTAGATCATTTCACAATCCACCAACAATGTATTAGTGTCCTAATTTTCCCACATCCCCTCCAACATTCCTCATCTTTTCCTGTCTTCTTAGCCAATCTGAGAGGTGTGTAGTAGTATCTCAGTTGTCTTCATTTGCATTTCTCTGATCAATAGTGATTTAGAGCATTTTTTTTCATGACTAGAAATGGTTTCAATTTCTACATCTGAAAATTGTTCATATCCTTTGACCATTTGTCAATTGAACAATAGCTTATATTCTTATAAATTTGAGTCAGTTCTCTCTATATTTTAGAAAGGAGTCCTTTATCAGAACCCTTGAATGTAAAAATTTCCCCCCAGTTTTCTAATTCCCTTCTAATTTTGTCTGTATTGGTTTTATTTGAACAAAAACCTTTTAACTTAATATAATCAAAATTAACTATTTTGCATGTCATAATGTTATTCTTTGGCCACAAATTCCTTCCTTCTCCACAGATCTGAGAAGTAGACTATCCTTTGTTCTTCTAATTTATTTATAGTATCACTCTTTATGTTTAAATCATGAACCCATTTTGACCATATCTTGGTATAAGGTGTTAGGTGTTGGTCAATGTGAACTAAAAATACATATTTTTAAAAAATCTGTCCCCTTCCCACGTTTCTTATCTTCTTAACTCCCTTCAATAAACAGAAAGTTTCTCTATGGCTTGCTTCCTATTTCTCACATCCAACACTTCATCCCCATCTATGTACCCTTGCACTGACTGCCATATACATAGAAGGTGCTTCTTCCTCATTTCTACCTCTTTCTACCTATTTCCTTCAAGACTTAACTCAAACATGATTGTCTGTATGAGGCCTTTCTTGGTCCTCTCAGCTGCAAGAGAATGATTATTTTGTATCTTCCTTGTATATATTGTATAAATACATATACATATATATTTATATATACATATGTTTATATTTATTTATTAATTCAAATTATTTAATTAATTGATTTATTAAGTTTGTTATGGTTATTAATCAATATATTTATATAGATATTTATATGTATGTGTTATTTCCCTTGTTAAATGTAAGGTCCTTGTCTATCTGCAGCATCTACAATAGTACCTGGTACATTGTAAGTCTTTCATAATTGCTTATTGATTGATTGACTGATTGTCTTCCACCAGCAGTGCCTTCAGAAACACAAGGTCACCTCCACATCATGATGAGATATGGGATCATTTCTGCTACTTTAAAGCCCTGTTTTAATATGATTCTATGTACTGTTATATAAATGTCAGCTTTTATTATCATTGCATTTGTTGCATTATTAGCTGCTTAGACCAAAAGATCTTGGGTTAGCACAGTTTGCCTTGGGGACAAATGCTAGACTAGGAAAGAAGACACTAGAGAGGTCTTTCACACTGTGATTGAATGCCAAAGGGGAACAGTTAATTAGCAATAGGTTTGTTTCTGTAGGACTTTAAATAGACTTTCTCATCAATCTTGTGATCAAGGCAGTTATTAGCATAATTATCCCTATCTTACAGGTGGGGAAACTGAGGCTTAGAAAGATAAAGTGGCTTCTCTAGGGTGACACAGAGAAAGAATCGCAGGTGAAGATTTCTACCTCAGGCATTTTGACCCAAAGTCTAATGTTCTCTCCTTAAAACCCATGTAAAGGTTTTATTTTCTTGGGGAATAGGGATGATATTGTAGATGCCAATTCACAAAGGTACATTGCACAATTTGGGAGTCAGTCACAGATTCATAAGATGTCAGAGCTAGAAAGGGTTTTAAAATTTACAATGCCTGAGTTGAAAGAACTCATAGAACATAGAATGTCAGAGCTGGTGGAACCTTAGAACTAGAACATAGAATGTCAGAACTGGGGGAAGCTTAAATTATAGAGGTCAGAGCTGAGAGGGTCCTTGAGTATAGAATGTCAGAATTAGATAGACCTTTAGAGCTAGAACATAGAATGTCAAAGCTGAGGAAAACTTAAATTATAGAGATCAGAACTGCGAGGATCCTTGAATATAGAATGTTAGAATTAGAACCTTAGAACTAGAACATAGAATGTCAGAACCAAAGGAAACTTAAATTATAGAGATCAGAGCTGCGAGGGTTCTTGAATATAGAACGTTAGAATTAGATAAAACCTTAAAACTAGAACATAGAGAATCAGAGCTGGAGCAAATTTAAAACATATAATTTCAGAGCTGAGAGAGTTCTTAGATACAAATATATAATGATACTACTAGGAGGAGCCTTGTCATTTAGAACACAGAATGAGAGATGTGGGAGGTACATTAAAATTTACTAAATACAACACCCTCATTTCACAGATGTGGAAAATGAGGTTCAGAAAGGGGAAGGGTCTTGCCTAAGGTCCCACAGTGGCAAAGAAGGTCTATATCCTACATTTCTTCGCCCACAGTTTAGTTTTCTTTCTATAACACACATTGCTAGTGCCTTCTCAGTTAGGATTGCTAATGTCAGCACCTTGAGTTAAGATGCCTGGTATTTCTCAATGGATTAAGATATTTTCTCAGTTTTTTTTTTACCCCCAGTGTATTTTGCTCCACTGAAAGTAACCTTTTCCAGATTATTCTCAGACTTTTACTTAAGAGAAAAATTTAAGCAGTATGTGTCACTGATATATGGAGGTCCACCCATGGGAGTGTCCACTTCTGGGAAAGCTTTCTGAGCCTACTTCTAGAAGTCCATGATAGAGGGGCAGCCCTTTACCTCCCCACTGCAGAGGATACAGATTTCTACCATCTTACAGCATGGTGATGAAGAGTCTTTTCACTGGCTGCTGAGTCTAAACTGAGTGGCATAAAAAATAAACAGATGAAATATCTCTGTCTCTGTCTCTCTCCCTTTCTCTTTCTTCTCCTTCTATTTTTGAATGAGATGCTGAATGAGGAGAGGAGTAGAGAAAGGGGAAAGGGAATGGGTATTTATATAACACATCCTATGTATCAGACACTTTTTACAAATATTATCTCATATGATCCTCTAAACTTAGGAAAGCAGGTGCTATTATCATCCCCATTTTACAGTTGAAGAAACTGTAAAAGTTTTTAAGAGATTATGGGGCTTGCCCAGAGTCACACAGCTAAGTAAGTATATGGGTCTGGCTTTGAACTCAGGGCTTCCTGATTATAGACTCAGTGTTCTACCCACTATACCTATCGCTGTAGTTGCCTCTGAGGTAGCAGTCTCATGATATATAGGGAATATATAGGATGGTGGCTCTGGAATTCAACAGTATTAGAAATAGCCCTAGAACTTTGGTTTTGCAGATTTCGATTTACTAAGTCAAAGTATGAGTTGAAAAAGTAGCCCCAGAGACTTTTGGGGCTACAAATACTTGTTTTAGAAGTCGACCAATGGTAACATGGAATGATGTCTTGACTTGCACATGAAAAAGATTTAAGTGAGACAGAGTTACACAAAGTCTTTAGTCTCACTCTTCTCGACTCATCAAAGTTCACTAACACAACAAAAGTCATTGACTAATGGGGGGCAGCTAGGTGGCGCAGTGGTTAGAGCACCAGCCCTGAAGTCAGGAGGACCTGAGTTCAAATCTGGCCTCAGACAACACTTCCTAGCTGTGTGACCCTGGGCAAGTCACTTAACCCCAATTGCCTCAGCAAAAAAAAAGCAAAAAAAAAAAAAAGTCATTGACTAGTGATGACCTGGGATGTAGTGGATTATTTTGGCCCCCTTGATATCTTACCAAGCTCTAAGCACCTCATAGTGCCTGCTTCAGCCATTGGAACAAATTATTCTCATCTGCCCATTCTTCTGGTGAAAGTCTTCACATGCTTGGGATAGACCAACTCATCAACATATTTTAGGTCCATCAGTTATCCTCAACTTCGTTTAGCTCTGTTGAGATGGTTTTACTGGGGTATAGCCACTGGGCCTGCTATAGCTTCTTGGTGACACAGGTGAGAATTGAATGCCAGGCATACATTTCATTGATACAAAGAACTCTGTGAGGAAACTCCTTTTACCAATAAAGACTTTTACTCAAGAGAATGCCCTCAAACAAGGACCAGTGAAGTAAGTAACTTGCCAAAGACCAAAAGTCAGTATATCTTAGATGCAGAATTGGAACCAGGTCCTCCAGACTCTAAAGCTGGCTCTATCTACTAGACAATACTGCTTCCTCAATGTAAGGAAGACTTTTCCCAAAATCAGTGCTGATAATGGAAAATATTGCCTCATGTGGTAATGAGCTCCATGTCACTGAAAGTCTTCAAGTGAAGGCCGACTGAGTAGTGATGCCTTTATGTAGCCAGCTTGGGTTGGATTCCCTCTGCGCTCTCTTTGATGAGATAATCTTTGTGGTTCAATCCCATTCTGAGATTCTATCTTAAACCTCTTCTTCATTCTAGCTTGTGACCTTATCATGCAACTGAAAAAAGAGAAAAGAGTAAATCCTGCCATTTCTATCTTCACATCTCCCATTTATGACCCCTCTCATGTTCTTCCCCTCCCCTGACACTGTGACCACCCTTGTAGAGACCTCCATTATCCCATACCTGGACTATTGCAATAGCCTGCTTGTGGATCTCGCTTCCTCAAGTCTCACCTGATTAAGTGATCTTCCTAAACCACATCTGACCATGTCACTTCCCTACTCAATAAATTTCAGACTTACCTTCAATATCAAGTATTAAACCTTGCTTGACTTTTAATGTACTCCACAACCCAACCACTTCCTATCTTTCTGGTCGTCTCATACTTTACTCTCTTCCACATATTCTACAGTCTGGTGACAATGTCTTTCTTGCTATTCCTCACATAGGATACACCATCTGCCCACTTCAAGTCATTTTTTACTGCCTGCCCCCATGCTTGAAATGCTCTCTCTTTTCTCTCCACCTTCTACCTTTCCTGCTTTCCTTCAAGACTCAGCACAACTTTGTTTTCTCCATCACCACTCCACCTCCAATGCTAGTGGTTTCCTTCTGAAATACCCGTTATGTTTATTTGCCCTGTGTTTATCTTGTGTGTACATGTCCATGTGTATAGTTGTTGTCTCCCCAGTTAGAAAGGGCACTTTCTTGTCTTGATCTTCGTTTCAGAAAGGAAAATGTATAAGGCAGCTATCCTTACTAGTTCCCAAATCCCTGAGTTTCAGTTGCATTTTGCATAGACAGTTCCTACATTGAGGGATAAATGAAAGGTGGATGTTCACCAGGGCTTGGGAATATTTCAAATAACATTTCAAATTATTTAATTCAATAAAAATCATTCTCATGGGATTACTGTGGAGAAAGCCTCTTGCAAACTTTAGAGCAATGATGTTCAAACTTTTCTACATAGTAGGATTCTTCGGTTTAAACAAAGCTTTGTAGTAAAGTAACTCTAAAATTATTATTTTTAAAGCCGTTTAATTAAAAAAAAACTTGGAGTATTTCAGAGATTTTTTTTGGGGGGGGGAAAGCTGTCATAGCTCATTATATAAGTGAGGATTATTATTATGATCACAATATTCATCTTTCATGGATTTCCCTGGGTTTCAAATTTTCTCCATTCTTTTGTGGTTGAGAATTAGGAAAGGGGCAGGTCCCTTTGGCCTATGGATGTGTTGTAACTAAATCAGGCCACAAGGTGGCACAGGTTAAGAGCAATAAAGTGAGTCAGCAGAAAGGAAGAAACCATCTTGGGAGGGAATGGGATCCAGACCCCCACAACTCAGGGTTCATGTGACCATGTGGGAGAAGCATTCTGAATAGGCCAGGAAGATCTCACTAGTGGTATCTGTTTCTGACAGAAAAGGCAGAATAGAAGGAAAAGTCAAAACAAGAGAAGAGAACAACTTCCAGGAACAAGAAGACAGAGCAAGAGTAGAGTGATACTAAGCGAGACCTGAAAGGGGAAGATACATTTGGAGTTCAATAAGGAGACTTTCCTTTTGTTGTTGTTTGTTTGTTTGTTTGTTTGTTTTTTGGTCAAAGCTTTTTATTTGCAAAACATATGCATGGGTAATTTTTCAACATTGACTCTTGCAAAGCTTTCTGTTACCCCCACCCCTCCCCTAGATGGCAGGAAGTCTAATACATGTTAATTATGTTAAAATATTTGACAGATCGAATATGTGTATATATATTTATACAATTATCTTGCTGTACAGGAAAAAAAAAAACCTGAAAAGGAAAACATCAACAGAAAGTGTGAAAATGCTATGTTGTGGTCCAGACTCAGATCCCACAGGCCTCTCTCTGGGTGTATATGGCTTTCTTCATCACTGAACAACTGGAACTGGTTTGAAACATCTCATTGTTGAAGAGAACCATGTCCAGTAAGGAGACTTTCTTATGGAACTTGGTGAGTATACACAGGAAACACTTTCCCAGGCTCTGGCCTCAGGGTGAAGGTGAGGAAACATGAATGACCAAGTTGAGGGAGAGGAAAGGGATTATAGAAGGAAAATACCTGCCTAGACTGTGGCCTTCCATACCCATAACTAAAGTCTGAAAAAGCAGATTCTGGAAAGCTGAGGTGCTGCAGCCTGACCAACTGAATCCTCTGCATGGGCTAGACCTGGATCACTGTTTATTTTCCATATTGTGCTTTAATAGTAGCTTTGTAGTGAATTTCCTCTTGAAAACAGCCAAGGCAACTCTTTTTGTAGTGGCAAGAAACTGGAAACTGAGTGGATGCCCATCAATTGAAGAATGGCTGAACAAATTATGGTATATGAATGTTATGGAATATTATTGTCCTGTAAGAAACGGCCAGCAGGATGATTTCAGAGAGGCCTGGAGAGACTTGAACGCAGATGCTGAGTGAAATGAACAGGACCAGGAGATCATTGTACCCGGCAACAGCAAGATTGTATATACAATGATCAATTCTGATGGATGTGGCTCTTTTCAAGAATGAGATGATTCAGGCCAGTTTCAATGATCTTGTGATGAAGAGAGCCATCTACACCCAAAGAGAGGACTGTGGGAACTAAGTGTGGATCACAACATAGCATTCTCACTCTTTTTCTTGTTTGCTTGCATTTTGCTTTCTTTCTCATTTTTTCCTTTTGATTTGATTTTTCTTGTGCAGCAAGATAACTGTATAAATATGTATGTATATATTGGATTTAATTTATATTTTTACCATGTTTGATATATTACTTGCTATCTAGGGAGGGGGTGGGGAGAAAGGGGGGGAATTGGAACACAGGGTTTTGCAAGGGCTAATGTTGAAGAATTATCCATGCACATCTTTCAAAAATTAAAAAGCTTTAATTAAAAAAAAGAAAGAAAATAACCAAGGAATAAGATTCCTGGGGATAGAGAAAATTAGATTTTATCGAGCTGCCGTGTAGACTAATATTAATTCTTGTCTTAGATTCATGGGGCTAATTCTCAGGGTTGGAGAGGTGATCAGGCTCTCCTACTCATTCCCCAGTGTTTATAGCAAATGCTCTCTAAAAAAGACAGATAGATTATTTCATACTTTCTTAATTTGTTTGTGATATGACCCTTTATGTGCCCATTTTGACCTTATCTTTAGTAAACAGCTGAAATGTTGAAGAACCTAATTATTGAGAGGGAATTACTTGTTTGTTTTTCACTTGTGACTTGAGAAATCCCTTATATTGGCAATGACTTAAAGCAAAGCAGCTCATCCAGTAGGAGATGCTGTGTCCAACATGCAACCAACCTGGAAAGTTCAGTGGAGAAATCTGCTTAGTTGGGTACTGAGGTTGAGGAGAATAGCACACCAGAAAAAGGGAAGACTCACTGGAGTCCTATCCTGCTTGAAATGTTAGTTGCATTAGCCTTGTTTATTCCCTACTCTTTACTAGTATACTCTGTGTGTGCCCACTTTTCCCAGCGATGTGTTGTTTGTGAGAGTTTGAGAGAAATGTTCTTTTGATTTCATCTCAATAAATGCCTTTATTTTGAGATAATTGTGTCTATGGCTGACTATTGAAGGAAAATGCATTGGTTGGGGTTTGTGAGCTATAGTTTCTAGGTGTTCATACTCACAAAGTACTTTGAACTTAGGACAGGAACTCCTCTTGGGGACCTAACTTATGAATCCTAAGTTGAAGTGGATAGCCCACAAAAGAAACTTCAGAGAAAAAGCTTCCCTTCTAACATGAGTCTCATTAGTAAGATCCCAGTTAACTAGGGTTCTTAAAGATTAAAAGAATTAACTGGCTGGAAGGTTCATGCTTGAACTTGTTTAACAGTTTTGTTTTGTTTTTTTTTTTTAATGCTAACCAGGAGTAATGGCAAACAATGACTAGCTTATGGGCAGTCTTTCCACATATATGACTGTTCATTGAGGCAACTTGGAGTTGATACGAATTTCAAGTCCTTCAGAAGCTTTCAATGTTGGTCTCTATTATTTGGAAGAAAACCTATAAGCAACTGGTTCTCATAATTAATGATATGTAATTTATATGGTTGGTGACAATGGAAGATTATGGTTTTCTCAGAATTGACAGTCTACTCATTGTAGAAATTAATAAATATCCTGAGAATGATTTCACCAGAAGCTACTATTATCTCATTAGAGGGATGGTGAAGGGAGATCTTTTACAGAAGTTACTAAAAAGGGGGAAAAAATCTTGACTCTTTGACCAGTAAATTAATAAAACCACAAATACCTAAGCTTCAAAGAAAACTATTAATTCAACATGTAAACAAAAAACAATACAACAAACCATGCTTAGTACAAAAGTTTCTTCCATTTAGGAAAAGAGTCTCCCTCAAATTGGGTCTACACTTGTCATTTCAGTTTGTAATAGGTAATAATGGTAACAATACAATAAGAATAGTAATACTGATTCGATTTGTCATTTAACTTTGCTTCTACAGTAGAAATTCTCGCATCTACTTCAAATCAAGAGTCAAAATAAGGCATTGATTGGTGAAAAAACACTACATGAAACATTCTTCACTGTTCTTCCCCAAGTAATCTCATGGGAAAGCAAACAAAAACAGAAATGAATTTGAGAATGTAGAAACTTATAATCAGATATGTTCTATGAGACAAAAGTTGATCTAGAGGCTGTTAGATGTTTTAGACCAAAGCTTCTTAAATTGTGGGTTGTGACCAAGGGGGCGTGTAACTGAATATGGGAGTCACAAATGTATAGTTTATTATCAGCAAATATTCAATTTATATACCTTTTTTATATACCGACATATCCAGGGTCACATAAAAATTTTTTGGGTAAAAAGAAGTTGCCAATGGAAAAAAATTTAAGAAGAGCAGGTGTAGACAGATACAGGTGAACTAGAGTTTGAATCCTGTCTCAGATACTGTGGGACTTTGAGCAAGTCAAGGCAATTCAAGGCACTGTGCTTAATGCAATATATTAAACATTTATTATGTGCCAGGCACTGTGCTAAGTGCTAGGAATACAAGTTCAAGCAAAAAAAGATAGTATCTATCCTGAAAGGACTTATATTAGAATGAGAGAATTTTGTTGGTGTTCACTCATTTTGGTCTGTCCAACTCTTCATGACCCCATTTAGGGTTTTCATGACCAAGATATTAAAGTGTTTTGCCATTTCTTTCTCCAGCTCATTTTTACAAGTGAGGAACTGAGGCAAACAAGGTTAAGTAACTAACCAGTCACACAGCTAGTAAGTGTCTGGGGCTGGATTTGAACTCAGGAAAATCAGTATTCCTAATTCCTGGTTCCCAGTGCTCTCTCTATTCACTGAGTCACTGGACTGCCCTTTTATATGGGAGATTAGAACACATAAAAGGAATCTATAAAGTGGGGAGAGGGAAGTAAGAGAATTATGGGAGGTATGGTGAAAGAAATCCAGAGTTAAGAGCGGAATTCAGAGATGAATGAAGGCACGAACATAGCTAGCTTAAACATTTTTCCTTAAAATGGAAATTTTAGAAGGAACTGACCAATCAGAAGAAGAGACTGCAAAGACAAAGGAATCTTTCAGGATATGAAAGCTTCTAACTGTGATGGAGAAACAAGTCTAGAGAGTTAGGATAGAGATTAGAAAAGAAAGCAAGGAAGTTACTTAACTTTTCTCAGCCTCAGTTTTCTCATCTGTAAAAGTGGAATAATAATAGCACTTACCAGAGTTGCTATGAAGATCAAATGAGTTGATACGTCTAAAGTGTTTTGCAAATTGTAAAGTTCTATATAAATGCTGCTGTCATTCTCTTTATTGCTATAGCTTTTCATCACTATATGCACTTCTGCTATCATTCTACAGGGAGGGTAACTAAGATCCAATAACTCCCTTCTACCTGGTCTCTTAATTCACTGCTGAAACTCCAGCCTTGTATGCATCCTGTACACACAGTCACCTTCCCTGTTTCACTCCCCTACATACAACCGAAGTAAAACTCACTATAGAACTACTCTCCATTTATACTAATCTCAGTCTTTTAGTCTTGCTCCAACATATAATTAGAAAGTTATCCTCATAAGTTCCCTCGGTCACAATTCCAAGGCCTGTCTATCAACCTCCTTACTCAACTAGACTTGCATATCAGCTCTTCCTATATTCCCAGAATTGTAAGCATCGCATCTCCCAGAGCCCCTGGAGCACAGCTGCTTTAACTCTTCTACAACTTAAGTTTGCTCAGGAGACAAGCAGCATACTCTTTCCAAGGAATCTCTTTCTGACTCAAAGGCTAGATTCTGGAATTATATAGCCTCAGAAATAAAGATCTCTTCCTTTACTATACAGGATTTTGGGGAGCCACATGAAACTCCAGCTAATAGCTAATATTTGTATAGTACTTTCAGCTTTGCAAAGTGCTGTTTGTATATTATCTCATTTGATCATACAACAATCCCATGAGATAGATTCTGTTATTATCCCCAGATAAGGAAACTGAGTCTGAAAAAGTTAAAGGATTTGGCCACAATCATATAGTTATTAAATGCATGTAAGTCAAGATTCTTTGGGCACCTAAAGAGTGCAGTGCATAAAGTGCTGGGCTAGACCCTTACTAGCTGCAGGATCCTGGGCAGGTCCCTTAACCCTGCTATAAAATAAGCCAAAGAAAGAACAATAAACTACTCCAGTGTCTCTGCCAAGAAAACCCCAAATGGGGTCAGGAAGTGTCAAGTGAGTGAAAAATTATTAAACAACTACAGTCCAGATTCAAATTCAGTCTTTCTGATGCTAAGTCTGATGCTCTGCCACCTAGGGGCCTTGGAGGTTAGCTCCATCAGAGAAAAGAGAAACCTTTTGGAGAGAGGTTGAAAAAATGTTATTGTGAAAGGGAGCACATTTAGCCATTAACCCCTCAGCCTACTAGGTTGGCTCTTGTCACCTTGCAAGTTCAGAAGGAAACAATCACCATGCACTTATTAAGTATCTCTTATGTGCCAGGCACATGTGAATATTACAATACAATATATGTACATATTATACATACTTATATCATATATATGTGTGTCTAATGTACATATGTGTGTATATATGTGTATACAGTATATTGTGTGTATATATATAGTTTATGTGTGTGTAGCATGTGTATATATAGATATAATCTGTATATAAAATATATAGTATATGTATATTTAGTGTGCATATGTATACATCTGTGCATATATGAATTGTATATACAGTGTGCATGTGTGCAGTGTGTATATATTGTGCATGTGTGTAAATATAATGTGTTGCATATATGCATGTGAGTATATACAGTGTGTACATGTATCTACAATGTATATACATATATGTACACACATATAGGATATGTTTACATGCGGTGTGTTATATATGTGTATACATATATAATGTATATGTATTTTATGTGTGTGTATTATGTACATATGTATATATAGTACATATAGAGAGAATGTATGTATATGCCATGTGTGTACATAACTGTATATAGTGTTTGTGTGTATGTGTATATGTAGTGTGTTGTGTATTATCTATATGTACAAATAAGATATATTTGTTATATATGTGTGTGTGTGTGTGTATATATATATATAAACTATACATGATATCTACTTAGTTTCTGTGGGACCCTGAACGAGTCACTTAGTCTCTGTTTACTTCCATGACCTTCATATAAACTGGGATCAATAACAGCCCCTGCCTCTTGGGGTTGTTGTTTGCTTTTCATTTTTGAAGAGGATCAATGGTATCATGGCTGATATCTCGAATTGCAAATGCACAAATGAGCTGGATTTTGGTGAGGTCAGGTTGCACAAAGTCATCAGCCTCGTTTTCTCTCCTAACATCACCCAAGTTCAAGGGCGAGACAAAAATCGGGATGAGTGGCGATCAGGACACCATTGCCGGGGATGCAGGGGATGGCCTTAGCATCTTTGAGGTCTGACCCAGCTCTAAGCCCTCCCCAGGGCCTGCTTCAGCCACTTCCATGGACCTTAGAACTAATCATTCTCAATCTGTGTAGGGGGAAGTCTTCACATACTTGGGGTAGATAGTCCCCTGACTCACCATTGGGTTTGGGGGTTGTTGGTTACCCTTAACTTGATTTAACCCAGGTTTTCCTGAGATGGAGCAGCTGCCCATTCTATAGTTTCTTGGAGTCACAGAAGAGAGCTGGGTAGCAGGTGGACACCAAAAGTGGATGAGTACAGCCCCGTAAAGGCTGAGATAATATTTGTAAAGTCCTTAGTACAGTGCCTGTCACATAGTAGATATTTAATAAATGCTTATTTAAGATATAGGCAAAATAAATATGATCATTTAATTGCCCCACAATACTTTCAATTTACTTGCAGCTAAGAAAAGCTTCATATAGAAGGTGGTTTTTGAGCTGACTTTTGAAGAAAACTCAAAATTTTAAGAGGCACAGGTGAGAGAATACATTTTAGGTCCTGAGGGACAGTCAATACATAGGCAGAAAAATGAAATATCCTACATGAGCAACAGCATGGAGGCCAGTATGGATGGACTAATAGATAAGTCCTATTATGAAGAAATAGAAATTTCTTCCTTCATGAAGAAATGTAATTTATAGACCATACAATGGAGAGGGATTAGAAAGACATGGCAGCGTGTTTGTGCCCCAAAGGACAGACCTGGAAGAATTGAGAAGCCTTCCCCCTTGGAGAATACCCTCAACCCCTTTATGGTCCTAAATGAAGGACTCTTCATCCATTACAAAGATGCTTTCTAAATACTGTTCTTGGAGTCATTGATTTGAGATTCATTAGCTCCTCTTCACTAGCCTTGGGTGGACAATTTCTATCTATTTCTCAATCTAAGTAAAAGAATTTCATTTCAATGTTTCTTGGGGTGGAATAAGCAGAGAAAGCAAACACCCAGGAGTGTGAACTGGCTGTTAGGTGAAATTCACCAAGTCAAGGAGACTCCTATAAAGTCAAAGATGGTCATTATTGAATTATTTTCTTTCCAAAAAAGGATACCCTCTGGTTCTCTTCCAATGACACCGCTATTGAATTTTTCAGAACAAAGATTCTGGGAATCTGAGGTATTTAGGGAAAGTAAAGAATAGAATAATGGTTTCAGCATAAGGAAGTTCTTTTTCTAAATTACAATAGCTTGGATATCATGTTGCCTTTGTAAGGACAGTTATGAAAGCCTTTTCATATCCATTATTTCACTTAAATTTATAGATTCATGGACTTAAAAGCTGGAAGAGACTTTTGAGATTTCTTGGTACAATCCCCTGACTTTCAGATGAGGAAACTGAGGAAAAGAAAAGTTAAGTGATTTTTATCCCCCAGAGTTATAGAGCTAAAAGTAATGACCAGGATCATAACCCAGTTCTCAGCTCCAGATTCAAGGGTTTTTTTTGTCTTATTAATACTATTTTCCCCCTTTATTATTACTGTCAATTCCCAATAACTCTTCCTTTTCCCTCCCCCATTCAGTACTCCTTGTACCATCACAAAATTTTCTCCTATAACAACCCTATGAGATGAGAACAAAGATTATTGGTCTTATTTGTCAGATGAGAAAATTAAAACTCAGGGAGGTTCACTAAGCTCAAAGATTCAGAACTGCTAGGAACCTCAGATATCATTGGGTCCAACTCCCTTTTGTTATACTTGGGAGTCCTGATACCCAGGGAAATTAGGCAAAGCTTGCCCACCGTCAGACTGAACCAAAATTTTGACTGAGATCCTCTATCTCCACATTCACTGTTCTTTTCTGGAACACAGGTCCATGTTCCATGCAGAGAATTCCCTAAATTCATAATTCAAGAATGTGCTGGAATCAGCTTAAACCAGCTAAGCCAATTGTTAAATTTTTCAGTGTGAGCATTAATGCCTCAGAAATTGGCGAGCATTACACATCAGTACTTGTTCTATGGTTTTATTAATTGTCTAGATTTAAGAAATCAATAGAAAAAATGTTGTTAATACAAATTTGTCTAACATACAGCACATTCTTCCCCCCCCCTCAGAGAACTGGTTGCTAAATATTTAACAATCCATCCGTCCATCCTTGCATATAACATGTAACTTTTTTGTGATGACAAAGACCCATTCTCTGCCTCATTTCTTACCTAGCCTTAATATTGCCTCCTAAAGATCTTAATTTTTAAGGCCAACGTCTCTCACCACATCCAGGGCCATCTCTAGTCATCCTGATCTATAGAATCTGGCCACTGAACTCAGATGGCTCTGAAGGAGAAAATGAGATTGGTGACTTTGCACTTTGCACAGCCATCTCTCACTTAAATCAAATTCACTTGCATAGGGCAGCTAGGTGGCACAGTGGATAGAGCACCAGCCCTGAAGTCAGGAGGACCTGAGTTCAAATGTGGCCTCAGACATTTAACACATCCTAGCTGTATGACCCTGAGCAAGTCACAACCCCAATTGCCTCAGCAAAAAGCAATATATATATATATATATTTCACTTGCATATCATGGGTTTACCTTCCTGATATTATGGTTCTCTTCCAGGACAACAGCAAAGGCCTAGGAGGAAAGCAGATGCCCATAGAGTTGGGATTTGCTGAACAAGTTTTGTTATGTGAATGTAAGGGAATAATATTACACTTGAATAAACAATCAATGTGATAAACACAGAAAAATACAGAAACACATACGAGCTGATGCAAAGTGAACTAAGTGGAATTAGGAAAACTATGCACAAGGATAAAAATGTGAACACTGAACACTGCTTGTGATGCTGAGTTTTATTCATGTGTATCATGGGTCATGATTTACTTGGCTGAGCCTTTATTGTTGTTATAAGGGGTGGTTTTCTGGGAGAAAAGGAGGGAAGAATATATTTTAAATGAAGGTAATAGAAAAAAACAAAAAAAAAAAACCCAATAAGTGAGCAAATGAATGAATGAGTAAAGGCACAGATACATAAATGAATGACATTCATACAGCTAGTAAATAGTTCAAATCCTAGGTTTCTAATTCCAATTGTCAGAGATAACCCCTGACAAGAAAGGTCTAGATCAGCTTTCTGGAGTTTCATAAGCCTATTTGCTTAAGGTCCTACCCAGAAACCTGGGAAACTCTCCCTATCGGCCTGCCAAGAAAGCTAATACAGGAAGTCTAGAGGTATCATATGATGAAAGTAGGTTTTATTTACCAGAGGAATATCACATGATGTAAGAGACTGTCGGGTTTCCTGTATCAGAGTCCTTGTAATGACAGAGATTCCACAACTTCCATTTCTGGGGGGTCAGCTGTGCCCTAAGCAATATGGTGATAACTAAAAAGAACATTTGAAGACAGCAGACTTGGGTTCAAATCCTAGTTCTACTATTTACTACCTTGTTACTTCTGGTTTCATTTTGTTTTTTAAATAAGGAGTTCAGACTAATCTCAAAAGCTCTTTGCAGCCAGAAATCTTAAAGTCCAATGTGAAAAAAACTCTTAAGATAATTTCTCAGGGGATTAGTATCATGTGAGCTTTTTCCTGGTTCTGCTTTGACCATTCCCCCAAGACTAAATTTCTGCAGAGATAAGATGTGTTTCCAAGGACCTACCTGTCAGATCTCTGGGATACTGATAAGTATCTAGCACAGCCTGCTAGAACCTCCACCCGGATTCTTTAACTAAAGACAAAAGGCTTTGCCTTGGGTATTGTAATAAAGTGGGGTGGTGGTGGTGGTGGTACAGAGGGAATAGTTCCTCCCCAGAGGCCATGTGGCCTTTCCCTGATACCTGGCTGTGAAACAAACAGTCTGCATAATTATTGTGCAGCCATATAGCAATATTCTTACTAATTGGGAAAAATAGGTAATTTAACCTCTGTAAATAGATCTTCATGCAGGGGAGAAATTTTTTTAAATTTTTTACATTATATATTATTTTAATATTAATTTAAAATTTTTATATTTGAGGGAATGGGATATAACGTCAAAGCAGGACGAGGAAATCCCTTGAGCAAATTTTTTTATATTAATTATAGTGATTCAGGGGTAATAACAGGGGTAATCAGTCATGTGTCAGATGCATTCAGTATTGGTGACAGGTGTGTGAAGCAAACAGACCACATTGTGTAACTGCTGTTAATTTCATAAACCACTTTTCAAATGTGGGCAGCTCAAGGATGACATCCTTTTTCAAGATACTTTTCCTAATTCTCCATAATTGTTAGTGCCTATTTTCTCTTCTCTGTTTGTTTGTTTCATTTTATAGGGAAAGGATATAATCAGGAAAAGACTTTGGGTCAATGGCAATCCCATTGGTTCTGGCTTGAAAATATCCCATGAAGGGGCAGCTAGGTGGTGCAGTATATAGAGTATCAGCCCTGAAGTCAGGAAGACCTAAGTTCAAATGTGGTCTCAGACACTTAACATTCCCTAGTTGTGTGACCCTAGGCAAGTCACTTAACCTCAATTGCCTCAGCAAAAAGAAAAAAAAATTAAAAAAAAAAAAGAAAATACCCCATGTAGCATGTGTGGAACTGGGAACTGGATCCGTTCCAGCTGCCAGTGACACTTTAGTCCTTGTTCTTTCTAATAGGCCATATGTAGTTTGACTCATCAGTGAAGAGTTTGGTGCTTTGGGGTGATCTCCCCCAAATCAGAGTAGTCCTTTGGTCCTATTCCCCTCCAAGTGTCCCCCTTATTCCCACAGTTGAGTGAGAAGGGAAAGATTTGTCTTTGTATTCTTAGTAAGCACTTGATAGGTGTTCAATTTATTGCTTTATTCATGGGGTTGGCTTCCTTTTGCTTAAACTTAATTTTCTCTTCTTAAATTCCATTTTTAAAAAAACAACACTATTTGTTCTTCTCTGCTCTGTCAGGTTTACTTATAGTAGCAAATTTTAACAAACATTTTCTGATTACACACAAATCAATTTCACAGCAGCAACTTTTTTGAAGATGAAGACTATGAAATAAGTTAGAAAACACAAGTTAATAATGGCAATTTACACTGATCTTCACTAAAGATTCTTTTTCAAAGGTATAGCCCTATTTGCCTTGTTTATTATACATTTGCCAAAAATCTAGAGAAAGGGGCAGTTTCTAAGGTGTCGACAATTATCAATGCCAGCTGTTATTTGCCTCACTTCCCATCCAAGTTGAGCAGCACAAGGCTCCCTTTGATCTTGTTCTCCTGTGCAAACAAAACAAAACATTATTTCTACCCACCTACTATCATAAACCAAGTTCTTACCACTACCATCTTTTCCCTTCCTCCCCCAATCAAAGGGCCACAAGAGAAAAATTCCCAGAATACAGTAGCTTCAAATGGTTTAAATGAAGAGATCATCCTACTTATCATAAAAAAGGAAGTGACCATGACAGTTTCTCCTGGTAACTTTGGGAATCACCTTCTTGACCAACTATATCAATAATCTGTACCTACCCCACCCCATACCCCACCACCTATCTTTAGTGGGTACTTCTGAGCAAGTTGGGAGTTATCATAGTACTCTGATGTGGGGGGACAAAGAGTCAGGAATACAGGGGAGGGAGTTGAGCTGCTTTACTAAAAGAGTGCCGAGGGACCTGGGGATTTCAATCCATTTCTTCCATCATAATTTGTCCCCAGCAGCAGAATTCCTAGGTATAGCTCTGCCTCCACAGATTACCTTGTGGAGGCATAAACATTTTTGCACATGTGGAGTCCTTTTCCCTTTATCATCTCTTTGGGATACAAACCCAATAGAAGCACTGTTGGATCAAAGGTAGGCACAGTTTGATAGCCCTTTTTTTTTTTTTAACATAGTTAAAATAATTGTGAAGAACATTGCTCTCGATAATGATTGAATTCAGTTCACAACTCCACCAACAATGTATTAGTGTCCCAATTTTCCCACATCCCCGCCAACATTTGTCATTATCTTGTCCTGTCATCTTAGCCAATTTGACAGGTGTGTAGTGGCATCTCAGAGTAGATACCACTTGCATTTCCCTTATCAATAGTGATTTAGAGCACCTTCTCATATTAGAAATGGTTTTAGGAGCCATGGTGGCAGAGATCAGACAGGAGTCTCTGTAACCTCCTCTAACCTCCCCTCAAACCAACAACATATGAAGCCTCTAGACTGATTTTGAAGCAAAAAAATCCACAATATCCGGAGAACAACACGATTCTAGAAGAAGATACTCTGGAAGAACCTCAAAACAGGTCTGTTTTAATTGCGCAGGGGGGTGGTCTGCTGAACCCAGACTGCAGCGCAGGGAGACGGGGCAGGGAGCTGGAACAGGAGTCGGAACAGGAGTGGGAGCATTGTGCTTTTCACACACCTGGGAGTCTTCTAGGGGCCTCTTGGACCAATCTGTCCTGATTGTGGGCAGGTGGTTTGGAGGGTCTGCCTTTTGAGGGGGATAGATTGTGAACCACTGAACCCCTGATGAGCATCAGACCTAGCTGCCATTACACAGCACCTTAAAGCAATCAATCAATTAACAGGACTGATCAGCACCAGAAATAATTCAATCAGCAGAACTGCCCAGTACCTGAAATAATTCAATCAGCAGAACTGCCCCAGGGTGAACTAAAGCAGAACTGCCCAGCACCTGACATAATTCAATCAGCAGAACTGCCCAGTTCCTGAAATAACTCAATCAGCAGAACTGCCCCAGGGCAAATTAAAGCAGCTGTCCCACCTTTGCCCTAAACAGACCTCACACCTTTAAAAAAAAAATGAATAAAAAACCAAAAAGAGCTCTCACCATAGACAACTTTTATGGAGAGAGGGAAGAACAGACCTCAAATCCTGAGGCCCCTAAAGGTAAAGCAACTCCAGAAAAAGCCCCAAAGAGAGACATAAACTGGTCTCCATGTCACAAGGCTTTCTTTGAAGATTGCATAAAAAATCTTAAAAGAGAGTTAGAAGAAACATGGGGAAACGAAATGAGATCACTGCAAAATAAAATAGAAAAAATGGAAAAAGAATGCAATGAACAAAAAAATGTAATTGGTCAATTGCAAAAGGAACTAAAAACAGTAACTGAAGAAAATAAGACATTAAAAATTAGAATCGAACAATTGGAAGTGAATGACTCATCAAGACTTCAAGAATCAGTCAAACAAAAACCAAAAAATGAAAAGATAGAGAAAAACATGAAATATCTCCTAGGAAAAACAACTGACCTGGAAAATAGATCTAGGAGAGACAATCTAAGGATTATAGGGCTTCCTGAAAGCCATGATGAAAAAAAGAACCTAGACACTATCTTCCAGGAAATCATAAAAGAAAACTGCCCTGATATTTTAGACCCAGAAGGCAAAATACTCCTTGAAACAATCCACCAATCACCTCCTGAAAGAAACCCAAAAATTAAGTCCCCCAGAAATATCGTGGCTAAATTCCAGAACTATCATACCAAGGAAAAGATATTACGCGAAGCCAGAAAGAAACAATTTAAATATCGGGGAGCCACAATTAGGATCACACAGGACCTAGCAGCTTCTACTTTGAAGGATCGAAGGGCCTGGAATCAGATATTCCGAAGGGCAAAGGAACTTGGATTACAGCCAAGAATAAGTTACCCAGCTAGAATGA